>MU224413.1:3679258-3696140 GCA_018584345.1 Thuja plicata
GAGAAGATGTTGCTTCAAATAAATAAATAAAATAGTAAATCATATCAAAAAAATTTAAAATTTATATTTAACACTAGAGGAGAGAGTCTTCTTCAAGAATATGTAATTTTTTTTCTGAATGGTGTAGGTTTGATAAAGGAAATTTGGAGGGAGATGAAAACTATCGATTTCAGATAAGTTCAATTTTGAGCAGTTATAACGGAGAAAATATACATTGAAAACCAATATTTCTTCTTTTTTGCACTAGCTATACATTTTATCTATTACATATTTTGAAATTAGAGGAAAAATTGATTATTTGCATATACTTGTTTGGAGGGAACTAAACCCCAGATTTTTAACAGTTTTCAGCAATGGAAAAATGGACTTCAAAAATTAAAAAAACTATGTACATTCTTGTTCAAAATTTTAAAAAAAAAATTATAGACATAAACTTAATCCATTTTAATACATTTCTTTAGTTTACATCATCCTCAAATTCTAAATACAAATGCCACCTTTTATGTCATTAAAGTTGAACAGTTTGCATGTTGTGGTCCTTTTCCTTTATAAAAGTGTTACACAGGTTTGCACTTTTACCCAATAACTATTGCTCAGAGTTCACTATTTAAACCTTATTCTTATGTTTACCGAATAGCAGTCTTTCATTTACTAAAAATGAATAAATTTCTTAGTGTATACCGCTAAATCCAGATTAGTTATGTGGAATGAAAAACACTAAAGTAATGAATCATAAACACATTAACACATGGATTTTTAACATGGAAACCATGTTAAGGGAAAAACCACTTGGGACCGGTAACCCTAAATTTTCACTCTTCTAAAGTGAGCTCGGTGAAGAGCCAGCACTGTTAAAGGTTACAAACACATGGTTGGGTATGTCCAGGATCATGGTATGCCAAAAAGTGGCGATGTGAAAAGAAGTCCTGATTGGTAGAATTATTAAAAAATAATTATAACTTTCAAATGGTATAATATTTTTTTAAATCTCCACCATATGTCACATTCTATGCTTCACCTACAACAAAAAAAGAATAAAAAAAAATTTTATTTGATGAATTTTAGACTAAGAACTAAGGTGGTCAGACACGGGAGCTTTTATATTTTGGAAAACTTTTAGAAGAAAAATCATAATTAATTATTTACATGGAAAAAATCACAAAAAAATATGCGTCACATCTGGACATGAGTATACTACTTATATCTAGAATCTAGTAAAAACATATTATCATTTGATTGTGTTGAAGGTGGTCAGACATACACCTACTTCTTATCTTTTTAGTCCTGGTTGATAGACTAATTGAAAAATAACTATAACTTTCAAATGGTATAACATTTTTTAAATCCAAAAATTGAGTCACACTCTCTGATTTACCTACTATAATAAAAAAAATTAAAAATTTTCAATTTGATGAAGTTTAGACTAAGTTAAGGTGGTCAGACATGAGATTTTATATTCTGGAAAAGTTGTAGTAGAAAAATCATAATTAATTATTTAATTGGAAAAAAATTGTAAAAAAATATGTGTCACATCTGGGAATGAGTCTACTACTTATACCTAGAATCTTGTAAAAAACTATAATCATTTGATTGTGTTTAAGGTGGTCAGACATACACCTACTTCTTATCTTTTTCCCAAAATTTTCATACTACCGCATTGAAATTTGAAATTTTTTCCATGTATAATATTTTTTTTCAAAAAAGGGCTAGGATCTTAGAAACTAAATTCAATTTTCTATAGAATCTCTATTTACATATTTTTTATATAAGATTGATAATATGTTCAAATTTTTATGTGAACTACCCTAACCCTAATTTTCTAAATTTTCATTGCCACTTAAGGACCCTTTTAGCATACCATGATCCTACACATACCATGTTAGGTGTTACCTTGTTAGAGGATTTATTAGATTAGTTTATCACTTGATATCAGGCATCTCTATGCTACCTTCTATGACTAAACCCAGTGTAGTTTGTAAAGTATCTGGAATCTCATGCTATCTTCATGATCAAACTTTTTGATACTCCTTGGGATGTATCTCAATATAGAACGAATCTTTAAATACCACTCGGTTAAGAGAATTTCTAAATCAATGGTTAAACTAAAATAGTAAATGATCTGTTCACAAATACAACTTACACTTGCTAATTTTCAGATCTATTATAAGATCATTTTACCTTTCTGATCAATATGCCTTTTCAATACCTTTGCTCAACTTCTTTCTACTCGGTGATTTTGTGCTTCTTTGTTGCTCAGTGTCCACAAAAATATTTAGCTCTTTCCTCAGCTTGATTGATCAGGACTGTATGAATTTGTTCTTCATCAATTTCTCTTCAACATCCTTCTTTCTCATTCACTCCCCTTAATTCATAATGAATTAAGTTGTCTCTTTATAGACATGATATCACTGTTTCTCACTTCTTTATTTTCTTGTTCTTGGTGTGATCCACAATCTTAGCCAATCTTGATTTAAAGCATAACTCCTATTTTATCTTGTAGAAATCTTCTTGCCAACTGGATAAAGCAATTTTAAATCTTTTACTTATCTCTAGCTTTAACTTGTCGATTAAAACAATGTTAACATCCAGTTAAATCAATCTTTAGTTCTGTCAGCTAAGTATTTTTTCATTTATGAACTCCAGTTAACTTTGTTGTTTTAACTCTTTGATAGCTTCACTCAACACTTCATTTCTCCTCGGGCTTCTCTGTCGGTGTTGTCTGTCCATTGGTTAACACTGTAATTTTGGTCGTTGATAATGCTTGTCACTTTCTTTTCTCGGGTATCACTGTGACTTTGCTCTCAGTTTTCTCTGTTCGTCGGTTTCCACTAGCCATCGGTGTTTGAAGTCACTTAGTGAATTCTAGTCTTTTATGCATTACTGAAAGATAATCTTTATCTCTCCGATTATCTGAAGTCTTTGACACTTTGAATATAACCGATTAGATTATATCAAGTTAAGATCAATGACAATACAATCTATTAATTGATTTAATGTCTTGTATTATATTTCTTCATTTCGCTAATAAACTTAACATCTTCAAACATTTAATCATTCACATGTCATCATCACTTTCTATTTCCAAAGATGAGTATATAGTAGAAAATGTAACATGTCAAGATATTTAGTTAATAATAGTTTTAATATATTTAAAGTTTTATTTGATATGTTGGACAACGTCAGATACCAACACATGTATCATGATGGTAATGGAGCAGCTGATAGGTTGGCTAATACATGTAGATCTACAAAATCCATTAAAGTTTGGTTTTCTTCCTAAGACTTACCTCAATTAACATGTGAGTAGATAAAAAGGATATTCCGACTCTTGGAAATATTAGTAGCTTCCCCACATGAAATTAATATGCTGGGAAGTAATTATTAACTTTTGGTTGTGAGATTTGAGATTATTTTCCTAGGATTTCTCATAATATTTACTTCATTTCATTCTAACTCTGTTGTTTTCTCTATTTTCACTGGTGATTCCATGGGTGGAGACCTAATTTAGAATGAAGTAGATATTTGTGATGATTATAAAAACAATACTACCATGTAGCCTCTTTTACAGGCTAGTTATGTTGACCAATATTTTGAGGGAATGAAAGGGTTTAAGCTAGATATTTTGAAGAAATTTATAGAGCCTTGGCAATATGGGAAGGTGGTGATTGGAGGAGATTTTTTTTTGGTTTTTGTGGAGACTATAATGGTGACAATCGGTTTGGTTGCCAAAGGAAAGGCCATACACAAAAACTCTAATGGCCATTATAAGAAGGATCTTAAAATATTTCTTGGCCCTGGTGAAAGTATCCCTCGTATGCAAAATGATTTTAACATAAAGAAGCTTCCTAGTGAGTGGAAGGATGTGGTGATGGAGATGATTAAATACATCAACCTTGAGGGTGATGAGCCTAATTAGTGGCTCTTTTTGTCTATTTTTTTCAAATTTTAATGGTTCTTTTAGGATTTTCCAAGAGAGTTATAATTTTTAAATACCTTGTTTATATGTTTTATGCTAACTTTATATATAGCTCCCTTATAGTGTTAATGGTTATAAAGTTGTCCCCTATTTCCTTGTTTGTTGAATGATTAACCTAGTATATGACTCATGTTGAGCTCTGTATTTTTTTTTTTAATTCAGCATGTGAATGGACGAATGTTTATTCTAATGTAAGATATATATATATATATATATGAACTCTAATAATGTCATGCAAGAGTATAAAGAAGTAGTCAGTGACCTAGCAATGAAAAAGTTTTAGCAAGTCATCCAGTTGAAGACAAAGTCCAATCTTAGAGAAGTTAGAAACCATTCTCAAGCAAGACATATAGTGTAATAATGGAACATTAATGATCATCTCCAAAGTAGAGTGTATTTAGGGATATTAGTTATTCTAGATTCTCTTTGTAATGGAAATGAATTTCACTATTTTATCTCTTAGAGTGTAACTCCATGTTTTATGTTTTAATAAACTAGCGTACTCTTATTAGCATGGGAGTGGACTTGTTGATAGATAAGGTTAGTTAGATTTTACTTTCTATAGATAAGGTTTTGGTACTCTTTCTCAACAGTTAGAAGCATATCTATTATAAATTTCAGTTTCTACTCTATAGAAAATAAATTTGCAGTCATTAGTATGTAAACACACTTTGAATCAATAACATGATATTTTATTTTGAAATCATATAGTTGAGTTTTGAGAATAGTCAATAAGGGGTCCAACTTAGTGATTATTCCATCTGTAGCACTTAGTAGTTATTTTGCATGCAATATTTAGTCATTGTTTTGATAATTGAGTGTTCTTGCAGCCACTCAAAATCTCTTAGGGTGTTTATTCTTATAGCCCAAGAAAATAGAGTAATCTTTCCTTGTTTATCAATGCATTTCATTTTTATTAAAAAATTGCATTCAACTTAAATGATAGCTATTATTTATTGTTTCTATTATTGTATTTCCATGTACTTTGTTTCCAGTACCACTTCCTTTTCAGCTATAGAAAAACTGACTTCAAAATGAGTTCCTAGTGCATAAACTTTGCTTACCTATTTCAAGTAATACGTCCCTAGTTTGACAAGAAATGAATCTTTATAATGATCAGATAGCTACTTAGAATGGATGAAAAATCCCTAAGTTACTTCTAGGTTCTATAACCTAGTTATTGAAGCAATTAAAGCAGACCAACATGTTTGGTTTCATTGATGGAGATGGTGTCAAACTAGGCTAACTTTTGTTGTCATTTTAGCAGTTGTTTATTTTTAGTAGATCAAATTTTTTTCTAAGTTAAACCTTCATTTTAATTAAGAAATGACCCACTTCTATTATTAAGTTAACATTTCACGCATAGAGAAAGAAGAATATTTTGTTTAGGGATATTTCTTCCCAATGACACTTATCCGGATAACCATATAGGTGAGACTTTCAATCATCTTGAAGAATAAGAACAAGAGATAAACCCTTAAGATAATATATTTACCAATTTATATAATCCTCCACCTGCAGACCTAGATTATCCAAATCCACTTAACAATCCACTTTCTTTGGTAGTCTATGAAGAAAGGATAGCTACAGATAATAGGCCTAACCATGCCACTTTTGAATTCCCTATCACTGACCATAATGAAGTTGATAACCTCAAGAACATTCATGATTTAGTCCTTCTTAAGTTGTATGGTATAGTGACAAAGGACCCAAATATTTTACTCTTTGAATTTGATATCATCTATAACATCTATGACTATGCCACAGATGCCCAAAGGCTCGATATATTTCCTACTACCTTGAAAGAATCTACATTCAGATGGTTTTGTTGGCTGCCATTGCATCAAAATATTGATTGTTAATGCTTGATATAACCACTTTACTTATACACGTATGGGAGGTGGTTAATCCATGTCACAAACAACTAAGGTATTGTACATCAAAAGGAGACCAAGGGCACACACCTTGCAACAACATCCCTAGCACAAGCATGGGGTTAAAACCCTGGACATTGGCTCAGATACCAATTTTTGGTCATCATTGCATCAAAATATAGATTTGTTAATTCCCGATACAAACACTTGACTAATAAAATCACATTAGGCAGATAATCCATGGACCAAATGACTAGTACGTTGCACAATGCAAGGAGACCAAGGAAACACACCTTACAACTGGTTTATGAGCTTGGGTATAATTGTTGTAGAAACTTGGGATTAAATAAAAATAAATTTTATTGAAGTATAAGGAATATTGTAGAGGAATGATATGATAGGAGGTGATATCTTTAGGATGTAGCCAAAGGAAGGTGAGATTTTGGAGGACTATATTTAAAGTTTCATATTTAGTTTGTAAAATTCCCCACATATTGAACTTAACAAGGAGTCTAAAATGTTTCTTTTCCTTAGAGGGATCAATGAAAGCTGTATAGAAGCCTTTTATTTGATGTGAGGAGAAGAGATCACTCAATCTCCTTGGGAAGATATTAAGAATATATTTAAAAACTATTACAGAGAAGCTATCAAGAAAGGAAGAGCGTACCAATATAGTATGGGTAAATCCACCACCAATGGAGTCTTGAGAATGGAAATCACTCATTTTCTATCAAACTTTAATAAATACATTATAAACAACATGGCTAACCAATTAGATATACTTTAGGACATGAACAAGCATGAGGAGGAAGAGGCAATATTATCTAAATTTTGTTCTCACCATAGATAGAAGAACAAGGATTGCATATGCAAAATAGTTGCCAATATTGAAAGAAAACAAATTCCCCCTGAATTCAAGCCAGTCAAAGGACATGCTGACCAATATTTATTAATTTCTCAAAGGATGACATGCACTCAAAGAAAAGGTATGCCACAAGACCCCTTATCTTTTAGTGGTCCCTTTTCAAAATTATATGCTCCTAATAATCAATGGAAATCTCTATATAATTCAAATTTTGGAGGTTATCCATCTCAGCCTTGGAACAATTCCTAGAACACATGGAAAAATTAACAAAACACACAATGAAAAAAAACCAAGGGAATTGGTAGAAACTTCAAGGGGACTGGAAACTAGCTTAGGGGAACTGGTAGTAGACATCCCAATGGAGGGGAGGAAAATAATGGAAGAACTAACCTGCTAGTTACCTACAACCACATCTACAACCTCAATAACAAGCTATAATGCCTCCTCCAAAACAAAATTCTAGCTCACCTAGGCTTACCTAATTACTGGTGCAACATGTCCCTAATTCTAATAATAAACCACAACAACAACCTATCTAATTTTCTGAGCCAAATTAATATCTTGTATATATTTCTAGTATTAGTGATATACATCTCAGGTTGGGTACAAATATACCAAAACCATCTTCCCTTTTCATAGCCGAGTTACCTGCAGAAGAAAGAGAGCTATCTGATGTTCCTAATCAACCTCTTCAGCCAAAAAAGTCAAAAGATTAAGAATTTCCCTAAAATTCTGATGTAGTACCTTCATTCCCTTAAAGGTTAGAGGTAAAGGAGACCAAATAAAAAGAGGATTAAACCTTTGGTTTAATATAAAAATTAAATATAACTATGTCTAGATACCCCTATTTAAAGCCATCAAATATGTCCCAATTTACAACAAAGCTATCAAAAAATCTTGATTAAAGAAACCTAGAAGGATGAAAAAGGATCCTAAAACAATACATGTACTAGGACAGTTGGTAGATATAATTCTTGGAAATGTAACTATTCCTAAGTACTCTAAACCTAGTAGCTCTGTGGTTAGAGCTGTCATCAATGAAATCCAAGTCAAAAATGCCTAACTAGACCTAGGTACTACTATTAATGTTATGACAAAGGATATCATGCAACATCTTAATATAAATAATTTGAGGCCTACACCCATTGTATTGTAGCTAGCAGATTGTTCCATTGTTAAACCTCATGGAATTATGGAAGACCTTGTAGTAACTTTGAACTCTTGGGAATATCCAACTGATTTTACAATTCTTTCTCCTAAATTAATTAACTATGGGAGGTTATCCTATTATTTTTTGAAGAGCCTTATTGGATACAAAAGATTCCTTTATAGGTTATAGGTTAGGAGAAATGACCATTTATGATGGAATGAATACTAAAAAATTTTCTCTTTATCCTCAAGCACAACCTAAGCTTAATTTGGGACAACCAGTGTAGCCAGATATAGGGGAAGAAATATATGAGCCCAATTCAGTTGCACAAATTATGGTGATGAATAGAGATCCTTTCCTACACTTCTAAGAAGAGAATTAAATAATCTCTAAAATAATTCAGAATCACTATGGAGTAGATGAGAAACCATTGAGCCAACTATTTCTTTCCTATCCTTTGCAAACCATTCTTCCAGCATCTTGGTCACCAAAATTTCATGCAGCTGAAGATATGATTCATATTCTCCCCGTCACATTAAATGCAAATGCCATTCATTAGGGAAGTATTAATTATAGAGCTACCTAAGGAAGTGAAAGTTTCACCAGGTAAGTGTTTGAATCTAAACAACACAATTATTGAGAAGCAACATATGTCTTTGAATTTTTTTAATTCTCATAAGAAATGATTTGAATGGGATTATCATGATATGAAGGGTCTAGATCCTAAGTTATGTATACATAGAATCTACATTAAGGAGGATTGTAGACTAGTAAGGCAGCCTTAAAGTAGGATTAACCCAACATTAAGAGAAATAGTGAAAGGGGAATTGCAAAAGTTGCTAAATGCAGGATTTATTTACCCAATTTCTAATAGCCAATGGGTGTCACCTCTAGTGATGGTTCCTAAAAAGGGGAGAAAGTGGAGATTCTGGGTATATTATAGAGAACTTAATTATGCCACTAAAACTTATCACTTTTTACTACCTTTCATTGACCAAGTGCTATATACTTTAGTAGGAAATCAATACCTCTCATTCTTAGATGGTTTTAGTGGATATCAATAGATAAGAATTGCACCTAAAGACCAAAATTGGGACAACATTTACCTATCCCTAGGGAGAATATACCTACTCTATTCTACCATTTAGATTGTGCAATTTTCTCTAGCTATATTTCAGAGATAATTCATTAGCATATTGTCAAATATTTCAAATGATTCTATGGAGATTTATATGGATGACTTTACTTCTTATGGTTCTACTTATGAGGAAGCCTTGAGAAACATGAAATTTTTTTTTCAAAGGTGTGGAGATTATAAATTTTCTTTGAATAGTGAAAAGTGTTTCTTGATGATGTAGAAGGGTGTAGTTCTTTTTCACTACATATCTGAATAAGGTATCCAAGTGGACCCTACAAAAATTGAGGTCATCCTCAACCTTTCAACTCTAGTTAAGCATACAAAAGTGAGAATTTTATTGGGAGATGCAAGTTATTATAGAAGGTTTATAATGAATTTTAACAATATGGTAGGGCCATTATATAATCTATTGACAAAGTATGTTTATTTCAAATAGACACCACAATGTGAGAGGGCCTTTTCTTACTTGAAGATATAAATGAATCAAGCACCTATGCTTAGAGGATATAATTGGGAATTTCCTTTTCATATACAAATGAATAAATAACATTATCCTATTGGATTAGTCCTTGGTCAAAAGGAAATTTCTATAAAAATATCTATTTATTTCATCAACAAAAACCTACAAGGACTTGAATTCAACTATAGTATCACTGAGAAAGACATGTCAGTAGTCATATATTCACTTAATAAATTTAGAAACTACATTAGTGGTTATCAAATCTTTGGTCAAACAGATCTTCCAGACATAAAATACCTCATGAATAAGTCTTAAATCTTAGGAAGGTTAGCAATATGGTTGTTGTTGATGCAAGAGTTTGATATTATCATAGTTGACAATCTAGGCATAGAAAATATAGTAGCTGATTTCTTATCCAGGCTGACAACCAAGGATGATCAACAAGTTATTAATGATGAATTTATAGATGAGAATTTGTTTTCCTTTCCTATTCACACACCTTGGTATGCTGATATAGCCAATTACCTAGTTGCTAATATGATTCCTGCTCACTTTTCACCAAAGGAGAAGAGGTTACTTGTTGAAAAGATATTCAATTTCTCTTGGATAACATATTGGTTGTTTTATAGTGGACCTAATAAAGTGATGAGAATATGTATAAGGGAGGATGAGAACTATAATATTTTGCATGCATGACATGATGAGCCATGTGGAGGGCATTTTGTAGCCAAAAGAACAACCATTCAAATATTTAACTCTGAATATTAGTGGCCTACTCTACACAAGGATGGAAAAAAGTATACAATAAAGTATGATAGATTCCAATGAATGGGTAGACCAACTAGATCAGATAAAATTCCCTTACATCCATAAGTTGTTGTTATACAATTTGACAAATGGGGACTCAATTTTGTAGGACCTATTGATCCTCCATCCAATGAAAAATCCTATATCTTGGTTTGCAACGATTATATGACTAAATGAGTGGAAGTCAAAGCCATGAACCATTGAAGGGACAATAAAGTTACAGAGTTTCTCTATGAAGAGAGCTATAAGGGAGATAGTAACTAATCAAGGGGCTCAATTTACTTTATCCCTTATAACATCTTTGGTAAATGAAAATAATAAAAGGGATAGGAATTCCACACCCTATCATCCACAAGTAAATGTAAAATAATAAATTACAAATAGTGAAATAGAATCCATCCTTACAAAGATAATAGTTGTGAATAGAAAATATTGGGAAGAAAGACTTCCTAAAGAAATATGGGCATATAGGCCATCCTAGAAAACAACAATAGGATTCACTCCTTTTCAGATGTTGTATGAAAAAACAACCATGATGCCAATTGAATTCTAGAATATGTCTTTGAGAAAAAATCTTGAGCTTAATATGGACATATATTAAACAAAAAAGGAAAGGCTCATACAACTAAATTCTCTATATGAATTAAGGAAACCAGCTCTACATTGGACCGAAATGGTGCAAAACCAAAGAATAATTTAACATGATAAATGCATTAGGGAGTATATTTAAACTAGGAGATTGGGTACTCCTCTATGATTCAAGATACAAGGATAATATAGGAAAATTATAAAATAGATTGGCTTGGACCATATGAAATTGTAGAGATTTTTCCAAATGGGGCTATTCATCTTACTATAATTGATCTAGTGCAATTCAAGCTATTAGTCAATGATCATTGCCTAAAGATTTATTTGAAACCAACATCTAAGCAAGAGTTCATATAGAAATTTAATACAGATCTTGGTTCTTAACTTCCTGCAGCAGGAAAAGAGGACTTAATGTCACACCTTCTACCTAACCATATCCACACATGCAATCATAATAAATATTTCTACCTACTATGGAAGTACACTTTTTCATTAATAAATGTACCACTCCATTCCATTCCAATTCACTTCACTTCTCTTTCATACTCATTTCACAATCACTTCATTCCACTTCCACTTGTCTAATTGACTAGTTCAACATGCAGCCAAATCTAGAAATGATTAGATTCTCTGCATTTATTACAAAATTTAGGTATGTACATAACCATTTGGTTTATTAAAATACATATTTCACATAGAAATTTCCTTACGAATATCGTACCACTTTTCCAAGACACGTATGGACACTTACCTCCATTTTTTTGTTGGGAGGGTACACATGTATTCCATCATGGGTTATGTCATCTGTATAAATACTTTTTAAGAAATCCAAGAAAGCATTCCACTTTTGTTACAAATCTTACAATCTAAATATGAAGTGACAACTTGCATGTTATATGTGCATTGATGTGACCTATACTTAAATATTTGGACCTTATTGTAGTACTAATTCTACTTTCATTCCTTGTAATAATTCATTTTTAGTAAATTTAGTCTTGCATGCATTGATATTGACATAACTATGTTAAAAGGAGAGAAGTTGGGATGAGGTTTTGTATTGGCAGTAGTGTGAAAAACAAAGGGTTCATGATGTTGCATGAAGTGTCTATAGGTATTAGACTATGAGATTACCAGTCTTGTAGGGGATTTTCTATTTTAGAGGAATAGAAGGCATTTTTAGGAAATTGGAAAAAATTGACTAGCAGATTCCAAAAGAAAAGTCATGGGAGGTTTGCCTATACATAGTGAATTTGCATTTCATATAATGATACTCAAATACCCAGTCAGTGATCCTATATTATGAAAATATGGATAGATTGATTACTTTCTAAAGATTAATGGATTTGATGCCAATATTGAACTAAAATTTTTATAGATATTTTCAAATGATGAAGCTATAGTGAAGGGATTGAAGGTAATATAAATAGAGGAAATAATTGTAGAAGTAACAAGGTTACCAATTGATGGTGAGAATTACCCTAATTCAAAAGGTGTTCATTCTACTGGTCATGAGTTAATGAGACCTCGTGACCCTCTATTGAATATGGATAAGCAATAAGGAAAGAGGATGTCTCTTCCCATAAAATGGAGCCAAATGATGGTATATGTTATCAAGTACCTATCATGTGGAGATAGATAGTCGAACCTCCATTCATCATGCTTCAATTTCTTGACTCATATCATACATGGGAGGCACATGAATGTTCTGAACCTTATCTATAATCTATTGTCAAATATGACATATGAAACTCAAAAAGGTAAGCCCAATTCTGTATCCCACCATTGTTTGATCAAATTATTGGTATAAATATATTTAAGGCATTTTTCTCAAATGACTTGGGAGGATTTTTTACAAATTATAGAGCTTAATACAAATATGGGACTTAGGGGTCATTATATGACCCAAAGGATTAACATAGATAAATAAAATTTATTGTTTATCTTAGGGGTTTCAACCTCAAGGGCAGCCCCTACTAGACGTTCTCTTGCAGTCGAGAAAAGTTCCTCTAAGTCCTCTTCCAATAATGATAAGATTTCTTTAGTAGTAGTTAACATCAATGAATGACCTAAAAACCCATTAAAAATTAGGGTTTCCATTAAGAGGCAGAATGAAAAATTAAAGGAAATTGAGGGTTTAGGAGGTAAGAAAAGAAAAAAAAAATTAGATAGAAAAATCCTAGCCCAATAAAGAGAAAAATAGAGGCAACATATTCACCTACAACCACTACTAAGAGTCCCTCCAAGAGATAAAACCAAGTGAAAACCTCTAGGGAAGATAAGTCTACCCCTTAAAGGAGAAGATACAAGTTGAGAGAAAAACCTAGAAAATTTGTTGTGCCCAAGGAACCTAGTGCCAACATACAAATTGAATCATTTGAATCTATTCATACCATCCCAAGTGATGAAGAAGGTATATCTTTTTAAGCATCCTACTAGACAACCCATGGAAAACCCTCAGTTTTCTTCTTCTAAAGAACACAAAGATAAATCTCTGATGGAGGTCTATGATTTAGATAAGGAGGGGGTGAGGAATTTTCATAGGAGGGTGATTTAGGTGAAATGCCTCAATAAGATAATTATTTTTTGGGAGATGAGGCTCAGCCTCAAGATAATCTGGGATTGGAAGGTTTAGCTAGTCTTACTACTTTGGTTGAAGAGATGGTAGAGATGGATTCAACTATGAAAGAAGAAGGAAGAGGTCAAAGAAATTTTCAAACATGATTTTCATGGATTTTTTTAGCCATAGATTTTTATAACTACATGTTAGATAGAGAAGAAGAATGGAGTAAGGAGAAGATGAAATTCCAAGATATAATCAGAAAAAGGATGAGGAGATTAAAAAAAACTTGAAGAAATTGATGCATTGAAAAATAAATTGGATAATGTGATAATATTGGTTCTAGAAATCTTGGGATGTAGGTCATCACCAAAAGTATATGCATTAAACTTAAAGGAACTCAATCTTTCCTTTAATATGACAAGAATTCTTTCTAATTTGAATCCATCCATTATAACTCCCAAAGAATTGTATTATGCTTATATGACTTCTCCTATAGCCACCAAGAATTTACTTTGTGAATACTACTTGCATAATTTTGTTGTTTGACATGATAAGGAATGAAATCCATTGCTCTACATTGCTGATATTTATCTAAGGGTGCTAATGCCATGGATACCAAATGAGAAAACTAGAGAGTGCCAATTTAGAAACTACAGGGATGAAGAAAATTCAATTCCCCTCACTCTTAGGGATGAGTCCAAGAATCCAAGGATTCTCTACTATGATAGGGAACTAATTTTATATGGGACTAGTTTAAGATCACAAATATGAGCGTTGAGGGAAGAGGTTTATGAAGAATTTTAACAAATGAGCCCCAATGAAGGACAAATGGTAATCGGGTACCTTGACAAATGATATAATAGTTTATCAAATGAGTTAAAATTAATACAACCACATTCTATACAAAACTACTATGCATTTATGCATAGAGCCGACTGTTATGTGTACTTGGGAAGTACAAAAGAAAACAATTGGCTTCCACCTATCTTCCAACCACCTAGATGTTGTTATGGCCAATACCATATTCTAGACATTGAAAATGATTTTAATGTGACATTAGAAAGATCTAGGTGGAATAGGTTTGAGAAAAGATAGGGATTCTACTAGAGCTTAGTCATAGGAGGTTCAAGCCAACCTATTCCCAGTGTCTACAAGATGCATGAAAGAATAAGGAACTTGGTACCTGCTAGAGGACCAACAAGAGATATGGCTGGGGGGAAGAGAGCCTAATAAATGGATCTATTTTGTATATGTTTAATTTTTATTTTTTGATGTTTATTTTAGGAGGTTACAACACAATGATAAGGTTTAAATACCTTGTTTATATGTTTTATGTTGACTTTTTGGATAACTCTCTAAGACTACTATAATGGTCATAAACTTGCTCTCTCATTTATGACTCATGTTTCTAGGTGTAATATTCATGTTTATTTTCCATGTGAATGGATGAATTTTTGTTCTAATGTAACACACACACACACACACACACACACACACACACACACACACACACACACATATTCCTATATTTTGTGCACTCTAATAATGTCATGCAGGAGTATAAATAAGCAGTCAAAGACCTTGCACAAGAAGGTATGAACAAGTCAGTCAGTTGAATAAAAAGTCCAATATTGAAGAAGTCAAAAACCATTCTCAAGAAGGCCATAAATTTTAATAATGAAGCCTTAATGATCATATTTGAAGTAGAGTAGATTTAGGGATATTAGTTATGCTAAATTCTCTCCATAATGGAAACAAATTTAAAGATTTCTCTCTCAAAGCATAACTCCATGTTTTATGTTGTAATAAAGTAGCATCCTCCTATTATCATGGGAGTGGAATTGCTGATAGATAAGGTTATTTAGAGTGTCCTTTCTATAAATAAGGATCAGGTACACTTTCTCAAGTGTTAGAACAATAACTATTGTAACTTTCACTTTCCAGTGTAGAAAAAAGCTATTTTCAGCCATTAGTATGTAACAACACTTTGAATGAATAATACGATATTTTAGTTTGAAAGAACATAGTTGAGTTTTGAGAAGACTCACTAAGGGGGCCCACTTAATGATTATTCCATTTGTATCACTTATTAGTTATTTTGCATGCAATATTGAGTCACGGTTTTGACAATTGACTACCCTACAGCCACTGGAAATCCCTTCTTGTGTTTTTTCCTATGGCCAAAGCAAAAAATGTAGTCCATGTTTGTTTTTCCATGCATTTTGTTTCTATTATTAAATTAGATTCAAGGTAAATGATATTTTTTAATGACCATTTCAGTTATTTCCATTCTATGTACTTTTTTTTCTAGTATCATTTCCTTTTCAGCTGTAGAAAGCATGACTACAAAATGAGTTCATAGTGCATAATTTTTTTTGACTCATTTCAATTAATTCGTCCTTGGGTTGACAAGAAAAAAATATTTATAATGTTAGATAGCTACTTCGAATGGATGAATATTCCCTAATTTAAGGTTTTTCAGACTAGTTATTGAATCCATTAAAGGAGACCATGAGATGACATGTTCAAACGCTTCCACTCTCTTATTTTCCCTATGGTAAATCATTTATGTCATAGTATTAAAATTAAATTCCCATTTTCCATTTTCTCATCCCCATCTCAATCCATTTTAAAATCAAAATGTAATGGGGGCCACAAGTAAGTGTAATAATATGGTGTGCAAAGGGGGGATATAAGTGGCCACATTTTTTCTGAAATCAAGTAAACCTGAACTTCAAAGAGAAATTTGAGGGTCATGCACTCAAATTTAGAAGATGTGTAAATAATAAGAATTATATTAATATGAATCTATTTTATAAACTACTAAAGATTTTTAAAAATGGATAAGATTAAGAGGGTGAAACTCATCGTGCACAAAAAATTGTTCCTGATTTTTTTTCTCAATAATAAAACATAGTTTTTTTTGTGCGCTTCACAAAAGATATGGTTAGACTTGGTTTTTTGAAAAAACCTTTTGCAGGATGATAGGTAAGAGTGAGATCTAGAAGTTGTGTATTTTTTTTAATTTTCTGTTGAGTATTTTTTTTAATAATTTTTTGAAGTGACTGCATCCTGAAAATTAGTTACATGTTTGTGCATTGGGCATAACTTGCATCAAAATAATAAAAAAAATACAATTTTTTTTAAAAGTGTATAGAGTCAAGTGTAGAACAATAATACGTAATTTTTTTTGAATTTGATAAAGTAGATCAATAGTTATTTAAAAAATGGTAGACATATGTCTGTGGGGACTTGTAGACCTTATGGCAAAACATGTTGTCAATTAGTGTCAAAATACTTAGTCTTTCAGTATTGCCCGAGTGATCAATGTGACCCAAGTAATCAGTATGTCCCGAGTCACCAGTGTGACAAAAGTGATAAGTATTTCTTGAGTCATTCAGTGTCGCCCAAGTCATCACTATGACTCGAATGATCAACATTGCCCAAGTATCAGTTTGTCACCC
>MU224413.1:3696240-3756690 GCA_018584345.1 Thuja plicata
TACATATATATATATATACATATATATATATATATACATATATATATATATACAGATATATATATATATATATATATATCTGTTTAACAACTTGAGCACAGATCAGAGACAATGGAAATATACAGACTAGAGAAATCCATTGAGAATGAAAATATATATCTACAAATGACCATGGATCAGATCATGAAACTCAAGGAGAAGCTCTCTCTATCCCTACAAAGAAGAAAAGATTTAGCAATACAAATGAATGACAGTAATTACATAGAAGAAAGAATTGAAGATTTTTGCAAAGAAAGAAGTTCTGAAGAAGTTGATGCAGCCATTGAAGACTTTCTTGCAAAAAATCTCAATTTACATGAAGAAGTTAGAAAGTTGAAAAGAGAACAAGAAGTTCATTTAGTCAAATTATGTGAAGTCATAGTACAAAAGAATCAAGAAGAAGGTGATAGAAATTTGGCACAAGAAGACAAAATATTGTTGAGTATAAGGTTAAAAGAAAACTAAAATGATATGCATCACTTGTCACTCTAGCAAGAAGATTTGGAAAATCAACTCAATAATGCAAATCAAGAAGTTGTCATTCTGAGAACAAAAATGAAAGGCTGCAGAATGATCTCAACACTGGAAGGAAAACCAATGAAAGTATGATGAATTCACAAGGTAGTACAGATCATTTAATAGAAGTCAGACATCATGGATAGACTGGACTAGGTTATATTGAACAATGTGAATCCTCAAAGCAAGGAGCTCAAAAGAACATGAAACCTACTTGTAACCATTGTGGAAAGTTAGGGCATACATCAAATAAATGTTGGAGAAATGGAAAACCAAAGTTTAATGGTAAATCCTACAGGTGAAACAAACACGGACATAGAACGAGTGAATGCACTGAGAAATCTATGTTTTAAGGAAAATGCTTCAAGTGTAACAAACAAGGTCATAGATCTTCTGAGTGCAGAACTAAGAAATGGAACCTTGCAGAACAACTAGCCAGAGCAATTTCTGGTTGGGATTACATCACATGGTACAGATGTTGTTACTATGGAGAATATGGACACATTGGTGCAAATTGTATAAAGACTCACCTCCCAAAAGTAAATCCAACCAAGATATGTTATGTATGTAAACAACTTGGTCAGCTAAGAAGAAATTGTATGAACAGAGAAAAAGTGGATAGTGGTTTTGAGAAACAAAAATCCAAGGTCTCAAAAATAAAAAATCAGATGAATAACCAATGGGTAAGGAAATCCTCTGAAAGCTCATATCAAAACAATGAAGGATCTAATGTCACCCAAGAGAGTGAGTTGGGTGGATCTACCGTCATATAATAGAGATATAAGGAAATGACTAGAACTATGTATTCAAGCCATCATATATTATTTCCAGATATGCTAGCAAGTACAAATTTGCATATTGATGCATTAGGATAGATTATGGTGTTAACTGAGTCAGGATCTTAGTTACACCCGAGCTACTCTAGCTTAACCGAGTTGAGTGGGGTTGTATAAAAATTGGGAAGTTAATTTTATCCAAGCTTCTGAGTAAGCCTGGGAGAACTACCCGAGCTATGCCAGCTACTATGTATGGAGGATTTAATTCAATACTCTAATGGTAATAACTCTTATAAATGATGAAATGGAAAGGTTATTGTTTACAAATATTTTAGTTTGCAGAGCATTTCAGAGCCCTTAGCAATTCAGAGTGAACTTGCATTTGAAAGTGAAGTTTGGTCAAATTCTCCAAGCGATAAGGCATCCACATCCAGTAGAAAGGTTAAGAAAGGATCAGAAATTTTGGTAAGAAACATTGTATGTAACCCTCCAAATTTTAATCTTTATCTAGTAGTTGCGGAAGAAATAGACCCATTGGGAGCTCATTCCCTAATTCCTCCAAGGGTATTACTAGTGAATGACATTTGAATCTTCTATCATTGCAAAATTTAGGAGCTTAGAACAATTGAGATGAATTCAACATATGAGAAATTGTGCGTAGGAGGGAATCTGAAGCCCGAACACAAGAATCTAGAGATTAAAGGTTTAACCCACATCCTGCACATGCCAAAGAATTTCTAAATCAAATGGATTAGATTCATTCTCAGCCATGTTTATGACATGTAGTAATGGTTGGAACAACCTATAAAGATCACAAAAAAAATGATGCACTGAGTAACAGGGTATCCCATGCTTGACAAAGAGAAAGCTACCAAAACCCTAACAAGAGACAAGTGATGTATGGGTTCCAAGGATTTCTTGCACAACTATCAAAAGACTTAGCTTGTCTCTATTAGGATCCTAGTCTTCTCTAGAACCTCCCAAAGGCTTAGATGATTAACTAACACCTTCTCTAGCTCCTCTCCAAGAGCCCAACACTTTGTGCTTCACCTTGAAAGACTAACACCATGTAGATTCTTCACTTCCTCTCCTATACTTAGAAGGATCTAAGTGCCAATTCCACACTAGCATTCATGAATCATTGCAGACATATTAAACATGTTGGAAACCTTCCACATGTTCCCATTTGACTCTAGTTTGATGGGTCTCTTAACCCTTTTTAGTCAAGATCAAGTTTTAGACCCTAAGAAGCCCAATTAGGCCTAATTCCTTGTAGCCTTTTCCAGAGACCTTTTCCCAATTCTTTCAAAATGTTCCCAAAGAACTTGAAAAACTAATCCCACATTCATATACCCTTTTTTATTTTACAAATAATTTTTAATGTTTTAGTCTCCTAAGCCCGTCGTACATTGGGTTCCTATTATCTAGGACCAATAGGGCTAATAGGCCTAATTAGTAGGACCTTACTGATTTCTCACTCAAAAATCAACCAAATGGATTGGTGAGTTCACAAATCTCTCAACAGGGTAAGATTAGGTCATATCCCACCTAGCACTACACTTTTCTTGTACTGTACTTTCCTCCCCCGCATGAAATGCTCAATTATTCACCTCCAAACCTCTAATCGGGCACTGTCAGCTCGCCTAAGGCTTGGTACTAAAAATAGAAACTCGACTCCAAAAGACTCCTACCTATACATATGTACAAACTAATGACTCCCCTAACATATCCACCTAGCCGTAGGAAGATCCCATGGTTAGATTTCATGGGGGAGCCATGAAATGACAAACTGGTTAGGACAAGACCAGTGAACTCCCTAAACTAAAAAAACAATTTACTTAAGACATTAAACTAACTCAAATAAATTTACTTACTGAATGGAAAAGTCTTAGAACTATCCTATGAACACAAAAAATCACTAAATCAAAGCATTCAATCCATAAGATAGCACTGTCACACTGAAAATCTTGGGTTCTTAACAAAATCAGAGTTGCAGAGCTATATTCACTATTCCAATCTTGTTACAATGAAAAACGATATCCTCTAGATTTGAGCCTCCATACATTTGATGCCATATTCCATATTTCTAGGGCCTGTTGGTCGATCTCCCACTCCTATCTTCTAGTGGGATCCAAAGTAACTGAGTTGCATGCAACATTTGCAGTAATTACAAATGTTGACATGACAACATTGTAACAACTTTTGGCATCTCTGCCATTATGCCAACTTCCTAAGTTTTAGGGCCTCTATCCTCTATATCTCAAGGAAACAACTTCATTAATAGCCTCCAATAATCTCTATGAAAACATTTATGTGTTTAGAACACATTCAAATCTCAAATCCATCAATAAGCTTCTAAGCCTAAGAAAATTAAAAAGCTACTAACAAAGACTATTTTGGTGACCTTAGTCCTAATGACTAACTCACTTAGTCCATAATGCAATGACCTTCTAAGGTCTAATTAAACACACTATCTTTACTTGGCTAATGTCAAGTACAAGCCAAAACATTATAACTATGGAGGATATCCTAGGTGTGCTCCTGCACCATCCTCCCCAAAACAAAAGGTTCAATCGACCCTTTGATTGAGTAGAGTAGGGTCAATCCCCATCTTCTTAAACTCTGATTCCTTAACCCATACTACATCAGCATCTCTTTTACCATGTCTCTTGATCAAGTGTTCCTTGTATTCTTTGGTTCTAGTCTTCTTTTAGACTCGAGTATCTAGTATACTGTCATCTTGTTTGACTATAGCAGCAGGTAGTTTGAGTTCTGCTACATCTATGATCTCTATACTGAGGCTTTTATTCATGTCTTGTGTTGGTCCTTTGTAATGAACAAGGTTTGAAATGTTAAAGACAGGGGACAATCCACTATATTCTGGCATCTCCACTTTAAAAGAATTGTTCCCATACTTTGCTAAGGTAGGACAGGGGCCTATCCTCCTCATTTGTAACTTGTGTGGGACTCCTTTTTCAAGTCTAGACTTATTTAGATGCACCATTACTAAGTCTCCCACATTGAACTAAAGTTCTCTTCTACTCTCATCAAGCTTAGTCTTATGCTTCATGGTGTTCTCTGTCAAAGTCTTCCTGACTGTATCATGTATCTCCTGCATTGCATAAGCAAAGTCATTAGCATATCCAATTTCCTTCACTCCATCCTTTAAGTCTCTTAGCTCATGGACTTCTCTAGGATGTATACCATAGACTATCTCAAAGGTACTCTTCCATGTTGACCTGTTGATAGTGTCATTGTAGGCATATTCAGCCTATCTAATCAATTGATCCCATTGTTGACCATATTCCTTGGTCAAGAATCTTAATAGATTTCCAAGGTTTCTATTCACCACTTTAGTCTGACCATCAGTTTGGGGATGGTATGTAGACCTAAAGATAAATTAGTGCCTAACCTTTTCCAAAGAGTCTTCCAAAAATGACTCATAAATTTAGTGTCTCTATCTGAGACAATGCTCATAGGTAACCCATGGATTCTTACTATCTCTTTGAAGAAGAGAGAGGCTATTTGGATGGCATCATTAGTTTTATTACATGGCACAAAGTGAGCCATCTTGCTGAATCTGTCCACAACTACATAAACACTATCCATGCCTTATCTTGTCTTGGGTAACCCAACTACAAAATCCATGCTCAAGCATTCCCATGGCCTAGTGGGAATAGGTAGTGGTTGATATAGGCCTATATTTGAAGAAGTACCTTTGACCTTTTGACATACTATGCAACTTTCCACATACCTCCTAACATCAAGGTTCATTCTTGGCCAATAATAGAATCTTTGAACAAGTTCTTGGGTCTTGGTGATCCCAAAGTGACCACTCAATGCACCATTTTTCTTTTCTTGAATTAAATTCTCCATAATAGACCCTCTAGGTACACACAATTGATTTCCCTTAAACAATAGATTTCTTTGCAAAGTGTATTCAACATATTTTCTATGGAATTGATTCTTTTATTTAACACATACCTTATAAATGTCTGTAAAATCTTCATCATTAATGTATATAGATCCTTGAAGTGATCTATTCCCATGCTCTTAATTTGAATCTCTTGGATGGTAAGAGCTCTTCTAATAAAAGCATCTTCCACTTTGTTGAGTAATCCTTTCTTGTGCTTGATATTAAAGGTGTAGGCTTGCAGGTATTCAACCCACTTCATGTGCTTGTGACTCAACTTCTCTTGAGAGTTCAAAAAGCTTAAAGCTTGATTGTCTGAATAGACTATGAACTCCTTGGGGAGAAAATAGTGTCTCCATTTCCTTAAAGCTTGAACTAATGCATAAATTTCAAGGTCATAAGAAGAATACTTCTTCTTAGCTTCACTCAACTTCTCTAAATGAAATGCCACTGGTCTACCCTCTTGGCTTAGGACAGCTAAAATGGCCACATTTCTTGCATCACACTCAATAGTGAAAAGCTTCTCAAAGCTTGGCAAGACTAAGATAGGTTGGGTAGCAATATTTTCTTTTAATAGCTCAAAGCTCTTGGTGGCTTGCTCATTCCATATAAACTTAGTCTTTATCCCTCCTTTGATTATGTCCAACATAGGAGCACAAATAGCACTAAACTACTTTATGAACTTCATATAATATTGAGCAAGGTCATGAAAACATCTTACCTCTGTTGTTGTCCTTGGAGTAGGCCAATTTATGATGGCTTCCACTTTACTCTTTTCCATTTTTAGATTGCCATGAGAGAGAGCAAACCCAAGGTACACCAACTCTATTTTTATGAACTCACACTTCTCCAAATTGATCATCAACTTCTCCTCATGCAGCTTCTTAAAGATAGTCTCAAGATGTTTAAGATGTTCACTTATTGTCTTACTGTAAATGAGTATATCATCAAGATATACTACCACAAATTTGCCAATGTAGTCATTGGGGACTTCATCATGAGCCTCATGAATGTGGAGGGGGCATTAGATAGTCCAAATGGCATGAAAAGCCATTAATAGAAACCTTCATTGGTTTTGAAGGTTTTCTTCGACTCATCTCCCTCTTGTACTCTTATTTGGTGGTAGCCAATTTTCAAGTCTATCTTACTAAAGTACTTAGCTTCACCTAGACAATCCATTAGGTCTTCAATCCTAGGAATGGGAAACCTATACCTAATGGTTATCCTATTTATGGCTCTTGAATCAGTAGAAAGCCTCCAATTTCCACCTTTTTAAGGTGCTAGGATAGTGGATACAGCACAAGGGCTAATGCTCTTCTTGATAAGACCTTGGTTTAGGAGTTCTTCTATTTGTCTAGCAATCTCCTCATTTTGTTGAGGTATCATCTTGTAGGCTACTTTATTAGGTATGGTAGCTCCTAGTATAAAGTCTATCCTATGACTTATGGCTCTTTTAGGGGGTAATGTTGATGGTTGTCCATCACTTACTATACCTTCATAAGTCTACAACATGCTTTGTATCTCCTTAGGTAGCTCTGGCTTCTTCTCTCCCTTACCTTCATTTTATTTTCTTTCCTTTAGTTCCAATGCAAAGCCAACTCCTTCTCCTTCGTCCATGGCTTCTAAGAACTCTTTTTCACCAACCACGAGCACATTAGGACCTGATGTCTTCACTTCTGCATCCTCTAATAGAGATTGAATTTTGAAAGTCACTTTGTCCTTTTTGAATGTATAGGAGCTCTTCACTCCATCATGGATAGCTTGGTGGTCAAATTTCCATGGCCTGCCTAGGAGCAAGTGACATGCATGCATGGGAAACACATCACATAGAACCTTGTCCTTATATCTCCCTATAGAAAACTCCACCCAAACCTGCTCATTTACTAAGACATTATATCTCTTATTGAGTCATGTGACCTTGTAAGGATGGGTGTGGGGTATCCTTGTCATGCTTAGCTTGTTGACTTCTTCTAACATAATGTTGTGCATAGACCCTAAGTCAATAATGACTCTACACACTTTTCCCATCACCTTGCACTTGATTCTAAATAGGGACCTTCTTTGGCTTGGCTCTTCTTTAACCAGCTCCTGGATCAATGTTCTCCTCCCCATGAGGTTATAACCTTCTTCTAAATTCAATGGTACCTTAGGGTGTGTCTCTACTGCATTTGTCTCCTCATGAACTAGATTAGTCCTCTTGTTACCTCATTGAGAAGTACTACCCTTCTTTGGACACCTATAGGTAGGGTGTCCCGTTTGATTGCAATGATAACATTTCATATTGGCAAAGTAATTGCCTCTTCCTTTTCCACCACTTCTTCCTCTGAAATTAGAGTTCCTTCCTCTACCACCTCTACTAGAACTTCCCTCTTGCTGCTCATTATATCTTATTCCTCCTTGATTCCTTGATTCTAAACTCCTTCCACCATAGCCACCTCTTGTTCCTCTACTATCCCTTCCTCTACCTCTTCCTTTGGACATTTTTTCTTGTTTTCTTTTTCCTTTCTCCTCTATTTTCAAGGCCCTTTGATAACATTGGCAGATGGTTTTGAAGTTCACAAGACTCATGTATTCTTGAATAGACCACTTGAGTCCATTCAAATACCTTGCTAGTTTGATGCTTTCATCCTCCACCACTTGTGATCTTAGACACAACTTTTGGAATTATTAAGTGTATTCTTGGACATCCAAATCTTTCTGTCTGAGATTGTGTCTTCTTCTATGCATCTGAACCTCATAATAATCTGGAAAGTAAGTCTACTTTATCTTGGTCACCTTGCCCTTCCAAGTGACTAAAGGGCTCCTTCCTTCTTTCTCCCTTTCAGTTTGAGAAAACTTCCACCATGTGAGGGCTGATCCTCTCAACCTAGATTTGGCCACATTCACTTTTTGGGCCTTTGTTACACCATCACATTCAAAATGGTTTTCTATACTATCAATCCAATCCACAACTGAATGAGGATCCATTTGTCCACTAAATAGTGGCACACCCTCCAATTCTTTTCCACTTAAGGCCTTTAGTGCTTTCAAGAAAGGTTCTTTAGCAATAAAAAGGTTAGGTGTTGGAGCTTCCTCCAATTCTAGTGATTTTTCCCTTGCTTCTTCTTCTTCCTTCTGTTCTATCTTATCGTTCACTTTATCAGGTTTGTCTTGGACTTCACCCAAGAGTTGCTCCATTTTAGACAATATTTCTCTTAGCAACTTGTTATCTTCTTCTTGTTCTTATACCTTTTTGGCTAACTCAGCGTTAGTCACCATGGTTTTATCTTCTACTAATCCAACTGGTGTATTCTTTCCCACTGTTTCAATAGGTTGAAAAATCCACCACAAGCCTAATCTTAATCAAGATCTGATACCAATATGATGTATGTGTTCTAAGACATGCTTGCACAACTATCAAGAGACCTAGCTTATCTCTATTAGGATCCTAGTCTTCTCTAGAACCTCCCAAAGGCTTAGATTATTAACTAAGACCTTCTCTATCTCCTCTCCAAGAGCCCAAGACTTTGTGCTTCACCTTGAAAGACTAACACCATGTAGATTCTTCACTTCGTCTCCTACACTTAGAAGGATCTAAGTGCCAATTCCACACTAGCATTCATGAATCATTGCAGGGATGTTAAACAAGTTGGAAACCTTCCACATGTTCCCATTTTACTCCATTTTGATAGATCTCTTACCCATTTTCTGTCGAGATCAAGTTTTAGACCCTAAGAAGCCTAATTAGGCCTAATTCCTTGTAGCCTTTTCCAAAGACCTTTTCCCAATTCTTTCAAAACTTTCCCAAAGAACTTGAAAAACTAATCCCACATTCATATGGGTAAAAGCGCAAAGTTGTGTCACATTTTAGGACCACTTATCAACACAGCTAAATTTGAGTATTTCTAAATAAAAATTCATTTTTGTCAAATATATGGTCTAGCTAGATTCGTTCTAGCTAAGCTAGATAAGTGGTTAAACTTTTCCAATTGGAAATGTCTATTAAATGCATGTTTTATAGAAATTACCAAAGAAATAAAATTAGTTTAGAAAATTGATGTTTCAATAACCCTTACTCTTTTTAATGATATTTTTAAAAAATATAAAAAATACCCTTTTGTAGAGCTCAAAGTCAAGATTATTGTCATATAAAGTTTATAATATTTTGATTCGATCTAATATATTATAATTTAAAAATACAAAAAGTAGGTATTTTAACATTCGAGAAGATGTTGCTTCAAATAAATAAAAAAATAGTAAATCATATCAAAAAAATTTAAAATTTATATTTAACACTAGAGGAGAGAGTCCTCTTCAAGAGTATGTAATTTTTTTTCTAAATGGTGTAGTTTTGATAGGGGAAATTTGGAGGGAGGTGAAAATTGTCGATTTCAGATAAGTTCAACTTTGAGAAGTTATAACGGAGAAAATATACATTGAAAACCAATATTTCTTCTTTTTTGCACTATCTATACATTTTATCTATAACATATTTTGAAATCAGGGGAAAAATAGATTATTTGCATATACTTGTTTGGAGGGAATTAGACCCTAGATTTTCAGTAGTGTAAAAATGGACCTCAAAAATTAAAAAACTATGTACATTCTTGTTCAAATTTTTTTAAAAAAATTATAGAAATAAACTTAATCCATTTTTACACATTTCTTTAGTTTACATCATCCTCAAATTCTAAATACAAATGCGACCTTTTATGTCATTAAAGTTGAACAGTTTGCATGTTGTGGTCCTTTTCCTTTATAAAAGTGTGACACAGGTTTGTACTTTTACCTAGATACATAGGGTTCCTAAGCCCTCTGTACATAGGGTTCCTATTATCTAGGACCAATAGGGCTAATAGGCCTAATTAGTAGGACCTTACTGATTTCTCACTCAAAACTCAACCAAATGGATTGGTGAGTTCACAAATCTCTCAATAGAGTAAGATTAGGTCATATCCCACCTAGCACTACACTTTTCTCATACTTTAATTTCCTTCCCCGCATGAAATGCTCAATTCTTCACCTCCAAACCTCTAACCGGGCACTGTCATCTCACGTAGGGCTTGGTACTAAAAATAGAAACTCAACTCCACAAGACTCCTACCTCTACATATGTACAAACCAATGACTCCCCTAACATATCAACCTATCCTTAGGAAGATCCCATGGTTAGAGTTTATGGGGAGCCATGAAATGACAAACTGGTCAGGACAGGACCAGTGAGCTCCCTAAACTGAAAACAATTTACTTAATACCTTAAACTAACTCGAATAAATTTACTTATTGAATGGAAAAGTCTTAGAACTATCCTATGAACACAAAAAAATCACTAAATCAAAGAATTCAATCCATAAGATAGCACTGTAACACTAAAAAGTTTGGGTTCTTCACAAAATCAGAGTTGGAGAGCTATATTCACTATTCCAATCTGTTGACGGGACTTTGGTGACCGGGTCCGCCAATAGGTGTAAGTTGTCACCGGGTATCGGCCAGCTTCACCTGCAAAGGTTATCTAGGGAAGTGAGGTTCCTTGGGCCTCCAAGCACCTGATAGTTGGGTCTCGATGGTGCGGGGCTCAATTGGAAGATGCGACTATTTTCAAAGGTGATAGCTAGTTTCTTCAACCCGTTCTCTCTGGGGATTTAGGAAGATGGGGTTTCTCCAAGCATGTTTACACTTAGAAAATAAATTGAAAAAGATCTTGTAGGGTTAGAAGTATTTCATTTACTTATAGTTATGCTTAAAACATTCAATACATCAATAATCCTTTTGACATACTATACTAAATACCGAAGAAATACAAAACCATCAGTTCATATTTTATCAGTAGCAAAGGAAAGGAGGTCGTTAATCTACTTTTAAGTATCAGAGCAGAAGACATGAAGAACATTAAACATAAAACACAATTAACTTAGAAGAGAAAGTGCCAACAACGTCATTGCAAGAACCATCTCTTCTTCATTAACATTTCTTCCAGCAAGCACTGGTGTGTGGTACAATGGTGGCTCCAAGGGAGCATCTAACTACTGAAGGCTTAAAGAGAAAGGAGGATTGAGCTATGCAACTGAAATGAAAATACTACTTCTCTATTACTATGGACTACAAAATCATCAATTTTTCCAACCCTTGAAAAAGGGCCAGACATGCTATTTATACACATTTTCTCCTAACCCTAACCCTAACCCTAATTTACATCCTGGCATAAAATATATTATCTGGTGGTCGGTACTACCCGCACCACTTTATAAAAGACCTCGAGGCAGAATTGGCCTGACATGTCAGAAGAATAAGACAAGAAGATGGAGTGGAAGAATCAGCCTCGTGAAGAGATCCAAGAAAGAGAAGGAAGAAATCTGATCCCCCAGGTATCGAGGCTACATGCCTCATAAATGGAAAAATGTGGTGCCCTATCTCCAATGTGCCAGGTGTATATCTGAAGTGGTGCCTCAAAAAGATCACTTTTTAGAAAGCCCATTGTTGATCTGACGTGCCTTGATGTAGTCATCTTCCCTTTGACAACTTTTATTAATTGCTTGAAAGTTATCAGTCCACCTTGGGGACCAGGACACAGATCACTAAAAGAATACAAAAATGTAGGATGTGGAACTCTGGGATCTGGGAACTTACATTATTAAAGAATAAAGAATACATAAATGCTTAGTTTTTCCCCAGCCCCGGAGAAACTTTATTATTTCTTGTTATTGTTGAAGGTTTGGAGGAGGTGGGAGATTTTGTCCTCATTAATCTCTTTGAGGTCAGACTGCCAGTACTTGGCCACCTCAATCTATTCCCCTAGCTCCAGAACATTCTTCTTGAATTCAACAGCCATTTTTGCTACATCATGACCACTAAGGATCATGCGAGTCAATCTCGCCATTTGAGTTCCATCTACTCCCTCTGGGGATTGATATCTTGACTCCATTAACTCATCAAACTTCCCCAAAATGTATTCCTCCAGCGTGCATGTGTTAGTGTTGAACGGGTCAGCTCCAGAGACCTTTGTGACAAAAGCCTTATACAAATTTGAAGAATACTAGACCATGTTAACCTTATCATGTAGAGTCCCCACTAGTTGTTTGAGCACCTCCAATGTGAGGTCAAGTCTGGAGTGTTGGGTCCTCACAAAATTGAATGATTCTTCCCCTAGAATCCTAGACTTGGAGACCATTTCCTCCCCAAGGCTGAGGATTTTCTCAAATTCTACCTTCCATGCTTCATAATTGTCTATGTCACCCTCCCATATGTTGATAATAGTTTCTACCTGGTGCAGAATGTGGCGGGCTGTATACAAGTGTAGGAGGGTGGATACCAAGAAGCACCAGGTTTTTTCTATCTGCAGAGCAACCCACTTATCAACTACTTGGGCCTTCTTCTTCATTGCTCGCAGGGAGTCTATGTTGCTCTATGGTAGTGATGCATCAGATGTGGAGGCCTCTAGGGGAATGGCGGTAATAGGCATGGCTAGCTCAGTTAGAAAGCCCATGAGGTTTGCAGTTTTCTCTTTTTTTGCCTTGAGCCTTAGGGCCTCTTTTTCATAATGGGCCTCCATGGCCTTGGCCGCTTCTTTCAACAGGTCTACCTCACCCTGTTTTCCCCATTTTCCTAGTGATATCTCCATGATATCATAGTCTCCAGCTTCAGACATTTCTTCTTTAGCATGTGGGGGAGGTGTTGCCACTACTACAACTATTTCTCCGCCCGACATGGTTTGAAGAGTATGAACCATCTGGGCCTTCTTGGCCTTTGGTGGATTTTGGTCCTGAGCCATCATCTCAGCCAAGGAGAGATGAGCTCTAGGAGTCGGCAGGGCCTTTCTCTTCTTGGTTTCTAGCAACCATTGTGGTGGTAGGGGTGGCTTATTAGCCAAATATTGTTCCTTGGGTTCCTCCCTGATATCTTGCTATTGTTCTTCTTCGGTGGTATGGGTCTCACCTGACTCTTTTCCCGCATCCTTTGATTCATCAGCAGTATTTCCCCTAGTGACATATTTCTCTTCTTCCTTGTCATTTGTATCTTCGACCATGTCTTGGTCTTCATTAGCCACCCCCGAGGCCTTCCTCTTCTTGTTGCTTCTCTTCTTCCTCAGCCTCTGTTTCTGCGATTTTCTCTTCAACTGGTACATCTTTTGGTAATGGGGGAGGAACCGGGCCAAGATTTTGTGTTTGCACCGTGGTGATTACCTGCCCAAATGTCATTCTGGGGAGTGGCATTTGGAACATGGTGGTAGGGGTTATGGTTGCTCCAAAAGGTCTGGTTCCCCCAGTGGATGCCATGTGTTCACTTTGCCTTTCCTGATCCACTCCCGCTCCCTATAGCTCCGGGACCTTGAAGGAAATCTCTTATTCTGCCTCCTTTTCTTCTTCCATTTGTTCTTCCTGCTCCTGCGCAGGTTCTTTCTCTTGAGCCTCTTCTTGATCTGGGATCTCAACATCCTACTGCTCAGTGCCCCCCTGTAAGTTTTTGGACTCATCAGTTGCAAAGACATCGTCAAATTCATCCTGCGGGGGAGGGTTGGCTAGGACATGAGCAGGTTCTGGTTCCTCTTCTAGCTCTGGGGAGTCAGAAGAGAGGATTTCAACTTTTGGGACTTGAGGCATCCCCACCACTGGCTCAACCTTAGGCTTCAGGTTACGCCTTTTGTTTCATTTTGTAACCAAGGGTGGCCCCGCATCCCTTAGTGCTACTTGCTCTTTTGGATCCACCCCCGTTGCCTTAACCATCAAGGCTACTAGTGAAGGGGAGGAGGGAGGACGAATTGGTCCGGTCATGAGTACTAGAGTGGCCAGTTTTGTAATTAAACTCTCCCTCATTTTTTGGGAGGCTGCTACTGATTGCCTTATTTTTTCTTTGATGGGGGTCTCCTGCGGAGTCAGGGTCTCCATTATTCCTTTTCTCTTGTCCTCCCCCTACGAGGAGGTCCCAGCCCCTGGGGTTAACCTTGGTACTGGTGGTACCACCTTGTGAACACTCCCAGGGCACACCTATTTGAAATAGGTGTGGCTACGCTCCACCACATTGTGGGTGAATTCTTCAATGGTGGCCCCCTCTTGGGAATTCTAGTCCATTGGTGGGAGCACTAGCTTATCGATCCCCTTTGCCTTGTACTGGGGGTCTATTGTAGATCTGGAGTCCAAGAAGTCCTTTAGAAATCTCTAGAGTTTCAATCTTTCCATCATCCCAGTGGTCATCCTGACATAGTGTAGAACCTGAACTTCCACGTCATCCTAGAAATCTTCCCAGAAGTCCTCCATATGATATTGGTGGGGCTCTAAAACCCGGGGAAGTACCGTTGCAATCTTGCCGTGCGGATCAAAATTTTTTCATGCCAAGTAAAATTCTGCAAAGTTATAGCTTTTAAGCTCGTTATTTGCTTCTTTGGTAGCGGCCAGACTGCATGAATAATTCCCACAAGTGATTGAGAATGGGATGTTCATCACCTTCTTCAGGCCGAAAAGTGCGTGCAACTCCAGGATTTTCCTACAATACTCTAGGAGAATTATCTCGTCCCCATAGTGTTTAGGCAACAAGTAGAGTTTTTTAGAGTAGTTGGTCACCCTTATGTATGTGTGTTGCTGAAACTGTATGTAATAATGTTCGTAGCTTGGGACTAGATTCATCACCTCTGTAGATAGGCGGTATCCCGCATCCTGAGTGGGCATGAGCAGGTTATAGTAAATGAAGGCGTCGTTTACTTGGCAAAAACTAGGAAAATTGGCCTCCCATTGAATCTGTGGAAAATGGTCCCAAGGGGCCTTCTATCTGGGATCCATCCTGAGTATGCCGTCAGTGAGTAACCCATTGGTGTAGGGTCGCTCCTATGCTAGGGCCCAGAGAACATAAGAAGTCATATAAAACTTCTTCTTCTGGACTATCTAAAGAAATTGGGAGTCCACGTGGCTAGAAATTATAGTGGCCCAATCAAAATGTTTCACGCCTGTGCTGATACCAAGCAAGAAGTAATACATCCATGTGGAGAATTCTTAGGCATGTTGTTTCCTGAAGACCCGGCATAATGCTATCATCCCCATCTAGATGCTTTCTTTGAATTCAGACCTGGGAATTTCTACCTTTATCCTCTTGTGGTCTCTCTTCAGGACCTTGAGCCAATGATTGTTCATATATATACAGGCTACCTCCTCCAACTGCTTAAACTGTGCTAAGGCATCCGCTCTGGTGACTATAGTTGGCATGTTGAATTGGGTAATCCCCAACCCCATCTAAAAAGTTGTGGCATTGAGAGACACCATAGGGGTGGGATACTCGGTTGGCTCTGAGGTTGCGAGCATAACTGCTTAGGCGAATGTATTGTAGTGAGATGCAAGTGTGAGAATAAGCTCTGGTGACTGTACCAAGCATGGGAAGCAAGCTTCCTTAAGGATCCCAGAGTTTCCAATCTTAATGGCCAATGGATCTCTGGCCTGTTGTTGAATGTACATCATTTTTACCAAGGCCTGCATCTTAGGCCAGTTCTGGATGCTGGTGTCAGTGATGAGTTCTAGTTTGGACTCAACCTTTTAGCCCATGATGATGCCATCCTTTATGTATTTCATGTTGATGCGTATTTTTTCTAGAGCCTACTCCATTTTGGACCTAACAGCTACTTTGGTAACTGCCATGGAAGGAAGTTTAGGACTCCCGGGTGGTGAAGATGCAGAAGCTTCAGACATGTTGAAAGTGTGTTGTTTTGAAAACCTACAAGGAAAGGTGACCGTAAGAACCTATAGATAAATAAAGACTCCGGGGAGTCAGAGATCTTATCACCATGGTGCTCACTTTCCCTGAAAAGTTAGCTTAGTTCAAAAAACCCAAAAAGTATATATACATTTTGTAAACTTAGAAATTTAACTAATACCCAGATTCGGGGGTGTCATCATACTTAGTAAATGCAAGATGTGGGTTGGGTGATGGCAAGAGACCCAGAGTCTGGGAAACTAACTGTTGGAAGGTGTGCACAAAAAATGAGCCATCAAACCCATGTGGATGCCACGTGGGTATGCAATAAATAGAAATTATGGTGACGGCGGCAGAGCTAACTGTTTTGAATGTGCAAAAAGTGAAGGCCACTTGGAAAAATTTAAATGCATGCATGGGACATAAATAAATGGCAAGCTAGTTTATGGAGGAGAGAGAAAACCACCTGACTGAAACTGGGCGAGGGCCAAATTTCACCCAGGCAGTATTTTGCATAGAGAGAGCTCACAAATTAGGAACCAGAAATGAATATAGCATGGCAAGCTCGATAGACTACCCAAATACATATACATAGAATATACACCATATATACAGAGCTAAAGGGTATATACATGCAGAACAAAAGGATACACAACAATATACATCAAACATACAAATACATATAATGCAGAGCGACTACTCATGAAACCAGAGAATGTACAAAACATCTACAACTCTTCACACTATCTATAGGTTATACTACATCTGCATAGAGGGCGGACAACCCTCTGGCAGAGCCGACCCACCAATGGGTGGTGAACCAGAAAGAAACACAAGACAACATGAAAACCAGACACGAACCAAAAAGGTAGGAAAACAAAGAGGAAAGAAGGCACCAACCTGAAATTGAACATGGTAAAGGAAAGGAACTCATGCCGTGAACTCTCTGCAACAACATCTACTACCAAATGATCACCGTTTACCACCACAAACCACTCACAATTGCTTAGAAAAGATCAGAATGGCTTGCACTAAATTCTTGCTAAATCGTTGTAAAATCACTCTCAAATCGCTCAGATTGCTTAAGTGTTTTGGTCGCGGTAATTGTGAAAATGATAGGTAATTTCTATTTATACCCGCAGTAAAAGCAAGTTATCTTTTGTTTCGCAAACTCCAGACAGACAGACCCCCAGACTCTGGGCCTGGGGATTCCATGCAATGATATCATCTTACAAAAATAAGAAATCAAGGTGAAGAATCTTGGAGTTCAAAATCTAGATCTCAACAAAAGATGATCAACTCTGGGACCGAGCCCAGAGACACAAGACAAACAAAGACAACACCGCGGGGAAGAAAAACCCTGGAGAAGGAAAACAAAGAAAACAAAGGAAAAAGACAAGGAAAGAGCCAAAAGTAGAAACCAGAAAGGGGGACCCAACATTTTGCACACAAAATGTAGGGACGGGGATGCAGGGCATAACAAATGGTGACTATCTAGGTTGAATACCTTAGCTTATTTGAGAACTACAGGATCTCTGGTTAGCGAAACTGGAATGAATCATTACTTTGAAGCATCTTACTTGCAAGGCGTAATACGTCTGAGAAAATCCAGCCATGCAGGATCTAGTACATGATCCTTTTATCAGTGGTGGAGTGTGTGCTTTGGAAGGAAAACCAAGTTGATGACGTCTAGGAGAAATAGAGAAGAGGCACTAAGTATATCAAACCACAAAGTCATCAAATTCGCTCATTTCTCCCAGAGACTGAAGTTTTGTCCCATTCCCTTTTCTTGTTAGTTTATATGTTTCTAGGTGGGAGGGCGGTACTTCTTTCACCATTAAGCTCAAGCTTAGCTAATTTTTAATGGTGGTACTTCTTTCACCCTTCCACTTATTTTCATGTGCCGAATGGGAAAGAAAAACTCTAGACCCAGAAAGAATCCTTTAATAATTCAGACTTGGGTCAACCAACTAGTGCAACCGATCTACCCTTGATGTGTCTGATTACTTGTCCCTTGTTTTTTATTTCACTGATTGCCAGACTTTTGGAAATAAAATCAATGAAGATTGCTCATAATATATGGCCAAACTTATAAAATAAATTCAGAGACCGGATCAATTCCACCATGCTAACAATAGATTCTTAAGTTTACCCTATTAAAGACAACATCCTGGGGACTAGGTGTTATGCGAAGCATTCCAGTCCTCACAAAGGGAGAACAAAATGTTGGAACCCAAAGAAAACAAAACAACAAAAGAAAAGGGCGGTCTCGGAGGATAGCCAACAAGGCCTATTTACAAGATAAGGTACCTCCCAACAAGGCACCAGGAAAGAAATATCTACAAGCAAGGGACTTTACATAAAATATAGCTTTAGGAAAACCAACCTCATTCAAAATAATGTTTGAGAAACTATCCATTGATAAGAAATGGGACAGGTTCTCTAGTCATGGTGCTAAGGTGGTAGGTATTTTCCCCATAGATTTCTGAGATCAGGTATGTTTCAAGCCAGAGCCATTGGAACTTGGTGTGTTTTCCTTTCTTCTCCTGGGCCTTGTCCCACAACAGGACCAATTCTAAAATCTGAAAAGCCTTGTATTGGGCTCTGCGGTCAAACCACCATTTTACCACTTCTTGATGATACGTGAAATGTTCTTAGGCTACGTCTCATTGTTCCTCTATCTGCACCAGATTTAGGAGCCAAACTTCCACAATATTATCTCAATTTCTGAATTCCTACATAAACTACAAGACTGGGATCTGTAAGTTGATTGGGAATGCTGGGTTCTGGCCATAAACTAGATGGAATGGGGATGTTCCCAGGGAAGCCTTAATTCAAATGTGATCCACCCAGAGGGAAAATCTCAACTTTTGGTGCCAATCTCGGGGATTCTATTCTAGCAGGTGTTTGATCACCTCAAGTAGATTTTTTTTCGTAGATTCAGCAACACCGTTCACCTAGGGGTAGTAGTTGCTGGAAAAATCTAGAGTGATCTTTTGATTTTAGGTCCACTCAAGTAATTATGCCAAAGAAAATGCTAGACCATTGTCACATACTAAAGCAAAGGGCATTCCAAACCTTGTGATGATGTTTTCTTCCAGGAATTTAATAACTATGTCTACCGTGTTATTTTTAGAAGGTATAGCTTCAGACCACTGGGTGGAGTAATCAATTGTAGTTAGGATGTAGCAGTGGTTGGCAGACAAGTTGGGGTTGATTTCCTTGGTGAAGTCAAATGCCCATTTGGTGAAGGGTCTAGCCTCAAAGATCGGCTGCAAAGGCATAGCCAGATTACGCTCATGGTGTGCCATGGTTTGGCAAATGTGGCACCTTTGAATGTGAGTGTAGATATCTTTAAACATATAGGACCAATAGTACCCAGTCTGAAGGATTTGATGGGTGGTGGTGTCAACTGATCCATGCCCAGTCCCAAACTTTCCGTGGAATTCATCGATCATCCTCGCAGCTTGGTCCATGTTAATGCACTGAAGGTACACCCCCTCGTAGTTCCTGCGATAGAGCATGGAGTTTTTGATCATGAAGTGAGAACTTTTCATCTATAGAGTGCAGCATTTATTAGGAGGTAACCCCTCTGAGCATTTTTTGTTCAGCAATAAATATACCAGATCGGTATACCACGGGTCTCGAGTGATAGACTCCACCATGTAAGTTTGACATTCTATGTGGGGAGTCTTTTCTGCCATCGCTCGACTTAGTCCCTAGCCTTAGACTATCTTCATGGGTTGCATTTCTAGGTCATTCTCCTAGAGGATGGCCATCCATTTCTCCCATCTTTCACCCAACTGACTATGCATTAGCAGAGATTTCACAGCCTGGTCTGGGATGATAGCATGCACTTTGCTCTGGAGAATATAGTGCCAAAATTTCTTCATAGAACAGACAAGAGCAAAGGCCTTCTTTTCCAATGATGAATACCAGAATTTGGAATTCTTGAAGGGGGAGCTCATGAAAGCTATGGGTTGTTCTTCCTCTTTGACCTTTTGAGTTAATACTACCGCGATAGAATGCGGTGAAGCAAAGGAGTAAATATAAAACAGGAGGGAGTAGTCCAGACTAGCCAGGATAGGTGCCTCCATTATCATCTATTTGATCTAGGCAAATGCCCGCTTTCCTTCAGGACTCCACTCAATCTTGGTATCCTTTTTCATCATCTCATTGAGTGGTTTGACTATCTCGGCGAATCCAGTGATGAATCACTGGACAAAGTTGATCTTTCCAAAGGAGGATCGCATTTCTTTCTTACTGCCAGGCATTTGTAGGTTTAGCAGTGCTTTGACTAACTTAGGGTCAATGGATATGCCCTTCTCGGAGACCATATGCCTGAGCAACTTCCCTTTGGTGACCTTGAATATGCACTTCTTGGAGTTGAGGGATATTCCATACCGATGACATCTCTCATAGATCTGAGTGAGGTGGATGGAATGGTCACACCTGTCCTAGGAAAAGATGATCAAATCATCCATGTAGATGATTATACATCGATTCACAAGGCCCTTGAATGCAATGTCCATAGCCTTTTGAAATGTGGTCCCCACGTTAATCAAACCAAAGGGCATCCTCTTGTATGCAAATGTTCCCCACTTGGTGTTAAATGTTATTTTCTCTCTATCTTCGTACTTAACCATGACCTGGTTGTACCCAAAGTACCCATCCAAGAAAGACATAATTTGGGATCCATTCACTATTTATAACACCTCATCTAATGAGGGGAGGGGGTGATTATCCTTCTTGGAGGCTCTGTTCAAATTTTGGAAATCCACGCAAAGGCAAATTTCACCGCTCTTCTTTCTCATAGGAACCAAATTGGCGACCCACATAGTGTGCCAGATTGGGAAGATTATCTAGGCTGACAGCAATTTCTCCACCTCTTGATGAATTAGAGGCTCGATCAGCGGGTTGACCAGTCATTTCTTTTACTGAAAAGGCTTAGTATCAGGTTTCAGGGGGATGGTATGAGTCATAATAGATGTGTTGCAGGTTTTCAAATCCTCAAATCCCCATGTGATTACATCTATGTATTCTTGAAGAACCACGAGAATCTTCTCCTTCTCCTCAGGCGAGCAGGAGGTGCCAATGTGTATCATCTTTTCTTCACCAAGCTAGCCGATGTTTGCCTTTTCAAATTTTCCCCTCTCAGAGGAGGATGATGTCTTTTCCCAGCCCTGAGGGTCCGAGTCAAAAAATTTTTCTAGTGCAACCATTCCCTTTAGGATGGTGTTTGTGGGCAGGTCCATGATCCCATCATCTTCGTCACCCTGTCTAGTATCATCATGGTCTTGTTCCTCCACTATCTGGTCCTCGAAGACACCAACATTGGCCATGAAGGCCAGGATATGATGATCATCCTTAAAAACCTAAAAGTGTGTGACATTATCTAGGATGGATGGGGTGGAGATCATCTCAACCAAAAATCTCTAGAGTCTCGAGCCGGCCATGGGCTCAAGCATGCTGGCAGAAATGGCAAGGGCATTCATGACATAGTTTCATTGCAGGGGAATAAGATCAATGTTGAAGGCATCAAAATCTTTAATAAGGCTCCATGCTTGATTGTGATATGCAGCTAGCCTTTTATCATGACATTTATACTGACTCCTGACCTATTTGATGATCAAATCTGAATCACCAAGAGCCCGAAGGTGGGTGACTCCTTTCCTTAATGCAAATAGGAGCCCTAGGACCAAAGCCTCATACTCCATCACATTGTTTGTGAAATTAAACTATAGCTTGTAGGATGTGAGGAAATATTTTCCTCGGTTGATCAATTCTACTCCTGCCCCACAGCCTTTCTTGGACCGGGACCCATCAAACTTAAGGGTCCACAAATCATTATTTGCAGTCTGGAGCTGGGGAGTGGGAGCAGTCTTGGGATTGCTTTTGGGAGACTTGGGAGTAGCTTCCTCCTGCACTATTGGCGCATGGGTGAGGTTTCCCTCTAGAGGGGTCTGGAATTGAGGTTCCTAGGGAAATTGCATTGAAGAAGTGCTTCTGGTGGGGATATTGGGTTCTGAGGAATCAATTGCATGTTCTTTGTTTTGGAAGGCATCGATGTGCCAGGTAGCAACGGAAAGGCAAAGCTCACACTCTAGCTCTGAATTTTTCTGATAGTGTACTCGACACCATGTGCTAGACAAGAGTGTGGTAAGGGTCGCTATGGTACCTTGAGAGTCAACCTCAACCCTCAACTTTTCTTCCAGGTCCTGGGTTCTCTACAAAACTATAGGATCCTCCCCGGGGGTGAAATTGAATGTTAATATTTCAAAGGGTTGCTACACCCTGGGGGAAGTCTCAGAGAAGAAGACCTCACTAACCCTCCCAACTTCAGTGAGGGCCTACTTCATTCAAGGTTCACTTTCAACTCAGATCTTGTTTGATTCTCCTTCCGAGGGGAGCCATAAGTGGGAGAAGTTGGTCGAAAAATACTCATTCAAAGACTTAGACCAATTTTGACTTAATAACATCCCATAAGTCTCTGGGATGTCCACCACTTGGATGTCAATTATGCTGTCTATCATAGGGTCCTAGATAAGTTGTATCTAGACGTTCTTCAATTCCCCCACCATTTTTATAGTAGTTTTGTCCAATTGAATCATTGCACCATTGTATGGGGTGGGATGAAACCCGAGCTTCTGGCATATGGATAAGGGCATGACGTTGCTCAAAGCTTCAAAGTCCACTAGGCAGTTATGTATGTTTTTTCCTTGGATATTAAGGCCTAGTAGGAAGGGAAGATCTTCATTGTTCCCCTAGAAGATGGCTGCGTTGGAGTCCTCAAAAGAGATAGTCTTAGACAGGCGACTGACAACTTCTGGGTTCCCCAAGAGCTTCAAAAGAGACTTCTTCTACTTAGGGAAGTTTAGCAAAACCTCCATTAAGGTCATGGAGGTGGTGGTTTGTTCTAACACCTTTGTAATGTCAAATCTTCCTCCTAGGAATTGGTGGCTTCCCTCGGCTAAGTCTTTCTCTTGGTTAGAGCTAGGACCTTTTAGAAGGGCAGGCCGATCAGTTGTACTATCCCAGGAATGAGTATCTTTGGTGGGTGGTGTTAGCATAGGAACTAGTCCTTTTCCAGCCTAGCTATGAGTATTGTATGGAGTCCACAGGTTGGTGAAGGTATTGGCCTCAAAGGGTGGGATTGATTCATCAAAGAATCCTTGCAATTTAGATTCTTCTTCATCTTCCTCGGAGGTTCCAAAGAAGATGGTCTCACAAGTGAATGCACTGTGGGTTGACTCTTGCATAGGAGGCTCTGGGGGAGTAGCATCATGTGATTGTTGTCTGTCCAGCTAGGAGATCATAATGACCTTCTCCAGCATGGCACAGTTTACCTCATTGTGGGAGCCTGTGTCGTACATTCTGCACCAATTGGTCATGGGCTAGAAGTCTGCGACTGGTGTGAAATGTGATGGTCCAACACCACTTTGATTGGTATTCTGGTTCAGAGGTAGGTCTCTGATGTTCATGTTATTGTTCCATTGTTGTTGATTGGGCTGAGGCCTGTTGTTGTGTTGAAAATTCTTCCCTTGGCATTGTTGTTTCATTGGCTAGAGAAAATATTCCCTCATTGGGAATCAAGATTCTGGGGTGCATAGGACCCAGGCTTCAACTGACCCATGTCCACAGTCAAGGTGGATAGCATTCACTAGAGAGATTCAACTTTGGTGGTCAATTGGGTGTTTACATCATAGTGTGACGATTGTGGGTTTCCTGGGAAGGGAGCAGTGTTTGCCAGAGTTGAGGGCGGCAATCCTTCAGCCACAGGTGACTAGAAGAAAGGCACTCTAGGTGGTTGTATCTGAGATAGTTGTGCCTGCTGTGACTAATTTTAAGGGAATGCTGACATTTCCTGAGTCTGCGATGGGTAAACATACCGGGCCTTCTAGTCTATCGGTGGTGGCAGGGGATTCATTGCCATCATGGGGGCACCTGTTGCTAGATTGGGGTTATATCCCCCAATGTACATTGTTCCATCAAGGATCATGTTGAAGGGTGTGCTCTGCCCAATCCCACCCGGGGACTTGTTGAGGTTGCGGGATAGTTCTAGGGCTAATTTGTAAAATTTTTCCAAAGTATCCCGGTCGCCTGCGACAGTTGTTCTCCAGAGGAGAGTGGCAATGAAGGGGTCCTTCACATTGAGATATGGCTGTATAGTTACTTCTGGGGATGGGATGAAAGGGCCCATGCACCACTTCAAGGTGCATTGGAACCGGTGGTTGAATGTTACAAGGGGTTCATTGGGTTCCTTTCTGATGGAGATGAACTAGCTATGGGACCATGTTGGGTCCACATGTACGTGAAAGGCTGCCAAGAAGGCATCCTCCATGTCCTGCCAACTGTTGATAGAATTGGCAGGAAGGTTCAGGTACCAATTCAGCTCACCCTGTCCTAGGGATAGGGGAAACATCTAGGTCACAACATCCTCATGTTGGATCTGGTGTCAGTTCATGGCATCCTTGTATGTCTGTAAGTGTTCTTCCATGGTTCGTGAGCGTAAGTGCTCATATAATGGGAAAATATTCTCTGGGTGTGAGGGTAAGCCGTTTATTATGCCCGAAAAAGTTCCCATAGGGGACTGAGTGTTACCAAAGTATGTAGCCATTGGGGGAACTGGATTTTGATTATTTTGAGCGCTAGTTTCTGGGATTGTCTGAGAAGTTTGGATATTCTGAGGTGTACTAGACCCCCAGACAATAGTGGCTAGTGTGGTTTTTGGGGTCTATTTCTTTCAAGAAGGAGGCTTGAGTTTGACAAACCTTTCAGGATTTGGAGCTGACCTAAGGATTCTCTCAAATTTCACTGGGGAGAAAGACCAAATCCCACTGAAGGCTTGACACCTAAAAGCATGGCTTGGGGAACCCTCGGGAGGTGTAAAATTAGAATCTCGAGAGGGGGACAAGTTCATGCCCTCCTTCTAGTGCTAGTTTCTATTAACGGGACTTTGGTGACCGGGTCCGCCAACAGGGGTAAGTTGTCACCGGATACTAGGGTACAGGCCAAATTTTCCTGAAAAGGTTATCCAAGGAAGTGAGATTCCCCAGGCCTCCAAGCACCTGAGAGTCGAGTCTCAATGGCGCGGGGCTCAGTTAGGAAATGTGACTATTTTTGAGGGGGGTAGTTGGTTTCTTCAACTCGTTCTCTCCAGGGATTCAGGAAGATGGGGTTTCTCCAAGCATTTTTACACTTAGAAAATAAATTAAAAAAGATCCTACAAGGTCAAAAGTATTTCATCTACTTATAGTTATGCTCAAAACATTCAATACATCAATAATGCTCTGATATACTATGCTAAATACCAAAGAAATACACAACCATTATTTCATATTTTATTGGTAGCAAAGGAAAGGATTTCGTTAATCTACTTTTAAGTATCAGAGCAAAAGACATGAAGAACATTAAACATAAAATACCATTAACTTAGAAGACAAAGTGCCAACAATGTCATTGCAAGAACCATCTTTTCTTCACTAACATTCCTTCCAGCAAGCACTGGTGCATGGTACAATGGTGGCTCCAAGGGAGCATCTAACTACTGAAAGCTTAAAGACCAAGGAGCATTGAGCTCTGCAACTGAAATGAAAATATTGCTTCTCTATTATTATGGACTGCAAAATCATCAATTTTGCTGACCCTTGAAAAAGGGTCAGACTTTCTATTTATACACATTTTCTCCTAACCCTAACCCTAACCCTAATTTACATCCTGGCATAAAATATATTATTCGGTGGCCAGTACTACCCACCCCACTTTACAAAATACCTCGAGGTGAAATAGGCCTAACATGTCAAAAGAATAAGACAAGAAGATGGAGTGGAAGAATTAGCCTCAAGAAGAGAGCTGAGAAAGATAAGGAAGAAATATGATCCCCTGGGGATCGAGGCTACATGTCTCATAAATGGGAAATGTGGCACCCTGTCTCCAACATGCCTGGTTTATATCTAAAGCAGCACCTCAAAAATATCACTTGTCAGAAAGCCCATTGTTGATCTGACATGCCTTGATGTAGTTATCTGCCCTCTGAAAACATTTATTAACTGCTTGAAAGTGATCAGTCAGCCTTGGCGACTGGGACATAGATCACTAAAATAATACAAAAATGTAGGATTTGGGACTCTGGGATCCGAGAACTTACGTTCTGAAAGAATAAAGAATACATGAATGCTTGTTTTTTCCCCGCCCCTAGATAAACTTTATTGTTGCTTGTTATCGTTGAAGGTTTGGAGGAGGCAGGAGATTCCATCCTCATCAATCTCTTTGAGGCTGGACCGCTGGTACTTGGCCACCTTGATTTGTTCTCCTAGCTTCGGAATGTTCTTCTTGAATTCATCGGCCATTTTTGCCGCATCATGACCACTAAGGATCACGCAAGTCAATCTCACCATTTGAGTTCCATCTATTCCCTCTGAGGACTGATATCTTGACTCCATTAACTCATCAAACTTCCCCAAAATGTATTCCTCTGGTGTGCATGTGTCAGTGTTGAACGGGTAAGCTCCAGAGACCTTTGTGACAAAATCCTTATACAAATTTGAAGAATACTAGACCGTGTTAACCTTATCATGTAGAGTCCCCACTAGTTGCTTGAGCACCTCCAATGTGAGGTCAAGTCTGGAGTGTTGGGTCCTCACAAAATTGAATGATTCTTCCCCTAGAATCCTAGACTCAGAGACCATTTCCTCCCCAAGGCCGAGGAGTTCCTCAAATTCTACCTCTCATGCTTCATAATTTTCTATGTCACCCTCCCATATGTTGATAATAGTTTATGCATGGTGCAAAATGTGGCGGGTTGTATACAAGTCTGGGAGGGTGGATATCAGGAAACACCATGTGTTTTCTATCTACAGAGGGACCCACTCACTGACCACTTGGGCCTTCTTCTTCATTGCTCGCAGGGAATCTATGTCGCTCTGTGGTAGTGGTGCACCAGATGTGGAGGCCTTTGGGGGAATGGTGCTGATAGGCCAAGATAGCTCAGTTAGCAAGCCCATGAGGTTTGTAATTTTCTCTTTTTTTGCCTTGAGCCTTTGGGCCTCTTTTTCATAACGGGCCTCCATGGCCTTGGCCGCTTGTTTCAACAGGTCTACCTCACCCTGTTTTCCCCTTTTTCCTAGTGATATCTCCATGATATCATAATCTCCAACTTTGATCATTGCTTCTTCAGCGTCTGGGGGAGGTGATACCACTACTACAACTATTTGTCCACCTGGCCCAATTTGAAGAGTATGAACCATCCAAGCCTTCTTGGCCTTTGGTGGATTTTGGGCCTGAGCCATCATCTCGGCCAATGAGAGATGAGTTCTGGGAGTTGGCGGGGCCTTTCTCTTCTTGGTTTCTAGAAACCATTATGGTGGCAGGGGTGGCTTATTAACCAAAGCTTGTTCCTTTGGTTCCTCCCTGATATCTTGTTGTTGTTCTTCTTCGGTGGTATGGGTCTCACCCAGCTCCCTACCCGCATCCTTTGATTCATCAGCAGTATTTCCCCTGGAAAGATTTTTCTCTTCTGCCTTATCATCTGTATCTTCAACCATGTCTTGGTCTTCATCGATAGTCCCAAGGGTTTCCTCTTCTTGTTGTTTCTCTTCTTCCTTAGCCTCTGTTGCTGGGATTTCCTCTTCAATTAGTATGTCTTTTGGCAATGGGGGAGGAACCGGCCAAAGATTTTGTGTTTGGGCCGCGGTGATTACCTACCCAAATGTCATTCTGGGGAGTGGCATTTGAAACACAGTGGTAGGGGTTATGGTTTCTCTTGAAGGTTCGGTTCCCTTAGTGCATGCCATGTGTTCACTTTGCCTTTGCTGATCCACTCCCACTCCCTATACCTCCAAGACTTCAGAGGAAATCTCTTGTTCTGCCTCCTTTTCTTCTTCCATCTGTTCTTCCTACTCCTGCGAAGGTTCTTTCTCTTGAGCCTCTTCTTGATCTGGGATCTCAACCTCCTATTGCACAGTGCCCCCCTATAAGTTTCCAAAATTGTCAGTTGCAAAAGACATCATCAAATTCATCCTGCGGAGGAGGGTTGGCTGGGACATGAGCAAGTTCTGGTTCCTCTTCTGGCTCCTGGGAGTCAGAAGAGAGGATTTCAACTTGTGGGACTTGAGGCATCCCCAGCACTGGCTCAACCTTAGGCTTTAGGTTAAGCCTTTTCTTTCATTTCATAACCAAGCATGGCCCCACATCCCTTAGTGCTACTTTCTCTTCTGGATCCACCCCCATTTTCTTAACCATCAAGGCTGCTAGTGAAGGGGAGGAGGGAGGATGAATTGGTCCGGTCATGAGTACCAGAGTGGCCAGTTTTGTAATTAAACTCTCCCTCATTTGTTGGGAGGCTGCTACTGATTGCCTTATTTTTTCTTTGATGGGGATCTCCTGCGGAGTCGGGGTCTCCATTATTCATTTTCTCCTGTCCTCCCCTTGCGAGGAGGTCCTAGCCCTCGGGGTTAACCTTGGTACTGGCGGTACCACCTTGTGAACACTCCCAAGGCACACCTTTTTGAAATAGGCGTGGTTGTGTTCCACCACGTTACAGGTGAATTATTCAATGGTGGGCCCCTCCTAGGCATTCCAGTCCATTAGTGGGAGCGCCAACTTATCGATCCCCTTTGCCTTGTACTAGGGGTCTATTATAGATCTGGAGTCCAAGAAGTCCTTTGGAAATCTTTGAAGTTTCAATCTTTCTGTCATCCCAGCTGTCATCCTGACATAGTGCTAGCCCCAGACTTCCATGTCATCCTGGCAATCTTCCCAGAAGTCCTCCATATGATATTGGTGGGGCTCTGAAGCCCAGGGAAGTGTCGTTGCAATCTTGTCGTGTAGATCAAAATGTTTCCGTGCCAAGTAAAATTTTGCCAAGTTATAGCTTTTAAGCTCGTTATCTACTTCTTTGGTAGCAGCCAGACTGCATGAATAATTCCCACAAGTGATTTGGAATGGGATGTTCGTCACCTTCTTCAAGATAAAAAGTGCATGCAAATCCAGAATTTGCCTACAATACTCTGGGAGAATTATCTTGTCCCCATAGTGTTTGGGCAACATGTAGGGTTTCCCGGAGAAGCCAGTCACCGTTATGTATGTGTGTTTCTGAAACTATATGTAATAATGTCCATAGCTTCAGACTAGATTCATCACCTTTGTAGATAGGTGGTATCCCACATCCCGGGTGGGCATGAGTAGGTTATAGTAAATGAAGGTGTCATTTACTTGGAAAAAACTGGGAAAACTGGCCTCCCATTGAATCTGTGGAAAATGGTCCCAAGGGGCCTTTTGTCCAAGAGCCATCTCGAGTATGTCATCAGTGAGTAACCCATTGGTGTGGTGTTGCTATTGTACCAGGGCCCAGAGAACATAAGAAGTCATATAAAATTTCTTCTTCTGGACTATCTAAAGAAATTGGGAGTCCATGTGGTTAGAAAATATAGCGGCCCAATCAAAATATCTTATGCCTTTGTTGATACCAAGCAAGAAGTAATACATCCACCTGGAGAATTCTTGAGCATGCTATTGCCTGAAGACCCGGCATAATGCTATCGTCCCCATATGGATGCTTTCTTTGAATTCAGACCTGGGAATTTCTACCTTCATCCTCTTGGGGTCTCTCTTTGGGACCTTGAGCCAATGATTGGTCGTATATATATAGGCTACCTCCTCCAAATTCTTAAACTGTGCTAAGGCATCCATTTTGGTGAATAGATTTGGCATGTCAAATTGGGGAATCCCCAACCCCATATGAAAATTTGTGGCGTCGAGAGACACCATAGGGGTGGGATACCCGGTTGGCTCTGGGGCTGCGAGTATAACTGCTTAGACGGATGTATTGTAGTGAGCTACAATTGTGAGAATAAGCTTTGGTGACTACACCGATCACAGGAAGCAAGTTGCCTTAAGGATCCCAGAGTTTCCGATCTTAATGGCCAATCGATCTCCAGCCTGTCGTTGAATGTACATCATTTTTACCAAGGCCTGCATCTCAGGCCAGGTCCCAATGCTAGTGTTGGTGATGAGCTCTACTTTGGACACAATCTTTGAGCCCATGATGATGCCATCCTTTATGTATTTCATACTGATGGGAAATTTTTCTAGAGCCTTCTCCATTTTGGACCTAACAGCTGTTCTGGTAACTGCCATAGAAGGAAGTTCCAGACTCCCGGGTGGTGAAGATGCGGAAGCTTTAGACATGTTGAAAGTGTGTTGTTCTGAAAACCTACAAGGCAAGGCAACTGTCATAATGTATAGATAAATAAAGACTCTTGGGAGTCAGAGATCTTACCACCGTGGTGCTTTCTTTCCTTGAAAAGTTAGCTTAGTTAAAAAATCCCTGAAAGTATATATATATTTTGCAAACTTATAAATTTAACTAATACCCGGATCTGGGGGTCTCACGATACTTAGTAAATGCAAGACATGGGTTGGGTGATGGCAAGAGACCCAGAGTCTGGGGAACTAACCATTTGAAGGTGTGCACAAAAAGTGAGCCATCAGACCCACATGAATGCCATGTGGGTATGCGATAAATAAAAGTTATGGTGACGACAACAGAGCCAACTGTTCTGAATGTGCGAAAAGCAAAGGCCACTTGGACAAATTTAAATGCACGCATGGGACATAAATGAATGGCAGGCTAGTTTATGGAGGAGAGAGAAAACCACCTAATTGAAACTAGCTGAGGGCCAAGTTTCACCCAGATGGTATTTTGCATAAAGCGAGCTTGCAAATTAGGAACCAAAAATGAATATAGCACGACAAGCTCGACAGATTACCCAAACACATATACACAAAATATACACCATATATATAGAGCTAGAGGGTATATACATGTAGAATGGAAGGATACACAATAATATACATCAAATATACAAATACATAGAATGCAGAGGGACTACTCACAAAACTAGAGAATGTATAAAACATCTACAACTCTTCACACTATCTACAGGTTATACTACATCTTCACAGAGGGCGAACAACCCTCTGGCAGAGCTGACCCACCAACAGGCGGCGAACCAGAAATAAATGCAAGACAACACAAAAACTAGACATGAACCAAAAAGGAAGGAAAATAGAGAGGGAAGAAGGCACCAACCTTAAAATGAAGAAGGGCCAGGAAAGGAATTCATGCCATGAATGCTCTCCAATAGCCTCTACCACAAAATTATCACTGCTTACCACCACAAACCACTCACAATTGCTCAGAAAAGCTCATAATGGCTCGCACTGGATTCTTGCTAAATCGCTGTAAAATTGCTTAGATTGCTTAAGTGTTTTGGTCGTAGTAATTGTGAAAATGACAGGTAATTTCTATTTATACCCATGGTAAAAGAAATTTATCTTTCCTTCTGCAAACTCTAGATAGACAGACCCCCAGACTTTGGGCCTGGGGATTCCATGCAATGATATCATCTTACGAAAAGAAGACATCATGGCGGAGAATCCCAGAGTTTGGAATCCAGCTCTCAATAAAAGATGACCAACTCTAGGACCGGGCCCCAAGACACGATACAAAAAGAACAAAAACAAAGACAACACCATGGGGAAGAAAAACCCCGGAGAAGGAAAACAAATAAAACAAAGGAAAAAGACAAGGCAAGAGCCAAAAGTAGAAACCAGAAAGGGGGACCCAACATTTTGCACACAAAATGTAGGGACGGGGATGTAGGGCATAACACAATCTTGTTACAATGAAAAACTATATCCTTTAGATTCGATCCTCGATACATTAGATGCCATATTCCATGTTTCTAGGGCACATTGTAATAACTTTTGGCATCTTTTCCATTATGCCAACTTCCTAAGTTTTTGGGCCTCTATCCTCTATATCTCAAGGAACCAACTTCATTAATGGCCTCCAAGAATCTCTATGATAACATTTATGTGTTTAGGACACATTCAAAGCTCAAATCCATCACTAAGCTTCTAAGCCTAATAAAATTAAAAAGCTACTAACAATGACTATTTTGGTGAGCTTAGACCTAATGACTAAGTCACCTAGTCCACAATACAATGACCTTCTAAGGTCTAATTAAACGCACTATCTTGACTTGGCCAATATCAAGTAGAAGCCAAAATATTACAACTATGGAGGTTAGCTTAGGTGTGCTCCTGCACCATCAAGTTAGTTGAGTGAACTCTTGCCAAGTGGGATGGAAGAGGCTTGAGATTGAACCAAGTTACTGATATGGAATTGAAATTTGGGATTCATGTGATAGCTCACAAGATATATAGTTTAAACGGACCTAATAGTGTACCTTGTGAAGATGTGGACTTAGCATACAAGGTGGTGGAAAATAATTTGGAATTTTACCTAGCCGAGTTGCAGCTCATTCCGCTAAGAAAGAATATGGAAAGCATCCGGGAATCTAAATCAAATCCATGTAACTTTGGTTCTCTCTTGGTATGCATATTCTTTTATTTACAAAAGTTATTTCCTTCTAAAGGGACAGTAGCATGGAAGAAGGATAGACCCATAATTCATTAGATAAATGAATTCATAGATGAGTTAGGAGATAAATATGAGAATATCATGAATGGATATTTCAAGAACTTCAGACACAAAAATGTAGAGCAGATATAGGATTCCTAAACAACTACTTGAAAATTATAAGGATGATATTTGTTTTATAGTTGATTGTGATAAAGTTTACATACAAGCTGTAAAACCTAGGGTTGCATGGGTAAAACCTCTTGCATATGAGGTTAACATAGATGAAACCAAGAACATCATTGAGGTTCTTGTGAATGAACGTACCAATCCCAAGGAACCATACCTTGGTACCTATGAAGAAGCAAAGAGTAGGATATCTATCGAGATAAAGATTCCTAAGATTTTGAAGAGAGGAAAGAAGAGGTTAGAAAATTTTGAAAATAAATATGGAAAGACCTCAGACTCTCCTTCTATCACTGAAAGTAAATATGATACAGTTAAGATAGAGGATGATGAATCTAAGAAAGAAGAAGAAGAGGTAGAAGTAGAACCTCCTAAGAAGAAAAAGAGGCCAGCTCTCAAAATAAAACCTAAAGCCCCTACACCTATCATCACTATAGGAAACCCAAGGAGATCAAGAAGGAAACTTGTATTGGGTAAAGATGATGATGATGATGATGAAAAAGTGGATACAGTTGTCTTCAAGAAACCACCACCTACACTTGAGTAGAAGATTGAATATCTAAAATGAGGCAGTTGTATGGATTCTCTAAAGTCATTGAATTATGCCTCAAGGAATAAGGAAGAAAATTATAAAATAGAGGAAGCAGTTGTGGATAAATTGAAAAAATGGAAATATGACCCCTCCAAGTTGAAGAGTCATATGACAGAAGATTTTTTCAAGGCAGTATCTATTCCCTGGCTCAATGCAGTCTGAACTGAAAAAGACATAAGGGAACAAACCTTAAGGGATGTCATGTCTACTATGAAGAACAAAGAAAAAAAAGAGACAATGACCAAATATGTAAACAATCACACTCCCATATTCATAAATTTTTAGATACTGAACAAGAAGATAGGAGATGTTGTGAAGTCTACTACAACAATCTGGAAATCCATATTTGAAGTCATGGAAGATGATAAGGCAGATGTACCGAGCACATATCCTCCTGAACAGACCAATCATGATACATTACCTAAGGTACAAACAATTTAGGAGTCTAATGTCGAGTAGATTGTAGTGGAAGTAATGGCATCATCGCCCCAATCACTTATCCACAAAATATTGTCTCTGACCAAAGACAAGGTTATAGAATCAACATTTGAAATAGTAGGAACTGAGGTACATACTCCACCTACTACTGGGCCAAGTACAACCAAGTCACAGATGGACAAGGTAAATTTAGCCTGTATTGATTCTTCAGTTAAGCTTGATTCAACAATTGATACAGTAAAGGTCAATGACCTAATCCAATCGAATACTGAAGCACAAGTTGAGGATGGAAAAGGTAAAAAAAAATTTCCTTCACATAATTCCAAGATTAAAGGTAAGGAGAAGTAAGTAAATATTGATGAGATTGATCTTGAAAAGGACATTGTGATTCCAAATTGGGATCTTTCCAACTTATCAGTAGAGAAAATGGATATACTTGGAGAACTATGGAAGAAAAGAGAAATGCAAAAAAATCTCTAAGAAGAGAAAAAGAGGAACAAAGTACTTGAATATGTAAAAGGAATATTCATAGATGCACTATAGATTGAGGTTAATGAGAATGACTCCATTATGGACCAACTTGTTGACTTAGTCCATAAGTTTAATGAAGATTTGAATTATCTATAGAAACTGCTTGAGAAAGCAGAGAGAGAGAGTTTGAAAACAAGGTTGTAGAGAATGTTGCAAAGAAGATTGCAATTGACTAGGTGCAACTAACCAATGTTATTAGTACTCTAGAAAAAATTGTGTCCAATGTAGTAGAATTGTTTGTAAAGTTGAGTGATACCTTTAGCTTTACTATGGAGATAAAGAATAAGTTAGAAAAGATTGATGCACATCTGAAGGAAAGTGCAAAGAAAATAACACTTGATCTAAGCATAGGCTCCACACACCATTTAAAGATAAAATATCTAACCAATCTAACGGTTGAGTTACTAAGAGAAGAAGAAAGGACTAGGGAGTCTCTTTCAACCATACAGAGACAACTCCTACCACACATGGATGCAATGCAGAAATGCATCAGACATGCCAAGACACTCATCCATGACAATACTTTCTTAGTTGCAGAACTTATGATAGAGTTTTCAGCCAAGCTACAGATTGAATTACACATCATGAAGGTGCTATGGGATAATTGGGACAACACTCTATCTCAATTTTTGAAGGTACATTGGAATTTCCTATCCTACATTGGAATTACATTGTAGATATAGTTTGGCATTTTTTTCAAAAACAAGGGGGAAAAGTCATTGTATAGACACTAAGTAAATACATATACAGTTGAGTAGAGAAGAAGATATACGCTACAAAATAATTTTTTAAAATGAAAAAAATAAAAATAAATAGAGTCAGTTGGACCCGAGCCGCAGAACAGGTGTCAAAAACCAAGCAAATAGTAAGGGGGAGTTTTGACTTATAAGATTCAGAGTACAAGGATTAAATTTTTTTTTCACTAATGCCAAAGGGGGAGATTGTAGACCTTATGGAAAGACATTTTTTTCAATTAGTGTCAAAACACTTATTCATTCAGTATTGCCTGAGTGATCAATGTGACCTGAGTAATCATTATTTCCTGAGTGACCAGTGTGACCCGAGTGACCAGTGTGACCCAAGTGATCAGTATTGCCTGATTCATTTAGCATCGCCTGAGTGAGAAATATGACCCGAGTGATCAACATTGCCCGAGTATCATTTTTTTGCTCGAGTAGACTTCTGGACCCGAGTGACAGTATTGGGACAGCTTTGCATATATTATTTAATATCATTATGTCTAATGGAAGCTATATATATATATATATATATATATATCTCTATATATATATATATATCTATATATATATATATCACATTTTTGTGTATCCAAATAATGTATGAGAAATGTATTTAGAAGAAGTATATATGCGAATATGATATGGCATATTGATTAGAATATTGGAGAAGAATAAACGTATAGCAAAGACTCATCTATCACAGTCACGTGATAAGTTATATTCAAAAGGATCTCATTCAATAAATTAGAGTTGCCAAGGAAGATCATCTACTGGTTCATTCTAACAGGTGGATCAGAAAAATCTTTTTACAAGGTGGACCTAACAGTCCTTTGTAAATCTCTTAACAGAGTTACATTACGTTTCATATTGTACCAAATCCTTTAACAAGGTGGACTTAATAGTCCTTATTGCTCTTAACAGGGCAGGCCATTAGAAGTGGTCAATGTAAGCTCTAATAGGATGAATTTATAATGCAGTACTAAATCTTGTGGGTACCATCCCCACCCAAGTTTTAATTCCTATTTAGAAGGTTTTTGGGTAACCAAATACTGTGTTATGTGTTATGTATGATTCTTTCATTTGAGTTCTATGCATGCAAATTAGATTAGATAATCTAATTATGAATAAAGAAGATTAATATTTTATTGGTTCTTGATTCACCAACCCCCCCCGCCCCCCTCTCAGTCACCTTGCATGTAATATATTTCCAACAATTGGTATCAGAGGTAAAGGTTATGTAACAAAATTTTAATAGTTTGAGGAAAGATCAGAGACAATGGAAGTATACAGACTAGAGAAAGCCATTGAGAATGAAAAGAAAGACCTACAAATGGCCATGGATTAGATCAAGAAACTTGAGGAGTGGCTCTCTCTATCCCTGAAAAGAAGAAAAGATTTAGCAGTACAAATGAATGATAGGAATTACATAGAAGAAATAATTGAATATTTTTGCAAAGACAAAAGTTTTGAAGAAGTTGATGCAGCCATTAAAGACTTGCGTGCAAAGAATCTCAATTTACATGAAGTCATAAAGTTGAAAAGAGAGCAAGAATTTAATTCAGTCAGATTATGTGGAGTCATAGAAAAAAATAATCAAGCTAAAGATGATAGAAATTTGGCACAAGAAGACAAAAGATTGTTGAGTACAAGGTTAGAAGAAAAAAAAAAGAAATCCATCATTTATCACTCCAACAAGAAGATTTGGCAAATTAACTCAATTATACAAATCAAGAAGTTGTCAACCTGAGAACAAAAAATGAAAGACTGCATAATGATCTCAACACTGAAAGGCAAACCAATGAAATTATGATAAATTCACAAGGTAATACATATCAGTTAATAGATGTCAGACATCATGGACAGACTAGACTAGGTTATACTAAACAAGGTGAATCCTCAAAGAAAGGAGATCAAGAGAACATGAAACCTACTTGTAACCATTGTGGAAATTTAGGGCATACATCAAATAAATGTTGGAGCAATGGAAAATCAAAGTTTAATGGTAAATTCTAAAGTTGCAACAAACATGGATATAGAGAAAGTGGATGCACTGAGAAATATAAGTTTGAAGGAAAATGCTTCTAGTGTAACAAACAAGGTCATAGATCTTCCTAGTGCAGAACTAAGAAATGGAACCCTGTTGAATAATTGGCCAAAGAAATTTTTGGTTGGGATTACAACACATGGTACAGATGTTGTCACTATAGAGAATATGGACACATTGGTTCAAAATGTATAAAGACTCACCTCTGAAAAGGAAATCCTACCAAGAGATGTTATGTATGTAAACAACTTGGTCATCTAAGTGGAAATTGTATGAACAAAGAAAAAGTGGATACTCATTTTGAGAAAGGCAAATCCAAGGTCTTAGAAATCAGAAATTAGATGAATAAACAATGGGTAAGGAAATCCTCTGAAAGTTTGGATCAAAAAAATGAAGGATCTAATCGCACCCAAGACAGTGAGTTTGGTGGATCTACCGTCACAGAATAGAGATATAAGGAAATGAATGGAACTATGTATTCAAGCCATCGTATATTATTTCCAGATATGCTAACAAGTCCAAATCTGCATATTGATGCATTAGGATAGATTATGGTGTTAATTGTGTCTGGATCTCAGTTACACCTGAGCTACTCTAGCTTAACTGAGTTGAGTCGGGTTGTATAATAATTTGGAAGTCAATTTTCTCTAAGCTTTCGAGTAAGCCTCAGAGAACTACCCGAGCTATACCAACTACTATGTACAGAGCATTTAATGTAATACTCTAATGATAATAACTCTTATAAATGATGAAATCGAAATGTTATTGTTTACCTAGATTTCAGTTTGCAGAGAAATGTAGAGCCCTTAGAAATTCAGAGTGAACTTGTGTTTGAAAGTGAAGTTTGATCAAATTCTCTGAGCGATATGACATCCACATCTAGAAGCAAGGTTAAAAGGATCAAAAATGTTGGTAAGAAATGTTGTATTTAACCCTCCAGAGTTTAAGCTTTATCCGGAAGTTGCAGAAGAAATATATCCATTGGGAGCTCATTCCCTAATTCCTCCTAGGGTATTACTAGTGAATGACATTCAAAGCTTCTATCATTGCAACATCTAGGAGCTTTGAACAATTGAGATGAATTCAACATATGAGAAATTGTGCGTAGGTGGAAATGTGAAGCCCGAGCACAAGAATCTAGAGGTTAAAGGTTTAAAAAATACTACTAGTTCTTCATAACCCATATTTTAGTAACTTTTAGTTATTTTTTAATTGGCACAGGTTTTGTGAAAATTTGAGTTTTTTTAATCACTGGCCATATTTTTTACTAGTACCCCCCTTCATGAAGGTATTATCCACTATTTTTACAATTTCCATTTGGTTATGATCCTGAAGGTTGGCCCTGGATACTATTTTATTGTGCAAATTAATACTTTTATGGATAGTAATTTGATCCCCCCATCTGTTAATATTTCCACATCTCTCTGTTGGAGATTTGTTTTTATGCATTTGATTGATTGTATGTTTGTCGCTGATGGCAACATATAATACACAGTAGTGATTCTATATGTACTTATCAGAATGATGATATCAAGACTTGTGTGGTTAGATACATGTTGTAGACATGTTTAGTATATTATGTTCATACACGTAGATCCATATATGATGTTTCAGTCAAGTTGTGTAATTCTGTTATTGGCAGTTACAGTTCTGGAAGAGTATCTATTCAGAGCCAATGTATTTAACATGATTCTTGAGTTGCACCTATCTTCAAAATATGCGTGTGTATATTCATAATTAGTTATGAGTTGATGATATTTATCTAAAGGCACCAAATGTGTTTCAAGAAGATTGCAAAGTTAGAGTTAATTTGGTGAGGCCAACTTAGTGAAGCATCGCGTCTATTCAATTTATATTTGTGCGGTTGTAAATATGCTTGCATGATTATTAAATCTAACAAGGATGTTATGAAGAGTTGTCTTACAGGTCCCATGATCTCATACTTTGAGGAAGATACTTATAGCAAGTCATTTGTGATACACTAAGTGTGAATGATACGAAAAAAGATAGAAAATGTATAGAGCAGAATATCAGTTGTGGTTCATTCATCAAGAGTCTATGTGAAGAAGCAGTAGAAGATTATAATACAGTGGAACTAATCAAGACATCAGGTCTACTCTATAGTTCATCATCAGATATAGTGCATATCTGTTCTACAGAAGGTTGTAGCCTTCACCATTGAAGCAGTGAGCTTTTGGAGAGTGAGTCCTCACCCCTAACAGGGTTATTTGTAAAAGACTCCTAACAGGGTTAGACCCTTGACCAAGTCACTATACTTATTGCTTTGTAAAGAACAACTCCTAACAGGGTTGCAATATCCTCTAACAGGGATTACTATAAACAAGTATATTTCATTGTGGGTGCTAATTCCCACCGGGGTTTTTACCATTTGGTTTCCCTATAATCAAATTGTGTGTTGTGTATTGTGTTATCTGAATGTGCATTTACTTTATTGTATTGTGAAGTTAAAGAAGTAAAAAAGAATTAAATTTACTAATAACTAATTCACCCCCCCCCCCTCTCTTAGTTATCCTTTGGGACTATTCTAACAATTGGTATCAGAGCCAAGTGCCTTGGAGAAGAAGCCTAACAACTTAAGGTAGATTAGATGTCTTACTTCAGAAAAGAGAGCCCTAAGTTTGATGGAGAAAATTATCTAGATTGGAAAAACAAAATGATAACCCATCTACAGTGTGTTGGTTTTGATATTTTTGAGATAGCCACACAAGAATTTGTTATTCCCTCTTTAAAAGATCTATCAAGAGATGATGCTACTAGTAAACAAAAGGATACATTCATAGCTAATGCAGTTTACAAAGAAGCCCTTATAAGTGCACTATCTGACAGTGAATTTTCTAAGATCAAGGAATTAGGCAAGGTATACACAATATGGAAGTATTTAGAAGACATGTTTGAAGGAGATATTCAAGCAAAGAATGCATGCAAGAAGACATGGAAAAATAAATACAACTGTCTTGAGATGTTACCTGAAGAGAACATTAGGGCCTACAATCAAAGGATAAATGAAGTAGTCTCTGGAATTAGAAACAATGGTGGAGAAATATGAGAAGAAGATATAATGGATAAACTGTTAACTACCTTAACATCATACTATGAAAACAAGATAAGTATTCTAGAAGAAACCATGAAATTCTCACAAGACTTGAAGAGAGAGACTTTGATGAGTAAAATCTCTACATTTGAGATATCAAGATTGAAGACTGAACCTAAAAGTGAAACAACTTTCAAAGCCTTAGTCCATGGTAAGAAATCCTTACATGTCTCTAGCCATAATGAGAAAGAAGAAGTTGATGAAGAAATAGAAGATATCATTGCTATGATTGCTAAAAGAGAAAAGAAAGGAAAAGGAAAATATGAAGGACAAATTACATTCAAATGTTTTTCATGCAACAAGATTGGTCACTTTGCATCTAAGTGTCCCACAAGAGTCAAGAAGTTTAGATCTAATTACAAACCTAAATATAAGAAGGAATGTTACCATGCTGAAGAAGGTGTAACTGATGAAGATTCAGGAGAGGATGAAATTGGATTCGTTTCCCTTAGAGACAAGGAAAAGTTTCTCACACATATTGGAGAGATGTAGTAAATATAGCAGTCTATACTATCAACAAAACTCAATTGAGGCGGGCGCATATAAGACACCCTATGAACTTTAGTTTGGTAATGTACCTATAGTAAAGTATTTCAAAAATTTTGACAGCAAATGCTACATCAAGAGAGATGATGGTGTTGGTAAGTTTGATGGTAGAAGTGGTGAAGGTATTTTCCTTGGTTACTCTACAAAAAGTAAAGCATACAGATGTTTCAATTTGAGATTGAAAAAGATAATTGAAAGTACTCATGTAAAAATTGATGAGAAGTTTATGGTTCAAGAGAGGTACTATGAATATGCACCTATGATTGAAGATGAACCCAGGCCTAGCAAAAAATACACTGTTATTGAAGAAATGTTTGATTGCATTGATGTCTCATGCAATGACCCTGAATCCAGAAGAGAAGAATCACATATTACAGAAGAAGAAGTAACACCTAAGGTTCCTAAATTCACATCTAGATACCACTCTAAAGATGATATTATTGGAGATCAAAGCAGAAGTGTGTTGACCAGATCAAAAGCAAAAAGCCTATCAATGGATGAAGAGGTATGTTTACTATCATAGATTGAACCCTTAAGTGTTGAAGATGCATGTAATGATTCTCATTGGAAGAATGCAATGAAAGAAGAATTAGATCAGATAATTAAGAATGAGACATGGGAATTGGTTCCTAGACCCAGTGAAAAAAATGTGATTGGAATAAAGTGGATCTTCAGAAACAAGATGAATGAAGAAGGTACAGTAGTAAGAAACAAAGCAAGATTGGTATGTAAAGGATATGCCCAGAGAGAAGGAATAGACTACACTGATACATTTGCCCCTATGAGCAGACTGGAAGCCATTAAATTGTTCTTGGCCTATGCAACATTCAAAGACATTAAAGTTTCTCAAATGGCTGTAAAGTCATCTTTTCTAAATGGTGACTTGAAGGAAGAAGTATACATAGAAGAGCCTGAAGGATTTAATCTTTCAGATAAACCAGACATGGTATGAAGATTGAAGAAAGAACTCTATGGTCTTAAACAGGCCCCAAGAGCTTGGTATGAGAGACTTGATGGTTATCTTACCAAGATTGGATTCAAGAAAGGTGTAGTAGATTGTAACCTATTAACAAGAGAGACGCCTGATGGATTACTACTAGTTGCCATATTTGTTGATGACATTATCTTTGGAGGTAATGACAAGCTTAGTGCAACATTTGCAAAAGAAATGCAGAATGAATTTGAAATGAGCATGATTGGTCCTATAAAATAATTTTTGGGACTAAAAGTAAAGCAGATAGATAAAAGTATATTCAGTAATCAGTCAAAATATGTGAAGGAAATATTGAAGACCTTCAAGATGAAAGAATGTAAGCTAGTATGCACTCCTATGATTACAGGAATAAAGCTTTCAAAAGATGATGAGTCCACAGTAGTTGATAAGACATTGTACAAATCTAAGATTGGAAAACTCATTTATCTAACTCAATCTAGACTTGACATATCTAATGCAGTTGGAATTGTTGGAAGATTTGCAGCTGAACCCAAGAAGAATCACCTAATGGAAATCAAGAGGATATTCAGATATCTAAAGGGAACTATAGACTATGGTTTATGGTATCCTAATTCAGAGAATGTACAACTTCATGTGTATAAAAATGTAGATTGGGCAGGTTGTATTGATGATAGGAAGACTACTTCATGAGGAACAGTATTTTTTTGAGATAGGATGGTTTCTTGGATAAGCAAGAAGCAGAACTGTATTTCTCAATCAACAGCAGAAGCTAAATATGTTGTAGCAGCACTGAATTGTTTGACCATGGTTTGGATCAAGAAGATGGTTAAAGACTTTGGTATTGAGGTTGATTATCCTATTGTTATTCAATGTGATAACACTAGCACTATTAACATGTCTAAGAACCCTATGATGCATGCAAAGACAAAACACATAGAGATCAAGTATCATTTTCTAAAAGAAAAAGTTGCAGACAAAGAAGTGAAATTAGACTATGTGAGCACCAAAGAAAAGTTGATAGATATTTTCACAAAACCTTTATCAAAAGATACTTTTGAGTATCTCAGAGAGAAGTTGGGAGTAATTCCCTCTCCTAAGTCCAATTAGAGAATATAGGAAGAACATCAGTCCTTTGTGACTAATAAATGGTTGACTACTCTACTTCTAGAGTAGTACCATCGATGTCAAAGGGGGAGTATGTACTAAGGGGGAACATATACTATGGGGGAGTATATATATGGAACAAAAACATAGCCAGAGGAACTGCACTAGTGTAGAGAAATCTTTGATGAGGATATTGAGAAGATTGTAAAAGAAAGAGGAAACCATGAACAAAGGATGATTTTAATATCATATGTTACCATGAATGTCAAAGGGGGAGATTGTTGGAGATTTTTTTCTATGCAGTTGATTGATTGTATGTTTTTCATTCATGACAACATATAATACACAGTAGTGATTTTGTATGTACTTATCAGAATGATGATATCAAGCCTTGCATGGTTAGATACATGTTGTAGACATGTTTAGTATGTTATGTTCATACACATAGATCCATATATGTTGTTTCAGTCAAGTTGTGTAGTTTTGTTATTGGCTATTATAGTTCTGGAAGAGTACCTCTTCAGAGCCGATGTATTTAAAATGTTTCTTGAGTTACGCCTATCTTTAGGTTATGCATGTGTATATTCATAATTATTTATGAGTTTATGATAGTTATCTAAAGGCACCAAACGTGTTTCAAGAAGATTGCAAAGTTAGAGTTAATTTGGTGAGGCTGACTTAGTGAAGTGTCGCATCTATTCAGTTTATATTTGCACGGTTGTAATTATTCTTGCATGATTATTAAAGCCAACAAGGATGTTATGAATATTTTTCTTACAGGTCCCATGATCGCATACTTTGAGGAAGATACTTATAGAAAGTCATTTGTGATACGCTAAGTGTGAATGATACAAAAAGAGACAGAAAATGTACAGAGCAGAATATCAATTGTGGTTCATTCATCAAGAGTCTATGTGAAGAAGCAGTAGAAGATTATGATACATTGGAACTGATCAAGATATCAGGTCCACTCTATATTTCATCATCAGATATAGTGCATATATGTTCTACAGAAGGTTGTAGCCTTTACCATTGAAGTAGTGAGCTTTTGGATAGTGAGTCCTCACCCCTAACAGGGTTATTTGTAAAAGACTCCTAATAGAGTTAGACCCTTGACCAGGTCACTATACTTATTTATTTGTAAAGAACAACTCCTAATAGGGTTGCAAGATATTCTAATAGGGATTACTATAAACAAGTATAGTTCATTGTGCGTGCTATTTCCCACCAGGTTTTTACCATTTGGTTTCCCCGTAATCAAATTATGTGTTGTGTATTGTGTTATCTGAATGTGCATTTACTTTATTGTATTATGAAGTTAAGGAATTAAAAAATAATTAAAGTTACTGATAACTGATTCACCCCCCCCCCCCTCTCAGTTANGTTACTGATAACTGATTCCCCCCCCCCCCCCTCTCAGTTATCCTTTGGGACTATTCTAACACTCTCTACTAGGGTTAATCCCCATAGAAAATCCATGTTCAAATCCCTAGGCATAGAACAAAATGTGAAAAAAATATTGATTATTTTTTAGGATTTCTCTTCCTCTTGGTCCAATAGGTCAGAGTGGACCCCTCCTAATACTACTGTTAAAACTCCCCACATGACCCAAAACCCCCCATCCCCTATTTTTGTTCCTTAAAGTTACCTTGGTGATCCCAAGATCCTACAAAAATTTCCCCCTACTATTCCTGAGGACAACCCTGCTAATGTTCTTCTTCATTATGATCAAATAGGGGGAAATGGAGACAAATTATGCACCCTCAACAACATAATTAATGATATTATCAAGTGGTTTATTATGTAGTTATATATTTCCAGGAACAAGATCAACATACTCGAAGCCATTTCTGAAGTTGAAGCTAAAGTGGGCGATTGGATCCACAAAAAGGGGGAAGATAATGTTTGGGAGGTGGTTGACCAATTCACACAAAAATTGAATAATTGGGAGATCATGGAAGACCCAATTAGAGAGATGAAGGCCCTTATTCCCTTATAGAAAGAGACGCAAGAAATGCTTAGCACTCTGGCTAATGTTAAATCTAATAAATCTTGGGTCAACAAAAAGTTGCAAGATTTGGTAAGTTTTAGCAAACAAATGATGGATAAAATAACCTACTCTTTTAACACTCTATAGGAAGAACTAGAAGAAAGGAAATCCAGACCAAAGAAGAATGAGGTAAATATGCAAGGGCTTTCTCTGTCATGAAAAGATGAGACTTGTTCTAATGTGACTGTGTGCCCTCCCAAGAGGAATTCTTTTATGGACTAGCTGAAGGAGATTAATGAAGACTAGAAAAGGATTAATCTTCCCATTTTTAAATTTCCTATGACAAGTCATGACTCTAGTATTTTAGCTTTTTATTCTTTTGCTATTTTTTTTTGGTTTCTGGTTGAATTCACTTCTTTTGAATTACTTTCAAACTATCTTTAAGACTTGATGTTATTTTTCTTGTTGAGTTTGGGTCCTTACTCGATTGACTTAATCATAACACTTGAAGATGAAAGTAAAATATTTTATGAAAATTTTTCCTCAATAGATTTGATGAAGAATCTAGTTTTTCAAGGAGGAAGAAATAATATAGAAATAAGATACCACTTCATAAAATATTTGGTTCAAAATAGTGAGGTCAAGATAAATTTTAGTAGGTCTCGGCAATATCTTGCTGATATTTTCACAAAGGCATTAAGAAGAGACAACTTTAAATCCCTAAGAGAAAATTTGGGTGTTGTAGATTTGAATCCAGATTGAAGATATTTGTTGGCTCAAGATAATGGGCATGTGTAAAAAATTTATCACCCTTGAGCCTTATTCAGTTACTTACCTATCAATAGTAGGCAATTGAAATTTTTCATTTCGATTTTATCAGACCCAATTGCCCCTAATGTGCAGTAGTAGTTTTTGAGTGAAATTAATTTTGGTAGGTAAATTTGAATTTTAAAATTGTAAAAGAGCTTTTTTTTGACAAACCTAAACAAATAGGAACTTCAAAAAAGAGAGTAGAAAAAAAAATACTTTTGTGCCCATTAGTTCTGAGTATCAAAGAAAGTAATGTTACAACTACAACAATAAGCTCCAGAAAGTTCCAAAAGGAAAAAGTTAATATATGCATCAACAAATTTGTGATCTTAGTGAAGAGTAGAAGAATATTTTCTGTAGCAACACTTGTGTTGTACAATGAACAATATATAGTTCTAGATATTTATAATCTCCAAGAGAGAAATGTCTAAGAGAGTTATGACTAGCTCTAAATAGTTCAAGATTGGGTCCAGCTCTATATTTTTGCAAGTATTAATAATCAATTTACTATTTAGTTTTTATTTGTTCTCTCTAAAGTTATTTTGTGATTTAATAGAAGAATAAAGTTTTTGATTAGGGGTAAAATAGGTTTTGAAGGCACCCATAACCCTTCACAAACTAATTTTGAGGGGGATTTGGAACCCCACATAAATGATCTACTGTAAGAGATTAACTATTACTAGACAACAACCAACAACTAGAAAAAAGTTAGTAGCCTAAAGAAAAGTTCAAACAAAGCACAAGGTTTGAAAAAGAGAACAACATAAGAGGCTTAAGCCTCACAATACATGGTTTAAAATTCTTCGTTAACCTTAAATTTGAACCACAAGTTACGTTGGATTTTAAGATGGGTCCCAAAACCATCATCATAAATAGTCTCACAAGATTGATCATTGAAAAAAAAGCTTAAAATATATGGTTTTGGAAGTTTCCCCAACATACCATGAGTTTAGACTTGGCTCCCTCAAGACAAAATAAACCATGGGTTTTTCTGGCACCCATAACCACTTCTTTTGGATTGTAGAAGGCTCCCAAAACCATACAAACTGGACATTCAGATGAACTTTGAAGATCTTGTCCAACCATGGGATTTACTAGGAACCCATAGAATAAGAAAACATGAGTTTTAACTAGGCTCCCATAACCTTTTCTTAACCCAACTACCTGATAAAACAATAAACATCTGTTGGAGGAAACAATAACCTTAGAGGGTTTTGAAAGGCTTCCTCAACCTGAAACAACAAAATGTGTTTTGAAATGGAACCCACAACTATATAACAACTGTAAGTTATGACATATCACTAGCCAATCCAAGCCTCTCCCAAGAAAATCCTTCCCACCATCATAAGGAAGGATCCCACTTCAATAGGGACAATAGAGGAGGACAAAACTAGAAGATGAACCACAACCAAATTTCACCCAATAATTGAGTAGCTCCAAAACATATAATACCAAAGGAACAACCATTCTCCTTCAATAGATAGAAATTATCCACCTCTATAGGAAAATCTATCCCTTCAATAGACCAATGGAGCAAGGAAAATATGCATAAGATGAGACAAATCCTTAATGCATCCCAACAAGGAAACCCCACTTTAATATCTAAAAATTCTACCTCTAAAGGAACATAAATGGAGGAACCCAAAAAGAGACAAGGGAGACCCCTCAGGATAAAAGTACACAAAAAAATGCAGTGCCAACAAGGAAAAACATCCGTAACTAGAAATACACCCAAAAGATGAAGAGACCTTGAAAACTACTAGAACCCTCCTGAGCAGAAAACTAAACAAGGCCGCCAAAGTCCCCAACACTAGCAAGAAACAATAATTAAGAGAAGAAGAAACCAACCAAGAAAACAATAGAAGAAAACCCATGAGCTACTACATGAGGAAAAAATACCAGAAATGAAAGAGAAAAAACCCTGGAAAGACCCAAAGCCAATAGTTGCACACCCTAATACACGCAAGAAGCAACCTGATCAACCAAGGCCTCCTCAAAAATAAAAGGACCTCCAACAATGCAAAAAATAGGGGTAGAACAGAGAAAGAAGAGATATCCCAAAGAAATAGGTGAAAAATCCAACAAACAACCCAACACAACCAAGGCACCACAACAATTGTAGGAACCAATAGAAGTTTCTTGTCTTTGGCTATGAGTTTTTGTTTGGATTTTTGTTTCCTATGGGTGTGGAGTGAGTAGTAGATAGCTCCAAATAGTTAGAATCAACAAGAGAGCAATGTGTAGACTTCTAATAAGTTCCTTATGGGTCAAGATTGGGTGCAACTTAAGATTACAACTATTTGTAATAAATTTAATCTCTAGTTTTTGTTTGTAGTTTGTAAAAGTATTTTATGATTTAATAGACAAAGAAAGTTTCTTGTCTCTTGTTGTGAGTTTTTGTTTGGATTTTTATTTCATGTGGGTACATTTCTAATGATTGGAAAAGTGAGGAGCAGTCTTAGTAGTTTTAGAATTTGCATTTAGATATTTTAGGATTTTAATATATGTACATTTTTTATTAAAGCATTAGTGTTCTGCCTATTTTTTATATTTAATCCATCATGTTCAAATCTGCAAGCTACCTTACAAAGACACAAGTCTTATTAAATGAATGGATCAAAGAGGATTTGAAGTTTGGATACTACCTCACCAAAAAAATGGATTTACCACAACATTAGGCCTTATTAAGATTTCATAATCTAAATATAATTTAGAGTACTTTTACATAAGGATTATAGTAGCAAATGTGAAAAAATAATTATCTAGATAAAGGAATATTACTACTAGAAACATATGATTTTAAATTTGTTAGGTTAATTTTATATTCATTCTCAAAACTTGATGAAATCACCTCTTTCAACAAATTTGTGGTTTTGAAATAATTAAGATAATTTCAATTGACTACTTATATAAACTAAAAAAATTATCAAAGTTTTCTTTGATTTTTTTGTGTGCACTTGATCCAAGACATCTCTATAATGGTTTTGACCATAGAAAACATACTTCACATAAAAATATGCACTTTTTAGTTTCATCAAATTAACCAAACCCATTCCTATAAGAATGCCTAGGCATATTCTTGCTTGAAAGAGGTAACCTGGACATCATAATTCAAAAAATTGAACCTACTTTTGAAATCACACTTCCTCATTATGGAAGTTGTTTTTCTCCAAAACCTCAAAGGATAAACAAATAAAGGAATTATTACTCATTTAATGCTTGATATACCATTTTACTTCATTTGAATGATCCTTTGTCATTTTGAGCTTGCTTATTCTCACTATTCTTATGCTTTCTTGTAAGCAATTATTTTCAAGAAAGGAAGCCACATACACAAACAATATAAAATGTGGAAAATCGAAGATAAAATTCAAAGTCAAATCATCAAGTAGACTAGTCAAATAAAATTATTCCTTTCATACATAAGGAAAATATACATGAATTCGGCCATCTTTTCAAATTAAGATATTTGAAGTTAATTTAATCAAAAAAGGTAAGGTGTTGAACATGTTTTCTAACACACAATGTCATTACATATAATACAATGATGAATAAAATACAACAATAGATGTCGACCTACATGTCGAGCACCAAATACATCATGGTAGACATGAATACATAAAAAAATTACAACGAGATAAAATAAAGGATGTCGACCTACTCGTCCAACATCAAGTACAATATACATCAATGATTATACAAGATCATGAAGGTGAATCAAATACATGCTATAAAAGTGCCATCGGACAACTATCCATTTGCAAGTCCCTGTCGCCTAAGCTATCAGACAATTGTCCATATGATATCTCAAGAAAGGAGTGTGGCTTAGGCACTTTTTCTTCCCATCCATGGAGTGGTGAACTCCCTTAAGGCTCATCCTTAAATGAGAGCACACAAATGGTGCCCAATAAGCCTAGAAACCTAAAAATGGTAGATAATATAGATTTGGTGCAACAGTGAAACTAACTCCAATGCACATATGGATAATGTAGAACTAATCAAAAATGTGGTAGGAACATGAAACATAACCCAAATATTTATGAAAATATATGTAAACATCTTTGGCCAAATAATTTAATACCAAATTTCTACTTACAGGTAAAAAATACAACATTTTTAGTCTTCCCTGGTTTGCCCACATTCAAGACCCTTCCATAAAAGATAATCACACATGGAACAAGGAAAAATAGTCATCCTAAATCCATTTCCAAGTAGATACACATTTGTACATAATTCACAAAAACTATTTACTACCATTCTTCAAAAAATACACTTCATCATAATCTTAACAGTGTAATTTTTTACTATTTCCGAAACAAGGACATGTTTATTTTTAAGTTTAAATAATAGAAAAATTCCATGGAAATACAATTGGTAATTATATTCATATAACATAATCGTTGCACATACATTCCATTTATACATTTAGCAAGCATATAGTGTGGTATCGGTTGGACTTTCAGAATAAAATTTGATTGCATTGAGCCTCTTTATTTGACTTTTAATTTAATTCTCCTATGTTTAATGCTGATAAGTTTAAATCACATTTCTTTTCTTGCGGACTTTAAGAGATAAGTTCAAATCTGATTTTTGAAATCTGATTTTTTCTTTGGACAATAATTATTTTATAAAGAGAAGAATGTTTTTATTCTTCTAAAAATGTATTTAAGAAGAATGCAACAACAAGTTTTTAGTTATTTGTAAATTCTTTGTTTTATCAGAGAAGTTTTTTGTAACAACAGTTATGAATTTATTATTTTGTTAAGCAGTGGTTTCTTTAGATAATCTTGTAAGAGTTTTGAGAAGCTCTTTGAAGTTTGTATGCAGCCGCACATAGGTGCATGTTTATTTGGTTGTAGAAGCAATTTCCAAATTAATAGAAGCAATAAGAATTTTCGTATCTCCATATTTGTTTTGTGTTTATGGTCTACCCTATTTTGGGGTTTCTTGAATTAATTCATTTCTAAAATAAAGCATCTCAGTGTGATTTTTCATAATATAGATGGACAGTTGAACACTTGAGAGTGTTTGGATGTGTAGCATATGCACATGTGCCAAAGGAGCAAAGGAAAATGTGTGATGACAAGGGTGTGAAGTGTATCTTTGTGGGATATATTCTTGATTCAAAGACATATAGAATGTATAACCTATTCACTGAAAAGATCATCATTTCTAGAAATGTGGAGTTCATTGAGAATAAGTCATGGGATGGGTGGGTGGAAACATCATCAAGAACTTCATGTAAAGTGCCTATTATTGCTGAATATGATGAGTTTCATGAACAACAAGATGATATTAGAGTAGATATAGAAGTCTCTAGACGGCTGCAAATTTTCCTAGCAGAGACAAGCAGCAACAATACTAACAGTTGTGATCCCACTCTCTCCTCTTTAATGCCAAGAAAGACCAAGAGTATAACAGAGATTTACTAAGATAAAAGGTATGAAAGTGAATTTAATGAAACCATCAATTTTGCATTATTTTCTCATAGTGATCCAATTTATTTTGAGGATGCGGAAAAAGAATATAAATTGGTGTAAGGCCATGGATGAGGAAATAGATGCAATAAAAAGAAATGAAAATTGGGAAATAACTAATTTACCTCCTAACAAGAAAGTTATTAGATTTAAATGGGAGAGAAATGATGAAGTAAAAATAGATAGGAAAAAGGCTCGATTGGTGGTCAAGGGGAACAAACAACAGTTTCGTAAAGATTATGATTAGACCTATGCCCCTGTTGCAAGAATAGAAACCGTGCGTGCTATCATAGTAATTGCATCCCAACACAAATGGAAGGTATATCAAATGGATGTGAAATAAACCTTCTTGAATGGAGTATTGAAAGAAGAGGTTTATGTGGAGAAGCCACCTGGTTATGAAGTTTCAGGTCATGAAGGTAAAGTTTATAGGATGAAGAAGGCTCTTTATGGGCTTAAGAAAGCTCCGCAGGCTTGGTATAGCAGAATTGACTCATATTTAATGAGCAATGGATTTTGCAAAAGTGATGGTCAGCCCACTCTTTACAACAAAGAAGCAAATGGTAATATTTTAATTGTTGTCCTTTATGTTGATGATTTAGCTTTTATTGGGGATGATGATTTCCTCATAGCTATTTTTAAAGAGGCCATGAAAAGAGAGTTTGAAATGTCAAACTTAGGTCTATTAAGATATTTTCTAGGCATAGAAGTAAAATAAATGCATGATGGCATTGCTATCTCTCTAGAAATATATGTAAATCAGATCTTCGAGAGATTTAGAATGCAAAGTAGCAAGCCTGCTCCCACAAAAACTACAGTAGATTTAAAATTAAGCAAGAATTATTACAGCAGCAATGTGAATCCGACTTTGTTTAAAATCTTGGTTGGAAGTTTGATGTATTTAACAACTACTAGGTCATTTATCATGCATGCAATAAGTTTGATTTCTAGGTTTATGGAAACTCCAAAGGACTCCCATTGGCAAGTGGGAAAGAGAATCCTAAGGTATGTGAATGGCACCAAGGGATATGGTATTTTGTATACTACAACAAATGATTCTGGACTAATTGGTTACACAAATAGTGATTGGGCAGGGAGTTTAGATGATAGGAAGAGAACTTCTAGATATGTCTTTCACATGGGTTCAGGTGTAATCTCATGGGCTTCTAAGAAGCAACTTATATTTTCTCAATCTACAGAAGAGGTTGAATACATAGAAGACAATGTAGTAGCATGTCAAGCTATTTGGCTGAGAACGATCTTGGTAGATTTGAAGGAAGAACAAGAGGATGGAACCACAATATTTTGTGACAATATTTCCTCAATAGCCTTTTCAAAAAATCCAGTGTTTCATGGAAGAACCAAGCACATTGAAATCAGATATCATTTTATTAGAGAATTAGTTGAGAATGGTGAAATAAAAATTGAGTTTTGTAGGTCAAAGCACCAACTAGCAGACATTTTCACCAAGCCATTGGGCATTGCAAGTTTTGAACACCTAAGTAGAAATCTGGACGTGGTCATCTTGGATCAAGCATGATCGTGTTTTGTTAGCTCAAGACAATGGGGGAGTGTTAGATTTTTAGAATAAAATTTGATTGCCTTGAGCCTCTTTATTTGACTATTAATTTAATTTCCTATGTTTAATGCTGATAAATTTAAATCAGATTTCTTTTCTTGTGGACTCTAAGACATAAGTTCAAATCAGACTTTTGAAATCTAATTCTGTCTTTAGACAACAATTACTTTATAAAGAGAAGAATGTTTTTATTCTTCTAAAACTGTATGTAAGAAGAATGCAGTAGCAAGTTTTTAGGTTTTTGTAAATGCTTTGTTTTATCAGAGAAGTTTTTTGTAAAAGCAATTATAAATTAATTATTCTATTAAGTAATGATTGCTTCAGATAATCTTGTAAGAGTTTTGAGAATCTCTTTGAAGTTTGTATGCAGCCCCAGATAGCTGCAAGTTTATTTTGGTTGTAAAAGTAATTTCCAAATTAATAGAAGCAATAAGAAGTTGCATATCTCCATCTTTGTTCTGTGTTTATGGTCTGCCCTTTTTTGGGGTTTCTTGAATTAATTCATTGCTGAAATAGAGCATCTTTGTGTGAGTTTCAAGAATATATATTGAGTTTATGTTCTTTATAGTATCTACAACATTATTATTCAAAAACATAGGAGAAAACAAGATGTGGTATCTACATCATTAGCATAGCATCCACGGGATTATAAGCAGCCCGACTTAGTTTGGCATGTCAAAATTCTTATAACAGAGATGGTGGTTTAAAATTTGAGTCACTTTTTCAATCGACATTTTCCTTTACCACTTCATCCCACACAACATAGAAGCTACAATACTCCTCTCAAGATCAAAAGAAATTTTTAGACTAGGAAAGACATCCTTATGTTCATATTGGTTATCTTTCTGATTTTACTTCACTATCGATCTTTTATATACATATATCAATTGGGCATGCAATGCATTTAGGCTTCCAAATTAAAAAAAATATTGTATAGACATACCATTCAATATATACACTAAGAATAGACAAAACCACTTAGTAAATTCCTATGTAAATAAGAGGAATTGAATGGTTTTCTTATGGTATAATACAAAGAAAAGAATCTAGTTAAAACATCATATCAAGTTGTCCTTCGTTTCCTACCGCATTGTTCTAGTTCAATCTCCTTTCCTCTTCTTCGTTCTTCACTTCCCAATGGATTTTTCTTCTTCCACTACTGTCTGATCAATAGATTTTTTTCTTCCTCACTCCTCCAGCTAATTTTTGTTATCTTTTTTTCCCAAAAACCCCAAAGAACAAGCAATTAATCCTTTTCTTTTTCTCCCTGTCTTCTAAGAATGGTAAAACCTTATTTTATTCTGACTACCCATGATAGATATTTTTTCCCCTATCCCTTAATTCATGTCGAAGGATATTAATTTTATTAGAATTACAATAAATTTGAAAAAAATTCTATGATTTCAATTTATTTATTTTTATATACCTTACATGTTTTGTAATAAGGTAAATTGCAGATCAGTTTAATATTATTATTTTCTAATCTATTATTCTTTGCATGAATATATCAAATGTCATATCAATGAAAAAAATGTAGCAAGAACATATTCAAAACAAGAGGAAAATAATGAGTTATTTTTTTCTTCCAATTCCACATTTATTCACATAGAGGTTAGAGAGAGAGAGAGAGAGAGAGAGAGAGAGAGAGAGAGAGAGAGAGAGAGAGAGAGAGAGAGAGAGTTTTAAATCTATCATAACATGTACAGTATTACTGAGATGTGTGTGTAGGCCACATCATGCATACCCACCACTGTTGAGGAGCTAGCCTCCTCTACCTAAATGAGACTCTCACCTTCCACTTGAAAAACCTTAGACACTCACATCTTATTAGTAGGTCAGTGTCCATAAAGTCATAATCAAATGAAAGTATATAACATTTCATTTCAATTTACACCATACTTCATCATTATATGCATGCAACAAATAAAATAACCCATCATTTATGACATCAAATCATGAGTTTCATCTATGAATATAACATCATCAAAAATTAACATCATAACATATTATCATCATAGTATGAGATCGACATAAGATCATGAAAATTTGATCGTATCTAGCAATATCCAACTAACATGTCTAACATAATGACTAAACGATATCGACACCACAAGTTAACAAAGTCAAAATGTCAGAAGAAGGCCAGATCAAGTCCCGACACTTCTTTTTTAGAAATGTAACCAAGGTATACACATTTTTTGGATGCCTATAATTCTAGTCTTATTATTGTATTTTCCCTAGGCAATATACTATTGCATTCACTTGTGCACAATTAGTTAATTAGTTTTGGACCAATCAACTAATCATAAGTCACTATTTTTTCTTCGTTCGAGCATTTATAAAGTTTAGATATCTATTTATTCATTTTCTATATTCTACAATTTACTTATCTCCAATATGATTGGTTGAATTGGTTCAGTGTTCTAAGACCCCTTTTTTGAACAGTTTCTATCATTTAACTAATTTTGAAATTGTTCTTTTAATTTACAATATAGTATATTTTTATAAGATACTATATTTTATTACTATAAACATGCTATTTTCATTTCAAAATTCAATTTCAATATATTTGAACTATATTATAATATATAACTAGTATATCTTCTAAAATATTTACTATATTATATTTTCAATATATATTATAAATAATAAATAATTATTACAATTTCTAATATATAAAATATAAAATATTATATCATATTTATTTATTATTTAAATTTCACCTTACATTTAAAATTTATAACTATATTTTATATTTTTACAATTATAATTATAGAAATGAAACTATAATATATAAAACATAACTTATTAAATATTATTTTTAAGATTTTATACAAAGTTTCTTATTTAATTTTTAATCTATAATAATTTTATTTTTATTAAATAACTATTAATTAAAATATACTTAATATTTATAATAAAATTAGAATTAAATTTACATATATAATTATAATTATAAGATATTTTAGTAATTGTATTCATGTGTATTTTTAAATGTTTGATAGATCTTACTCATTGAAATATCTTCTTCTATACTTGTAATTTTCTATATGGAGCACTCATTGTCAAAAGAGTGCATAGAATGCACATCCTTATTTTATATTTTCCCTTTCTTAGTATTTGAATATTTTTCATTTTTATTTTCTTAATTTACTTTGACATGCATTTTCAAAATAGTTTACATTATATTCAAATTGAAGGCAAAATGTAATGCTGAAAATATTAATGTTGGACTCAACCCTTTTATTTTAAACTTATTTTGATAGGGATATTGCTAATGAATGACTACTATATAAAATGGTGTATTTTTATGTGGAAGTTAGCCTAACTTGATTCTATCTTCACACATACGTAAAGACTATTTTTATTTGTCATTTATCCATTCGTCAAAAGAAATTGACCCTTGAGACTAGATCTAAAGGTACAACTTTGATTCCTACGCTTTCAAATTAAATTAAAATTAAACATGTATATTCCCCAATTTTAAACTAAAAATTTATAAAAAAATCAATAGTACATATTATTTCAAAGTACGTAATAAGGTCATGTATAATAAGGTCATGTATAAAAGAACAAACACTACTTATTGTAAATTTAGAACTTATTCTAGAAATTGTGGAACAACATCTACAAGCATGAAAGCATGATCATGGGCCATCAACCTCGTAAAGTATACTATCACCACATCTTTTCATACATAGGCTATAAAATAGATAATATAATACTCTTCTTTCTTCCAAATGAAGAAATTTAATTCCGCCATGGACACTAATGACTCGTTCTAAACAGAACGAAAACAAGAAGACAGTGAGAAGGTAATGTCCTTAGTTCTCTCCACGTGTATATCTTTCAATGATTCAGACATATATAATGAGATCACACTCTAAAACTGGGATTATTTTCGAAATGATCACTCCTCAGGCCTACGTAGGCATGACGCATTACAAATTTCTAAGTCATTGACCGATTCATGGGGTGGCCGAACATGATTTGAGTGAGTTTTTAAATATCAATTTTTTTCTTCCAGTGATGCCGGCTGGACAGCATATGCTTTGCCTTGCACTGCACACTACTTTGCACCAATTATAAACCCTAAATTCCATGCATCTGACCGAAGTGTTTTGGTCTTATCTCTGCCTTCTTCAGTTTTAAGCAAGACAGAAGATTGGGTTTATCATCTGTGTTAATAATTTCATGGGTGGGTTTAATTTCTTAAAGCGTTGCTTCATGTTCAAAGCACTCTCTACAAAGGACGTTCACCCTCAAAATTCATCTTCTGAGTCACATGAAGAAGAAGGGCATGGCAATAGGAAGAAGAAGAACAAGTCTAAAACAAGTGGTGTCCCAATAGTTGTATCATACTTCCCTCTTGGATCCAATCTTTCTCGCCTATAGTCTAATCCTTTTAGATCTTGTAGTCCCCAGTTTACATGTTTTCAGTTGTGGAAGTTTCGCACAGTAACCAAATTATTGCTTGCTATTTCTGGCTAAGAAGTTCATATGTAGTTGGTATATTTTAAATCTAGTAAGAAGTGTTTTTGGTTTCATAAATGAATATTATTGGGATGGGTCTCCTGTTTTGGCCTTTGGTAATCTCTGTAAATAGCTTAGCAATAGTTTTGATGCTTGCTTTATGATTTTTATTCTAAATAAATTTAACGATTTTTAGATAGTTATTGATTCTTGAAACAATCTTTCGATAAAAAAACATAAATAATTGATAGTCCTCAAGTATTTTCATTTAAATAAATAAACCCACTTGAATATGAACATAATAATAAAATTTCTTCTCCTTATTGATTACCAATCTGTTATCATCATCACCAATATGATTTTGATTGCGCCTAAAGTCGACTGCGAATACTACAAACATTTTCAATAATTTTGACAATATTTAATGTTCTATATTTGGTTCTTTTTTTTTTTTTTATCGTTTTCTTTTCTATTTGGTTAGTCAGTGTACATAAAGGTTAATTTGTATAGACACTAGTCTACTGTGGCAGTTGCTATTATAACATTTGGAAAATAAAAAAACTCATTTATCTTTTATTATCCCTGACATTCTCATTCTTTGACGTTACACTACAGATCAATATCCAATCATTGGATTCTATTTTTCTTTTGTTCTCAGACCAAAAACCTGCAGCAGATATTTTTTCTTTCTTTTCAAACTCCTCTTGCCTTTCTATTCAATGCTGTTCTTTATGCAAGATGTTCACCCTTATTTGCAGATTTTAATAATTTTAGAACATACAATTAATTTGAAGGTTTCTAACGACTTTCCTATTAGAGCGCATACGTAGACCATGTTATACAGGCTTATTTGCGGGCTTCTCCTTTTGAAATCCTTCGGTGGAGGTCTATGGTCAAAAACTCAAGGTGCGGGTTTAAGAAAATTCTTCCACATCAACCACTTGCATTTGTTTAAGACAATCTCTATTTTAAACTTCTTTTCCACTCTTTACAGTCACCCAATTACAGCTAGATTAAATCATGGAGATATTGAAACTCTGTAAAGATTGACGGAGAGATACCAATGCTGATATTTCAAACCAAAACTAAAATTGAAGAAAACGAACTGAACTTGTTTTTGGTCAGTGCTGATCATTGATATGCTCGGGTGCTCCTACGTCAGACATGCCAAGTAAGCTAATTTTGTTACTAGAACTCAAAAAATGGAGTGTAGTAGTTGGACTACTCTTCCAGGTTATGGACAACTTAAGCGAACTCCATTATTGTTCTAGATGGAAATAAGATCTTCTTTAGCCTCTTCCAACACTTACCTCAGACACTTTTTGACCTCCTCCACCAAGTGTGTCCCCTTCTCTTCCCACTTGTGGACTCTTCCAACACTTACCTCAGACACTTTTTGACCTCCTCTACCAAGTGTCCCCTTCTCTTCCCACTTGTGGACTCTCGCCTTCTGCAGTCTAACCTCCTCCACAAAAGGTTATCTCTTTTCTCCTCCAAATGGTCTTTGCATTTGTCTCCTTTGTGGAATCTTGTCTACTGCAAATTGACCACCTCCACCAATATCATGCAACAAAAATGTAATTGCACTCTCTCCTATTTTCAACTTTGTAAAGAGGTTCCTCATCCACTCTCTATACCACAGGACTTATGCCCCAACTATATAACTCAAGATCCTCATCCACTCTCCCCACTTTTCTAGCTGACCGTGTGATAGTAATATGCTTCCATGCCCATACCTGTAATAGGGTAACATACCTACAGCTTCGTCCATATCATAACATATAGTATGAAGCTCACAATATAACTTTGCCAGTACCAGAGTACCCCATGCCATCGAACGACCCCTATCCATTGCTTGTATCACCACCCTAATCATACATAATACCATAAATTTCCCTCCTCTGTCAGGTAACCAGAATTCACTCATTAGTGTGCAAACATAAAAAAAGATATGTCAGTCTGTTGACGTCTATGCTAACGCCCTGTCCAATGAAAGCTACCCAAGATGGAGTAAGACAGCGCCCCCCACCAAAAATCTTATCACCTCCTGATATACTCTCCTCTATGCAATCAATTGTGCTGCAAAAATCAGAAATCTAAGGAACATGTACACACCCTCCACTATAACCGTAATCTCCCCAGTGGGAAGATAAAATCTTGACGTCTCACATCTCCACCTCTCCATCAGCACTATCACTCACGATGTGTGTGCAGACATGGGGCATTCTTTTATAGGTAGCTAAGGCTAATCACATCTATCTTCGCTCACTTCACTGTATCGAAGTCGTTCGTCACATTCATTACTGACAACCATCTCTCCTGACTTGCCATGATATCCACACTCCACTACACCCAAAACCATAGTACCTGTTAGTCATCATCCTAACAGAAATTTATTCTTAGTCCCTAGTTGTCTAATAGGAAACACTTCACCGTTTTGGTAACTTTCTTGCCCATTCCCCTCTTCTTCCCAATCAAGCTAGGCAGGAATGTATTCCAGCTATTTTTCCTTTTCCCTTTCCCTACGAGAATTCATTCCTACCAGTTCTTTTCCTATGAGAATGTATTCTTGCGCAACATTAACCCATTCCTACAAGAGCAAGAATGCATTCCCGATTCTACCCTTTTTCCCTTCTGAAACTCGCTTTCATCTCAAGTGACAGGAATGCATTCCTGCCACCTTTGAGATCATTCCTGCAACATTTAGTTCTATGGGAACACATCAATTCATCTATTCATTACTTAAAAAGGCATGCAAATCAAGACAAATCTCAAGTTTCTCAGTACTCACCTCTCGGTTGTTAGAATTGGAAGGCTAACGGACTTTTGTCTGTTGCCGCCTTGTCCTTTCAGCTGCTCTGTTTGAGCTTATTAATAAGTCTCTGTTTTCTATTGTAAACATTCAATTTTGGAGATTAATATAATTCCTTTGCTCTCAGTGTGGACGTAACCACTATTGTGGTGAACCACGATAAATTGTGTGTTCTGTGTTTAATTGTATTTTGTTCATTAATTCTGTATTTATGGTTTTACTTCGAATTCGTAAATTCTACAATTGGTATCAGAGCGAGGTTAAGTCGCTGGCTGAGATTTCGGTAAATTGAAATCATGGAAGATTTAAGAGTTCAGAAATTCTCTGGGAAGAACTACGGAATTTGGAAGATACAAATGAAGTCTCTGTTAATCAAGCAAGATCTTTCTCTTGCACTTGAAGGAAAAACAAAGAAACCAAGCACCATGAGAGACGAAGATTGGGAGCAGCTTGATTCAAAAGCTAAAGCCACAATCTTTCTAGCTTTAGGTGATAATGTCTTGCATAATGTCTCAGAAAAAGAAATAGCAAAGGAGGTATGGGATAAGCTGACTTCGACATATGCACAGGCATCCGCTGCGAACAAAGTCTTCATCATGAAGAAGTTGTACAAACTTAAGATGAGAGAAGGCGAAGCCATGACAAATCATCTTAATGAATTTAATACTTTGATCAGTCAAGCAATTTCGGTTGGCATGCCCCAAGATGATGAGAACAAGGCTGTTATATTATTGTGTTCTC
>MU224413.1:3760116-3786477 GCA_018584345.1 Thuja plicata
TTTGTCTCAAAAGGATTATATTAACAAAGTTGTGGACAGATTTGGCATGAATGATGCCAAGATAGTTTCTACTCCTCTTGCTTCTCATTTTCAGTTGTCTGCTGAATTGTGCCCAAAAACACAAACAAAAAAGGAATTCATGGACAACATTCCTTATAAATCAGCAGTTGGTAGCATAATGTATGCTATAGTTTCCACTCGTCCTGACATTGCCCATGCGGTGGGAGTGGTAAACAAATTCATGAGAAATCCCGGGAAGCTTCATTGGGAAGTTGTTAAATGGATAATAAGATATTTAAAAGGCACTTCAGATTATGTTTTATGTTTTGGTGGAAACAATAAACAGTTGCAAGGATTCACATATTCAGATCTTGCCAGAGATTTGGATAAGCATAGATCTACTACTGGTTACACATTCATGTTCACTGGAGCTGCTATTAGTTGGGCCTCCAGGCTTCAACATTCTATTGCTCTTTCTTCCGCTGAAGCTGAGTATTTGGCACTTTTTGAAGATGCTCGGGAAATGATTTGGTTACAGCGGCTACTTGGAGAAATGAAACATCAACAAAATGATTATGTTCTATTCAGTGATAGACGCAGTGCCATCTTTATGGCACATAATCATACCTCTCAGCATCGTTCAAAGCACATTGACATCCACGCTCACTTCGTTCGGCATATGGTTGAAGAGGGCAGGTTGAAGGTTGAAAAGATTGATACCAAAATCAATCCGGCCTATATATTCACAAAAATTGTAACCAAAGAGAAGTTCGAATGTGCAAGAACTTCTCTTGGTCTTGTTAAGCTGAAGTAAGTCAGCATGTAGAGCAGGGGAATGCCTGATCAGCTGAAATATTTGTTGACTTCCGGTGGGAGTTTGTTAGAATTGGAAGGCCAACGGACTTTTGTTGTTGTCGCCTTGCCCTTTCAGCTGCTCTGTTTGAGCTTATTAATAAGTCTCTATTTTCTATTGTAAACATTCAATTTTGGAGATTAATATAATTCCTCTACTCTCAGTGTGGACGTAACCACTATTGTGGTGAACCACGATAAATTGTGTGTTATGTGTTTAATTATATTCTGTTCATTAATTCTGTATTTCTAGTTTTATTTAAAATTCATAAATTCTACATCGGTCAGGTGTTTGATGTCAATAGATGCTCACCACATCTACCCAGTGCCTCGGTCTCCCTTCACTATCATCTTCCTCATGCACAAATGACCTCTCAAATATGCTAAAATGTTCCTTTTCTCTAATTTTCTCTCTTTCTCATTGTTAAATTGAATGGTACAAATTTCCAAATTTACTAATTTAAGGCCTTCCCAAGCCCTATTTTTTTATTGTATTGGTTACTTTGGGACCAATTTCTGGCTCATTTCTTTCCACAAACTTTGAAATTCAAGTGTCATTTTCTTCCTTAGATGGTGTTTGGTGCTCTCTTTCTCCGTGTCTTTTAGGGCACAATTTATTTTGAGACATTTCTTGGGCCTCTATTTCCCTTGCACCCTCTCAAGGAGGAATCACTAGCTCCTCATTCATTTGTCGATCCTACTTGACTATCTATTGACTCCTTTCCTTTCCATTAACGCTAGTCTAGCAACACTGCCAAGAGGGCCAAAATGTAGACACCTAAATTTGATTAATCACATTAATTAAATTTAGTTATCACCAAGGGATTTATTGCTTAAATAATTACATTATTTAATTAATTAGTGGCAACCCATACCAATTTAATTAATTGAATTTTCCCTCTTTCCTCTATTAAATAAAAAATAAATATATTTGTCTTATTTAATTCACTTTTGTCCTTTACCTCCTTTTTCCAATTTTGAATTCAATAAATTATTTAATTCATAATTGTGCACATGGCTCCTAACTTTGACTACCCTCTAACCATTCTTCGAAATTAACCCTCTAACTAACCCTTGGTTCAAACCAACCTTATCTCATTTAACCTTTATCTAACACCCAACCCACTAACTAACCCTCCAACACACCCTTGGTTGAAACCAACCTTATCCTTCCAAACCTACTAATTAACCAACCCTATGCAAATCCCACCTAGTATGTGCATATTCCTATTTTTAATAAATAAGAAAATAACATCACTTTTGGGTGTCAACTCTCCATAATTGACACAAGGCCTCCCTACAACATGTCATCCTTTTCAATGCCACTTTTCATCTTTGAGGACAAGTGTTGCATTTTAAATACCCTCACATTCGATCCAATTCCTATTTAGTCCCCCTATTTTCCTTGACAAATCATCCACTTTATGCATAGCACTATAATAATGCCAAATTTTATCCACACTCAAAGCATCACAAATCCATAATTTTATCTTATTGCATCCATTTTAGTATTATTTTAGCTACTCTCATATTCATAATAGAATCCTTATCTTATATTTTCATTATCAAACCATCCTCATTATCCTCATTTTATTGCACTATTATGGAGGTATTTTGAGCACCATTGGAAGCCATAATGTGAGCACAGATACTAAATTTTAAAATCAGATTAATATCCTCATAAAAGAGGCTAGAGTTTGCATTTTATTGTTTTGGTTTTTGTTCATTCAGCTTCCTTTATCTCCTAATCTTGAGTGTTTGATTTATTTTGTGTAGCTTAGATTGTTATCTTAGAATTTCTATTATTTTTATTAACTCACATTTAAGTACACACAATATACATACATACATACATACATACATACATACATGCACGCACACACACACACACACACACACACACATCTCAAAATCATAATATAGATTATATCATATGAATGACTAGTTATAATATTAGTTATTTAATTATTCTAAAACTAAATAATTTTCTTCTCTCTTATATGCCTCAAATTTTGCTTTCATCTTTTCATTTAACCTTATATATATTTTCTATTATAGTTAATTATTATTAGACAACTATATCAGTTTATATTTTTTGTACAGAGGATTCAATAAATACTTTATGTTTCTCCCTACTCAATTTAAGGCACCATCTATTAATAAATATGAAAAGACTGTCTCTTCAAGATAAGGATATGATGGTAACATTAAAATACTTTAGCGTGAGTGGGGATAACATCATAAAGGACATTACACATTGGAAAGGGCCTTATCATAATTTTGCAAGTCATGCAACTATCTTGTTGGCGATTCAAATAATTCAAAGTAGGGTTATAATTAATAATTTTGTGAGATGGTGTTTATATAAAAATATTTTTAACATCACTTTTAAGAAGTCTCTAGAGTTTATTGTCGAAATAAATGAAAAAGGTGTTTTTTATTTCTTTAGTGATTTTCATTATGGGTCTTGCCAAATGCATAGATGCCATCCTTTGTTGAATCCATATTGTTGAAAGTGATGGGAGGTCCTCTTAAAAGGTCTAAGATGAAAGATTGCAAGGAGTTGCTATAGAATGAGGGAATTTTGGAGATTTTCATGAGAGTTGAGCTTACTTTGTATTTCATGGCTATGAGGGGTTATAACAAAACCCTTTCTATTGAATTTTGCAATTCTTGGTTGCAGGGTTTCATCTCTATTGATACCATTAATTTTGGGGTTACTTCTCACCTAATACAAAAAGATATTTGTCTTAAGTGTGAGGGACAGAAAGTAGATAAAAAGAGCTCGAGTGACTGAAAGGTTTATATAAGAAAGTTACTTGAAAAAGGAAAAAGACTTGTAGTTGAACATAATGGGTATGGCCTGTTGGAAATATTGTTGGAAAGCTACAATGGAAACGATTGTTGTTTTGTCACTGATGTCAAACCTTAACTGGTGAGAGTTTTGCTATCTGTTTGAGTACTATATATATTGACTGATGAAGGAGATTTAACAAGAAGCCCAAGTTGAATGGTTGAGATATGAGAAATCACAAGGGTACTAGATCAGTTGGCACATTGGAAAAGTAATGACTTGTTTATCTTTCAATGACATTTTATTGAGAACATTTTGTGTCGAGTGCTAGTAAATTGCCAAGGAACACAGTGTTGGCCAAGCAAAAGTATTTTGGTAATTGTTGAGATTTGAGATCTCTAGCTGACATAATTTATTTTATTGGGATATGTAAAGTTAATTAAGGATAAGCATGATTGATCCACACTATGTAAATGCATGGGTAACCATAATTAATGCATGGATCAAAGATTTAATTTGTGATTTCATTGGAGAAGTAAATTAAATGCAAAGATGGAATGATTCATTGGATCTGACCTAACCTAAGATATACGATCTTGATTAAGCGGTAAAAGATGTATCTGACCTAGATGAAGAGGTATATGATAACCTCAAGAGTTTATTCATGACGTATGCTATGTATGTAGAGTATGCAAGAGGATTGCATAGTTAATTGACTGATTGGCATGATCTAGCAAAGAAGGCTAAACAGAGAAGCAAAGAACTGCATGAGTGATTGCTTGACGGATTTCCAAGAAGATCTGAAGATTGAAATGAGAATGGAGGCCACTTAGTGAATTAGCATTAGAGCTAAATTGGATTTGGATTTGGAAAGTAAGTTGTATGTATCATATCACACCCACTGATTACTTTCTAACCATTGTATCAGTCAAAATCCTTTAACCAGGTTGACCTAACATTCATTGTATAAATCCTTTAGCAAGGTGATACTCAGGTGGAATGTTCTAAGTCACTAACAAGGCCACTCCTAATAGGGTGATTAAATCCTTTAACCAGGTCAAATTTAGCAGTGTGTTTTGTAACCTTTAACAGGGTTGGATCCTAACAGAGCTCACTTCAGAAGAGTGAAAAGTTGATAACATGTTATTGGTGGTTTTTCCCATATTGGATTTCCACATTAAAATTCTAGTGTCAACTTGTGTGAATGTTTATGTTGAGTTTTATTGTTAAGTTTCTACATACTGATTACATCTGAACAATGAACTACATATGTATGTTGTTGTTTTATGTTAATGTTGTCGAGCATATCTGAGTTGTTCAAATTGGTATAATTTTTTAATAGGCAAATCTAGACCTAAGGATAACTGATTCACTCCCCCTCTCAGGTATTCTAAATTCATTCTAACAATTGGTATTAGAGCTTAGGTCTCTTGAAAATAGTTTGAAGGTACTTGGAGAAAAAGATCAAGATATATAAGGAGGTACCAAAGTTGAACAAAGACAACTTCCCTGCATGGTAGAGTTTGATGAAATTGCATCTAGCTAGTATTGGTGATTCAGCTAAGCACTATGATGAAAATGCTTATGTAGCCCCCACTGTACCTGCCACAGCTACACAGTTAATAGAAAACTAGGAACACAATCAAGCAATGTTGGATATTTCATCATCGCTAAACTATCATGAGTTTGAAGACATAAAGGATTGCAAAACTGTGAAGCAAATGTGGGATACCCTAGAAACCATCTATGGAGGATATACAAATGTGTTGAGAGCCAAATCTGAAAGTTTGAGAGGTAATTTTGATGAAATGAAAATGCAAGAAGGAGAAAATATAGTTCGATATTATGGTAGGATAAAGGAAGTGGTAAATGCTATCAGAGGAGCTAAGGGAACCATTGATGATAACACCATTATAAACAAGGTATTGAGGACTCTTCTTCTTGTATATGCTATTAGAGTCTCTGCAATTCAAGAATTAAGATGTACTCCTAACAATAATTTGACTTTGGAAAGTCTGGTAGGCAGACTTACTGCATTTGAGATGTCAAATTTTGATAACTACACTCCATAATTGAATCTGCATTCAGATCCCAGTTTGTCCTTAACAAATCAAAGAAAGGAAATAAATGTGTGAACAGTGACATCAACACCACAGATGATGATCTGGAAGAACTTGAAGCAATCATGGAAAAAAGACTATCTAGAGGAAAAGGAAAATTCAAAGGTAAACTTCCTATCATATGTTTTTCATGTAACAAAGTTGGTCATATTGTTGCTAGATGTCCTGATAAGAATGAAAAATATGAAGGAGGGGACAACAAGTACAAAGATAGAAAGGATGACCGAGACTTCAGAAGGTATAAGGATTACAAAGACAAAGGTAAGAAATCTTGTTATATAGATGAAGAAGCTTCTGACAATGATTCTAACAATTCTGATAAAAATGATGTAGAAGTTGTGTATGTTGCTATGAAAGATGATTCTGATGATGATGAGAAAACTACACTAATTTCTTATATTATTAAAGGTGACCATTGGATTATTGAGAGTGGTTGTTCACATCACATGACTGGTGATAAAGATAAATTTGAGACACTAGATCAGTGTAATGGCGTTAATGTTAAATTTGGTAATGATGCACCATGTCTTGTTAAAGGAAAAGGATCAATTAACTTGACTGACAAGATCAAATGTGACAATATATATTGGGTTGTTGATCTTAAATATAATTTATTGAGTGTTGCACAGTTGAATACTTCTGGTAACAGAGTTGAGTTCCATCACAGGAAAGCAAAGATCTATGATGCCAATGGAGAACTAGTTGGAGGTGGTGAGCAGACTAAAGGTAACTTGTTCTATTTGGATTTAGCTAATGAGACATGCTTGTTTTCACAATATAATGATGTTTGGTTATGGCATAAAAGGTTGTGTCATGTAAACTTTGATAACTTGGTAAGCATAAGTAAATTGAAATAAGTTAGAGGCTTCCTAAGTTAAAGAAACCTGAAAAATGCAATGTGTAAGCAATGTCAATTGGGAAAGATGACTAAGTCTAGTTTCAAAAGAAAAAATCATATGTCTGAGGAAATTTTGGAATTGGTTCATACTAACCTCTATGGACCCATTGGTGAGAAAATTTACTGTGGAGACAAATATTTTATTCTATTTGTTGATGATTACTCAAGAATGATGACTCTTATGTTTCTTAAAGAAAAATATGATGCATTCCAGTTATTAAATGGTACTTGGAAAAAGTTGAAAAGGAGATAGGTAAAAATCTAAAATGTCTAAGATCTGATAGAGGAGGTGAGTTTATTTATAATGAGTTTAATAGGTTCTGCAATGACCGAGGGATAAAGAGATAGATGTCCACACCTAGGAGACCACCACAGAATGGTATTGCTGAGAGAAGAAATAGATCTATCATGGATTGTGCCAAAACACTAATGAAGGATAAAAATGTTGCACAAAAATATTGGAGATAAGCTGTAAGTGTAGCAGTCTATACCCTGAATAGAGTACAAGCCAAGAATGGTACTAATGCTACACCTTATAAGCTATGGTATGGATATGCACCTAATGTAAAATATTTTAAAGTTTTTGGAAGCAAATGTTTCATACTAAAGGATAACAGAAATGGGAAACTTGATGCTAAAGGTGAGGAAGGCATATTTCTTGGTTATTCAACGAAGAGTAAGGCATATAAGTGTTTGAATTCTAACACTAAAAAAATTGTGGAAAGTGCAAATGTTAGAATTGATGAGTATGCAAAAAGAAATTGAGCTAGAAGCACACAGGAACCTGAGAGTTACAAATCATTTGTCTATATGGATGAGGAAGATTCTATTATATTACCATAAACTAAGAATGAAGTTGCCAAGAAACAGCTAGCACCTGTCGATTCATAGACCGAGGTTTCTGAGCAACAGGAGGTAATTGCCAAGCTATATGATGGAGATGCTGAGTCGTAGAATCAACCTGAATTGGACGTGAATGATCAACCTGAAGTAGAAAAAGAACCTACTCTAGCAAAGTATGTAAGGAGGAACCATAAACCTGATCAAATCATAGGATCAAAGGATTCTATAGTTATGACAAGAAGTAAGTTGAGAGAAGAAACATGCTTATTATGTGATTTTGAGCCTAAAATAGTAAAAGATGCTTTAGACAATGAAGGCTAGATACAAGCCATGAATGAAGAAATTGAACAGATTGAGAAGAATAAGACTTGGACACTTGTACCTAGGCCTAGTGATAAAAACCTAATTGGTACTAAGTGGGTATTCATAAATAAGCTGAATGAACATGGAGAGGTAACAAGAAACAAAGCTAGACTAGTATGCAAGGGTTATGCACAAGAGGAAGGAATTGATTATGGAGAAACATTCACCCCAGTTGCAAGATTGGAAGGAGTAAGAACATTACTTGCATATGTAGCCTATAGAGGTTTTGAAGTCTATCAAATGGATGTAAAGTCAACATTTCTAAATGGAATATTAGAATAAGAAGTATATATTGAACAAGCTGATGGATTTGTAGACCCAAGCAAGAGGAATATGGTCTATAGATTACACAAAGCACTATATGGATTGAAGCAAGCACCAAGAGCATGGTACGAGAGATTGCACAATTATCTGATGAAGATTGGATTTGCAAGAACAAATGACAACAACCTATATTTGAAGATAGAGAAAAGTAAAGGTACTTTATTGGCTGAAATTTTTATTTATGACATTATCTTTTGTGGATAAAATGTGTTATGCCAAGAATTTGCAAAGGAGATACAAACTGAATTTGAGATGTCTATGTTTGGTGAGATAAAAAAAATTGTTGGCTTACAAATATATCGGATAAAGAATGGTATCTATATTACTCAATCAAAATATATCAAGGAGATACTAAAAAATTTTGGAATGGAAGATTCGAAACCAGTAAGTACACCCATGGCTACTGGACAGAAGGTGATAAAGAATGATGACACAAAAGAAGTGAATCAAACCCTTTACAAATTAATGATTGGAAAGCTGCATTATGTTGTACAGAATAGACCTGATATTGCACTGGCTATTGGTATTGTTGCAAGATTTTATGCCAATCCAAAGGAGACACAGATGATGGCAGTAAAAAGGATTCTAAGATACTTGAAAGGAACATATGAATATGGTCTGTATTACAAAAGGAATGATAAGTTTGAGCTCAAAGATTATACTGATTCTGATTGGGATGGAACTGTGGATGATAGAAAAAACACCACAGGAGGAGCATTTCTTCTGGGAAAAAGATTAGTTTCATGGACAAGAAAGAAATAAAATTGTACCTCACAATCTACAACTGAAGCTGAGTATGTAGTAGAAGCAATTAATTGTTCTAATATTGTGTGGTTAAAGATACTACTGAAAGGTATGAAAGAAAATATCACAGAACCAATTGTCATATATTGTGATAACACGAGTGTCATTAATATTTCTAAAAACCCTGTAATGCACTCTAAGACAAAGCATATAGCTATCAAGTATCATTACTTGAGGGAGCTAGTTCAGAAGAAGGAAGTGAGATTGGAATATGTGAACACTAAGGAACAGTTAGCAGACATATTTACAAAGGCACTACCCAAGGATTCTCATGAGTATCTATGAGGTAAATTAGGGGTGATTCCGTTAACTAAGGCTAATTAGTTCAGAATGACACTGTTGCATCAAATGTTAAATTAAGAATATTTGACACATTGATGCACAGGCAGTCGTACTTTAGGATGTTGCCTAAAGATGTGAAAGATAGACAAAGACAAAAAAGAGGATCAGTCATAAGCAAGATGATAGGAACAACATGATACAGAGTTTAAAATAGAAGAATTTGCATGCTGAAGATGTCAACGTCTTTGGAATTATTGTCAAAGAGGGAGAGATTACAGAAGAGATTACAGAAAAGATGATGTTTACTGATAGAGGGAGAGATTACAGAAAAATAAATTGTTGTCAAATAAGGGAGAATTAACAAACACAGAAAATTTTCTATGTGATTACAGACACAGAGGGAGAAAATTTTTACAAGATGAGAATCAGAATGAAGCTAAAGACATTAATAAAAATGTGTTCATATTAAGGAACACAGGCAGACTTTTTGGATTGTATGGTAACTATGGTTATTATTTTATTGTTTAGTGTTGCCATCAATGCCAAAGAGGGAGATTGTTGGAAATATTGTTGGAAAGCTACAATGAAAATAATTGTTGTTTTGTCATTGATGTCAAACCTTAACTAGTGAGACTATTTCTATCTCTTTGAGTACTATATCTATTGATTGATGAAGGAGATTTAACAAGAAGACCAAGTGTAATGGTTGAGTTATGAGAAATCACAAGGGTACTAGATCAGTTGGCACATTGGCAAAGTAATTAGTTGTTTGTCTTTTAATGACAGTTTACTGAGAATAGTTTCTGTTGAGCGCCATTATATGCCGAGCGAAGTTAGTGATGACCAAGTGCTAGTAAATTGCCAAGGAACACAGTGTTGGCCGAGCAATAGTATTTTTGTAATTGTTGAGATTTGAGATCTCTAGCTGACATAATTGATTTTATTGGGATATGTAAAGTTTATTAAGGATAAGCATGATTGATCCACACTATGTAAATGTATAGGTAACCGTAATTAATGCATGGATCAAAGATTTAATTTGTGATTGCATTGGAGAAGTAAATTAAATGTAAAGATGGAAAGATCTGTTGGATCTTACCTAACCTAAGATCTACGATCTTGAATAAGTGGCAAAAGATGTATCTAACCTAGATGAAGAGTTATATGATAACCTCAGGAGGTTATTCATGATGTATGCTATGTATGTAGAGTATGCAAGAGGATTGCATATTTAATTGACTGATTGCCATGATCTAGCAAAGAAGGCTGAACAGAGAAGTAGAGAGCTACATGAGTGATTGCTTGATGGATTTCCAAGTAGATATGAAGATTTAAATGAGAATGGAGGCCACTCAGTGAATTAGCATTAGAGTTGAATTGGATCTGAATTTGCAAAGTAAGTTGTATGTATCAGATCACACTTGTTGATTACTTTCTAACCTTTGTATCAGTCAAAATCCTTTAACCAGGTTGACCTAACAATCATTGTATAAATCCTTTAGCAAGGTGACATTCAAGTGGAATGTTCTAAGTCCTCTAACAAGGCTACTCCTTACAGGGTGATTAAATCCTTTAACCAAGTCACATTTAGCCATGTGTTTTGTAACCTTTAATAGGGTTGGCTCCTAACAAAGCTCACTTCAGAAGAGTGAAAAGTTGATAACATGTTATTGGTGGTTTTTCCCATATGGGTTTTCCACATTAAAATTATGGTGTCAACTTGTGTGAATGTTTATGTTGAGTTTTACTGTTAAGTTTCTACATGTTGATTACATCTAAATAGTGAACTGCATGTGTATGTTGTTTTTTTATGTTATTATTGCCAGACAGATCTGAGTTGTTCAAATTGGTATAAAGTTTTAATGGGAACATCTTGACCCGAGGATAACTGATTTACCCCGCCCCCTCTCAGTTATTCTAAATTCATTCTAACATGGCCTCTTTGTACTTCCTCCTCCTTATGCTTTGGTTGGATATCCTATAATGAAATATTTTAATTTTGAAGGCCAGTAGGCTGTTGTCCATGGCTATAATTTTTTCATACTTAATCATATTAAACATGGTGATAAAATTGATATGCCATTTTTTAACACTTCCCTATGTAATAATATTGCTAAAGGTGCTTCACCCCCATTAAACCATGGGTTAATTCTTGTTTTGTACCAATTTTATCTCCTTTAAGAATTTGGTTTATCACTTAATCCCATTTTGAACATAACTAACAATAAGATAAACTATGTAGCTCTATTGGAATTGAGATAATTGAAAGTATCCCCCTTCTAGATAAATATAACTCTACTATGAAGAAAAAATAGATGCATCTAAGAATTTAACCCAGCTAAAAACCCCTTAGAGGCCAATGTGTTGTAAGCTACTCGTGAAAAAACAAAAATACACTAGTTTCAAGTCCAACCCTACTAAGGCTAGAAATATTGGAAAATGGTCAAAATATAATACCCCTATGGTGGAGATTGATAACCTTTAAGATGACACAAAGGAAGAGGAGAATCAAGAAGAGCCTCAATTCTGAAGATCTAAGTATGAGAGTGATAAGAACAAAAGTGATATTATACTTTTCCATAGGATCTCACTCGTCATGCCTATAATAAAACCCATTCAATTCACTTCTATGTTACCATAGGGTCTCTACCATTTCAATATCCACTAATTAATGTTCATATTGACATTAAAATGTTTACTAAAATCCCAAGAGAAATACTAAACTATTGACTCAGACCATGATTTTAGATTAAATTTCATTACTAGCTTGCTGAATAAATTTCTAAACACAAACGCATCTGATATGAAGAAATTTTTTATATTCTTAAGATGAACTTAATGTTTTCTTCCTTGAGTTTTAGAATTATATACTTAAATTCTTAAGTTTTATACATTATTATGAAAATCATTTTTTTGAGGTAATGATCTAATTTACTCGATGATGTTGGTAGATGTATGAAACAAGAACTTTGCAAACACTTTTTTGGATAACACTGCAAGCATCATAGGATGATCATGTAACATCAAGAATTGTAGGAATATTGCATAGCTACATATTTCCTTTTACAATTAATTTGTATTTTAACTTGGGTTTGAGTTGAAGAGACATTGCTAACCTAGAAAATTGATAAAGTCTACTAATACCACATCTTTTTATAGATAGGTTATAAGTATAAAATTGTGTGCTCTATTAGCATCACAGTTGATCTAGCTAAAGAGGAAAGAAAAAACTTGGAGATAAAAAGATGAAATATTTAGATCAAGGATAAGAATAATAAACTCTTTCATCAATTTACAAATGAATTCATTTACAATATATTAAACCTTCTTCATACCGAAAAGAGAAGGAAAAACAAGAATAAAAATGAAATAATATAGATATTTGTTAGTTAGCTTAAAAATTAAGCAATTAGAGTTTTATGAAAACTAGCAAGAATTATCCATAAAACATTGATAAAATAAGTCCATAAATCTAGGATGAAAAACAAAATGTTACACTAACCACCCCCGCNCCCCCCCCCCCCCCCCCCCCCCCCCCCCTTAAAATTCTAACTAAGGAGACAAAATCCTAAGTAAAGGAAAGAGGAAAGAGGGAAAACCTAGAGGGAACAAAAGCCCCCTAAAATTTAAACTAAATTTGCAAAGAAACTAGTGTGTTGTAGAATCCTTCACACAAAGAAGGTCTTGTAGAAAGTGAAATGAAAGAGACAATGTATCCCTCCTTAATGTGTAGTCAATGGTAGATGTTTGAAACTGGAAGTATAAGATGCTTGATGGTGATCGAACAACATTGCTTACTTTAGGAAGAGATAAAACCAAAGATATATGAATGAAATCTTCCCATCGTAAAAGGAGTATGTAGGAAGAAAACTCAAGATGTATGTAATCTCCATGTTGATGCTAAAAGTTCTCATAATCAAATAGGAACATCTGAAAATGAAAAACTAAAATCTAATGAAGACCAATATAGATCATAGTGTCAACACTCGGGTATCTCCTCAGAAGGCAAGGAGATCTCCTCAAAATTTTGTGTCAAAGTATTCACACTCATATCAAAATGTCACGAATGATAAAGTAGAGAGTGAAAAAGAGGATCATAATGTTTCCTTATAACAATTGAAGAAGAATCACTATCATCAAAGAGAAGATGTATGACATCAATAATGTCTCCCAGATATACAATATGAGATTCCAAAATTAAGTTTAAAACACCTATGAATAATTCATCCCACAAAGCCATATTTGAAAGATGATATATATCCTATTGCCAAGAATCACTGGAAGCTTTCATTGAAGTGAATCTAAACTCTGAAGAAACAATAGTAGACGAGGTATCAAAAAACTATTCATCCCAAAAGGATGTATTGAGATAGGTTGGGGAAATAAAAATCTTGGTATTGTTGGAATTGGTTGTTGATGATGTTGTTGGTATTCATGTTTTGTTACTGATGTCAACATATGTTTCTACAGAGGCAGAACAAACTAGTTATTACTATTTCTTGATGACTGACAGAAGTGTATGAGTACTATATGGTTGATTCAGAATGAGAGAATATGGTGATGTGTATATGGATATGTTGTGATCTTATTCCTAAGGTTGCATGGATTAATTTTGTTTAATAGATGAGTTACATATGTTTTAGTGAAGACTGGGTACTGGACTGTGACAGTGATCTTTGATAGAGTTAGTCTATGTGTTTTGAGTATAACTTATGAGCAATGTGGATTCAAGTTATGTGAGCTTAAGGGATGGCAAAAGACATGTTAAGGAATGTTTGTTATGATTCTTGGGTTTCAATAATCTTGGTGATGTTAGATGTGGCATGTGTTCTAGAGGAGACCTATTTGTGGCCAACTTCAAAGATGTAGCATATTTTATGAATTGTGAGTGTGGATTACGGATCTTGGATTATATTTGATGAATTGAAATTTATGTTTACTTGTTATAGGTACCATGTGTATCTTAGAAAGGGGATAAATAATTATTTTTATATTGGGAAAGCCTAATTGGACGACCTAATTAATTATTGTAATAGGGCATATATGAGAGAGCTTTTCCTTTTCGAAAGAGTATCTATGAGATTGTGGAAGAGACAATGAAGTGTGGAAGCTGGGAGATTGTTTGTGTGAAGTCTGTTGGATGTAGAGCAGAGGTTTTGATTATGTTACTTCATTGGCATTGACCAAGCATTTTCTATCAGACAGTTCACTAGATTGTATATTTCCTATATACACTTGTATTTCAGACTGTAAGTCCCAAGGGTGGATTTAACTTTCTTTAGGCAATGCACCTTGGCAGTGAGCCCAATGTTACTCTTGACTCCTAATGTGGTCTATCTTTTAACATGGACTATGTACTGTAATGCATCAACAAGCTCCTAATAGGGATAAATCTTTTAAAAAGGATACTATACTCTTAGTACATCATTTATGGGTGCTAATTCCCATATGGCTTTTACCTTTAACAAATTTTCCTCGACAACAAAGGATTGTGTTGTTGTGTTGGCATTTACTGTGTTATCATATGGATTAAAGCTTTCATAATTAACATTTAAAGTTTAATAATCTGTCTCACAATTGATTCACCCCCCTCTTAGTTGTGTTGGTAGAATGTTAATCCTAACAATTGGTATCAGAGCTACTAGTTCTTATTAACAAATTAAGGTGACCCTGGAGATGGCATATTATAGGAAGGATAGTCAGAAGTTGGATCGTGAATACTTTGATAGCTGGAAGAACAAGATGATAACACAATTGATATGCTTGGGAATCGACTATTGGGTGATTACAAAGATGAATATACATATGAAGGTTGAGAATGAACTGGATAAGGCTACTCATGATGAAAAGAAGATATTTTCATATAACATGGTCGCAAGGGAATCACTAATTAGTGCGCTCTCTGAAGGTGAATTCATTGAGGTTAAATATTTGGATTCTGCACATGACATTTGGACAAGATTGGAAGCACTATATGAAGCAGATAAGTTTACTAAGTAGGAAAAGTTACAGAACTGGAAGACAAGGATGGAAAATATGAAAATGAAAGATGATGAAAATATTAGAGCATATGTAAAAAGAGTTACTAAGGATATTATTGGCATCATAAACTCTCTAGGCACATATAGTGAGGAAGAAGTGATTGGAAAAATTCTTAGATCCTTGACACCTGTTTACAAGACTAAAGTGCAAACTATAGAAGAGATCATACCCTTGACAATGAAATTTAATATAGAGATGTTGAATGCAAAATTAACTACTTTTGAGGCTGCAGAACTGGGAGATTCATTACCTAAAGTTGAGACAACATTCAAGGCGACTGTGCATAAAAATAAAAATACTTTATCAGGAATTGTGAGCACCAGTAGTAGTGACTTCAGAGAAGAGCTTGGTGAATATGCTTATGAATGGGAACAGATACAGGAAGAAGAAAGAAAGTTATATGAAATTGTTGCCCCTATCACTAGAAGAGAAAAGAGAGGTAAGGGTAAGTTTGAATGAAATTTACCTCTGAAATTTTTTTCATGCAATAAGATAGGTTATTTTTCATCTATATGTCCTACAAGGGTTCCAAAGCATAAATCTAAGTTTTATAAATCTAGGTATTCAAAGTATAAGGAATGTTACTATTCTAGTAAAGGTGTTTCTCATGATGATGCTATTGATTATGATGAGATTGGATTTATTTCCATTAAGGATGATAAATCTGTTCATGAAGAAAGAGCCTTGATGTCACATGTTGAAAATAAATTTGAATGGATCATAGATAGTGGTTTTTCACACCATATGACTAGAGATAAAAATATTATTGTTAAACTAAATAAGTATGATGGTGGTGTTGTGATATTTGGTGACAATAATCCTAGGGTATGTGCAAGATCATGAGGGGCCAAAAAGTGGCGATGTAAAAAAATCCACTTTTCAGTCATCCAAAAGCACATGAAAATGTATGTTGACTGTTTAGTAGGCCCAGGTGTCAGTACACCTGGGAAAACCTATCACCAAAGCACAAGCCTAATTGGGTACCCAATTTTTTTGGGTACCCGAAACCTGTGGCATAAATCAAAACCCGCGAGTCATTTTCCTCATTTATCTCATTATTTTTGGTTTGGAAAATGACTCTAAATATCCTATACACAATTTTTTTGGGTACCTGATTTCTCCAACAACAAATTCAATTTTGTAGTATATCCAATAAGTAAATTCTTGCTATATCTTGATTAATTTCTTTCATTTTCATGTTAAATGTAGTTTTTTTGGTTAAAATGGTGTTTTATATTGATTTTTTTAATAATATATGAAATCAATTTGGAATTTATTTTTGTATATTATTTAATCAGGCATGGCTGACAACAATGAAGATAATAACCCTCCCTAGAAAATAATGATCCCCAAAACAATCCATAACAACTTCAAAACCCACAATATTTAGAGGATTTGATACAAGATAATTTGAACACTATACGGGGCTTCAAAAACACGTATTAGAATATACCTACGTTAGCTCCTATGCTTTCCACCCTAAATACCATTGTTGAAAACATTGACACCTTTACACAACAACATAATGCTACTCTTCATTGGCATGATGATATGCACGCCCAATTTGATGATGGGCTTAACCATGATGGGGTTGCGGCCCTTAATATAACTATGGAAGATATAGCCTGCCTTTTTGTTAATCCTAAAACTGGATTAAAAGTTGACCCCAAAAAGCCTAAATTATCAATAAAATGGTGCACAAATGAAGCAATGCGCACATAGTTTTGGGATCACTGGTGGATGGTTTTTGATAAACCACCCCATAGCAATTTGGATCTCCCTTTCTATTTCATAAAAAAATTGTATGCTAAGTTTGTGCTTGGTCACAATGTTAATTATTAGAGCATGAGGCCCAACATGGGTGTAGGCAGAGGAGCTCCTCAAACTAGGCCATTTGTTCAATGCAAAAAGGCCACTACCTTTTTCCCCCCACTGATGTCGCACCCCCTCCTCTAGTGCAGCATCCCGATATCATTGTAGAGGCTACCTCCCAGAGTATTAGGGCCATTCACATGCTAAATGATCAGTTGATCATGCAGACCAGGTCATTGTTGCCTCCTGGTGTGGATGATGTTGGTGCATCGACATCTGGTAGCAGTTCACATGTATGTGTGCCCCATACTTGCTTTCTGTGCAATAATTTGTGCCTCAGACCGCTTACTGATGCTGATACATATCAGTATGTTATTGATGAGGAGGATATAGGAGACGCAGCTACAGAGGCTACAACACCTCATGGAGCATCTGCATCTCATGAGAGTGCTAAGGAGGGGTACGTAGAGCCATGGAGTCCTATTAATACGATAAGAGTAAACATTATAAATAAATTTGTCACGTGACTTATTTAATTTAAAAATAATTTATTTATTTAGATTAGTTTTAATGACTGCATGCACTTATGTATATATATTTGGTCCATTTATGTCCATTCGATGACAAAGGAGGAGTTGAGACAGGTGGACGACTCCACACTTTCGGCCATTTCATTTGGCCTTCACACCTATATGGTATATTATAAATTATGTACCCATTATTTTTTAATATCATTTGGTGTACATGCTTAAATCTCTATCAATTAGAGCAATAAAATTAATACATTTAGTAATATATTGTCATCTTATTGTACTCTTGCAGGTATCAGCTGATGTCAGTGGGGGCACGAGGGTGTTCCTTCCTCATGTGTTGAAAAAGGAAAGGTAATTAATTGTTTAAGATTAATTATGCATGTATATGTATTTTACTTGTGTGTAGTAATAAATATTTTACATGCACTTGATTGTATAGTGTGTGGCTCTCAACGATGTGCTGACACAGGTTCGGGAGCCTGGGCTGATAGGCATATCGATTCAGAGTGATAGCCCGATTGTACATAGATTTGTAAATATTGTTATTTGTATTTTGTAACCAGGGTTGTTATGGTGAAGTACATTTATATATAATTGACTATCTTTTTGACTCTCATAGGTTACTCCTAGTGCAAGGGAGGCCCCACGAGAATCATTCCTATCTTTGTTGACCTAGCCCACTATTCTAGAGGAGGGATCGGTGGACGTAAGTTTTAATTTTAGTTCAATCAATTTGTAATTTCATTATGCTATCATTCTATTTTGTAAATTTATTACTCTATGTTTCACCTTGGGCCCCTACACCACTCTACTAATCTCATTATTGCAAATATATATTTATAGGTCAGAGTTGGTATTGGTGGCATTTTTCATTCACTAACAAAGACTTATGTTAGGAAACTTGATCATCATAGGGGACCAAGAGGTCAGGTACATATGTTTGTATTAAGTTATAATTTATAATTAAATTCGTGTTTGAATTATGAATTAAATATATGTACAAAACATATAAACTAAGAAATCTAACTTTGGATTGAAATCATTTTTGATGCAGGATCAATGAGAGCCAAATACTTCTTCAAAGAGGCTACATTTTAATGATCCCCCTACGTCATAGGATGTAGTTTTAGTTGTGTTCATTTAGAGATGCCACTTGGCACATTTTGAGATGGCATATATGCCACATTGTACACCTTGAAACATTGATTTTGTAGATGTTTTGAAATGGCATGTGCCATATTTGTATATGGAGATACTTTTGATACTTTCTATATATAGAACATTTTCATTTTTATGTTATATTAGTGTCATCTTTTATATACACATTTATTATTCATTTATATGGAATTGAATGGTGAAGTTATATCTTGACTATGATTATGATTGTTATATCTTGAAGTTATATTTTGAAGCTATATTTGATTATCATTGTGATTTAAATTATATCTTGTTTAAGTTATATGTCAATTTGTTTGAATCTTTTATAATAGATGCAATAAATTAATGAGATCTCTCAAGTTCTTTTTTGTTTTGTAACAATACCCAAATCCTTCCTTCAATAGTAAATCAACTTCTAGACTATTTTTGGTTGTTTTCTCCAAAAATTCCTGCAGCGACTATTTTTGGTTGTTTTCTCCAAAACTTTCAAAAAGAATTCCAAAACTAATAAGTGTTTTAGATACCCTTTATCAAGTTATAAAACATATGTCAAAATCAACTGACATTGTTTTGTAACATCATGCTCAAAACTTGTTGTCTTCAATCACATACATTGGGGACACTTGGGTCGAGCGTGGTCGTGAGTGTTCCAATGACTCTGTGGTTGGAATGGGTTTGTCACTGGAATTTACCTGGCCAACTTGAGCTGATGGAATAGACGATTCAATGCTAGGATGGAAAGTTTGAAAGATACACTACGGAGCTACTTTCAGCTGACCCTCACTGCAAGTTTTGACATCGACTAAGATTGGCTTGCCAAATGGAAACAAAGTAAAATCGCCCAAAACTGGGAGAGGTTTTTGTAGACCTCAGAAATATGATCCCAGATCCCCTAACATTTTTTTGATACCTCTCACGAGGTCTGAGATACAAGCCTTGGAAGATCGCTACCCAATCATGCTTAGTGCACCTTGGGGACACTTGGCTCAAGCGTGGTCGTGAGCGTTCTAGTGACTCCATGGGTGTAATGGGTTTGTTAGTAGCATTTACCCGGCCAATCAGAGTTGATGGAATAGACGGTTTGATGCTAGGATGGACCATTTGAAAGATACACTATGAAGCTATTTTCAACTGACCCTCAGTGCAAGTTATGGCATTGACTAAGATTGCATTGCCAAACACAAACAAGTTGAATCGCCCAAAACTGGGAGAGGTTTTTGTAGACCTCGGCAACATGATCTTGTAGCCCATGATGGTTTGTGGATACCTCTCATGAGGTCCGAGATACAAGCCTTGGAAGATTGCTGCCTAATCATTCTTAGTGCACCTTGGGGACACTTGGCTCAAGCATGGACGCGAGAATTCTAGTGACTCCGTTGGTGGAATGGGTTTGTCATTGGAATTTACCCTACCAACCAGAGCTAATAGAATAGATGATTTTATGCTAGGATGGACCATTTGAAAGATACATTATGAAGCTATTTTCAACTGACCCTCATTGCAAGTTATGGCATCGACTGAGATTGCCTTTCCAAATGCAAATGAAGTCAAATCGCCCAAAAAATAGGAGAGTTTGTTGTAGACCTTGGAAACATGGTCTCTTAGCCCTTGAAAATTTTTGGATACCTCTCACGAGGTCTGAGATACAAGCCTTGGAAAATTTCTGCCCAATTGTGCTTAGTGCACCTTGGGGACACTTAGGTCGAGCATGGTCGTGAGCATTCCAATGACTCCATGGGTGGAATGGGGTTCTCACTGGCATTTACCCAGCCAACTGGATCTGATGGAACAGATGGTTCGATGGTAGGGTGGACCATTTGAAAGATACACTATGAAGATACTTTCAACTAACCCTCATTGCAAGTTTTGGCATCGACTGAGTTTTCCTTGCCAAACGCAAATGAAATTGAGTCACCCAAAACTGAGAGATGATTTTTTAGACCTCAGAAACACAATCATGTAGCCCCTAACATTTTGTGGATACCTCTCACGAGGTCTGAGATATGATCCTTGGAAAATTGCTTCCCAATCGTGCTTAGTGCACCTTTGGGACACTTGGGTCAAGCATGGTCGCATGAATTCTAGTGACTTTGTGGGTGGAATGGGGTTTTCACTAGCATTTACCTGGCCAATCGGACCTGATGGAGAAGATGGTTGGATGCCAAGATGAACCGTTTGAAAGATACACTACGAAGCTACTTTCAATTGACCCTCATTGCAAGTTTTGGCATCAACTGAGATTGCCTTGCCAAATGCAAACGAAGTCAAATCCCCCAAAACTAAGAGAGGTTTTTGTAGACCTCAAAAACACAATCTTGTAACCCCTAATGGTTTGTCGATACTTCTCACGAAGTCCAAGATACAAGCCTTGGAAAATCATTACCCAACTGTGCTTATTGCACCTTGGGGACACGTGGGTCGAGCATGGTCATGAGCATTCCAATGACTCCGTGGGTCTAATAGGGTTGTCTATAGAATTTACCCAGCTAACCGGAGCTGATGGAGTAGACAATTTGATGCCAGGATGGACCGTTTGAAATATACACTACGAAGCTACTTTCAACTGACCCTCATTGCAAGTTTTGACATCGACTGAGATTGCCTTGCCAAACGCAAATGAAGTCAAATCATCCAAAACCAAGAGAGGTTTTTTTATACCTCAAAAACATGATCGTGTAGTCCCTAACATTTTTTTGATACCTCTCACGAGGTCCGAGATACAATCCTTGGAAATTCGCTGCCCAATCATGCTTAGTGCACCTTGGGGACACTTGGGTCTAGCGTCGTTGTGAGCATTCCAGTGACTCCATGGGTGTAATTGGGTTGTCACTAGTGTTTACCCAGCCAACTAGAGCCAATGGAGTAGACACTTTGATGCCAAGATGAGTGGTTTGAAATATACACTACGGAGCTACTTTCAACTGACCCTCACTGCAAGTTTTGGCATCGACTGAGATTGCCTTTCCAAATGGAAATGAATTTGAATCACCCAAAACTAAGAGATGTTATTGTAGAACTTCACAAAAAAATCATGTAGCCCCTAATGGTTTTTTGATACCTCTCACGAGGTCTGAGATATGATCCTTTGAAGATCGGTGCCTAATCGTGCTTAGTGCACCTTGGGGACACTTGGGTCTAGCATGGTCGCGAGTGTTCCAGTGACTCTGTGGGTGGAATGGGTTTGTCATTGGAATTTACTTGGCCAATTAGAGTGGATGGAACACATGGTTTGATGCTAGAATGAATCATTTGAAAGATACACTACGGAGCTACTTTCAACTGACCCTCACTGCAAGTTATGGCATCGACTAAGATTGTCTTGCCAAATGTAAACAAAGTCGAATCGCCCAAAACTAAGAGGTTGTTGTAGACCTTCGTAACATGATCTCGTAGCCCCTAATGGTATGTTGATACCTTTCACGAGGTCTAAGATACAAGCCTTGGAAAATTGCTGCCCAATCGTGCTTAGTGCACCTTGGGGACACTTGGGTTGAGTGTGGTCGCGAGCACTCTTGTGACTCCGTGGGTGGAATGAGGTTGTCACTAGTGTTTACCCGGCCAACCGGAGCTGATGGAGTATAAAATTTGATGCCAGGATGGACGGTTTGAAATATAAACTACGAAGCTACTTTCAACTGACCCTCACTGCAAGTTATGATGCAGAGGCTTGGAGAACTCCACAAATTGGACAACAAGACTCCACACCTTTGTAAAAAAATCCTAAGGTCTCACTATGTACCCAAGGGATTTCTCTTGCTGGAAGAGGTCAAATGACTTTGAAATGACACAAGGCTAGCCACAAGACTTCCTAGGGTCCTAACAAACTCCAAACAACTTTCCTTGACAGGTTACAAGTGCATGATATGTGAATTTCAAAGACCAATCAGCACCTATTGATGAAAATAATAACCTTAAAGAATTAGAAACAATAATCAAACTTGTAAGAATTCAAACCATGCAAATAACATATGTAAATAATAAAAAATTATGAGTTTTCATTGCCTATTTCTGAGAAAATCTATACTTAGATCCCTTGTTGGCACTATTGGCCACCCATACATGATTGTTACAAATTGCCATTATAGGCTTCAAAAGATCTCAATTAACCATTAAGGATTATTTTTTCCTTCTATCTCTGATTGGATCCATGGTGACGCTAGGTGTCTTCATTGGTGCTCCTGCACAAGTTATAATCCACATACAAAACCAAGTTTATTGAATCAATATAGAATCTAAGAAAGGTGAAATTAATGTATTGAATTTAAGCTTAACTTAGAAAACCTTGCACTAAGTTAACTTATTACCTAGTCAAGTGTTCCTGAAGGGTCATCTCTTTGCTTCAGGGTTTCCAATAGTGATTCATGACTAGAAGTACTAATAGTCCTAAGTTCTTTTTTATTTGGTTTTCCTTGATGCTTTGACAACTTGACATTTGTTTCTATAACAAGGTGTGAATACATGAGAATTGTTTTGTGCTTCTCATAGTCTTCAAATGCAGGAATTCCATTCTTTCTAACCATGTATGTTCACAGCTATGTTCCCACAACAACAACTGAACCAGTAGGATACGTGAACCCATCACCATCTGTCATCAGTTGTACAAGATTTTTTTTACCTCATACACAACATGCTAACCAATAATCTTTCCTCTCATCATTTCCCTGCGGTGCAACCAATGCAAAAAAATCTCCTGGCTGCAGAAGATCTGAAAGATGTTCATACTCAACTGAAGTGTCCATGTCATCATTTCTTATAGAGAGTGTCAAAGATAAATGAGTTAGATACTTTAGAACCCATGTATCCACCCACTCACTTGACTCACAATAATCCCAATTATATTGAAAACACATGGGAAAAAATAAACCAACTCTCGTGTCCAAATGGTCCATGTACTACTATCAGAGCTTCGGAATGAATGCATTTTTTAAGAGTATCTCATTGGTTGACAATCCAATCTATATCCTATAGTTCCCTCCTTCTCCTGTAGTTCCCTCCTCAACCAACCAAAAGAATCTATGCATTGTAGAATCAAGAGTCCCCCCTTGTGACAATGTTAAAGTACACCAATCAACAATAAAACAAGCATCAAGAAGAACAACACCTAAAATCCTTAATTTATCCTTAACTAGAGCTCTCTTCACACACGCATCTGTTCCATTATGCTCCCATTTCCCATGCCCTAACTCAAAAAAACTCTAACTATGAGGTACACCTCTCTCCACATGCATTCTACACAACAATTAAAACATTCTGGTATTCTTAAATTGACTGGTGCAATTATCTAACCAAATGAGATGCCTAGATCCATAGTAATATTATTTTCCTATAAAAAGTCAAAATAGTTCTAGAAACAATGTTGGACAAACTCATGAGAGTGAGACCTATCATCACTCATATAAAAATGGTACTCTCTGATTATCTTTCGCTCATCTTTTGCGCTATCATGGGAATGTCTATATGTGATGTGTACAAAAATAGCAACCTAAATGGAATTGTAATATTGAGCTTGAGTCTCATTTTGGGGCTTCAATGTATAGTTCTCCACAAATTCTACAACTGATATAATAGTTCCAATGGGGAAAGTGTCCTTACACATCCTGAATTGTTAATCCAACCATTGAGACCTATGACTATGCCTTGCATACTTGTAAAAAATATTTGTCTTGAAATCTGAAATAAAATCAGCAACATTGTATTCTTTTGCAACTAACTCACATCTTGAGCCTTCACCTCCACTCTTCAATGTATATTTCACTTTTTCATATACCTATTTTTGGACAAGTATCTTTCCAAAATCGTGTTCCAAACCCTCATGAAAACATGTCCTAAACTTGGACAAACCACCACATTTTGAGCACTTGGCATTTAAGCAATCTTTTTTATAAAATAAACAACCATCATCTCTATGACATAAAAATTGATCTAGCAAGTCTCTTGATTATTTGAGAAGACCACTTGCACCACAATCCTCTAGCATTTCATTAGTATGCATAGTAGAATGAATGGACCGTAGTAGTTCATGATGTATTGAGAATTCAACATGATATTTGCAACATGTATTCCGAATCATAAAGTCTTGAAGCCCACAACCTAACGGTTCTATGTGATCTCTTTCCTTCCCAACTATTCATAATGATCTCCTCAATTTCAATTAACCATTTAGGTGTTCTTGAAAGCCCCGAATTTGAAGATTGATTATATTTATTGGAACAGACTTCATATCACATATAGTTTGGAGACGTATAACGTTCATGTGGTTCTTGTGCAACATTTTCATTCCCCAAGTCTACATTTTCAATCTTCATCTGTACATTTTCATCATCATTCCATTCATTGCCATTCCCCAAGTCTACGTTTTCATTTCCCAATTCTATATTTTCATTCTCCATATCTACATTTTCATCTTCACTCCATACATTTTTATTCAAAAAATTAATTTCTATATTATTTTCAAATTCAACATCCTCTTCACTTGCAAATACATTTACGGGGTCACCTTGATTAATGTTTAACATGCCTATTCTCTTTCTTCGGTGATTTTCCCTAGCTTTTTCCCTATATGCTTGAATTTCTTCATCCATAACCTTCCTCTTCTGTTTATACTTTTGACGACTGTTTCTTCTCATCATGAGACCAAAAGTTGACAAAAAAACACCTCAAATTAACTAAATTTTAAAAAATGGGCCCCAACTCACTTTTTTAAACTATAGAACATCTGTAAACTGTGAAAAATGTCTGAAATTTTGTGATTCTCTGATCTGTGGGGGAAGGGAATATTTTGGTAAAAGTTACACCAGTGCATAATCGGGTACCTGATATTTTCAGGTACTCAAAAACAAGGCAGGACCTAAATGAAATAATTGAAAGTTTACATATAAAAGGTGGCGGGAACTCTTTTCAATGTTATTATATAATTATTATATTTGTAGATACATACAATTATATTATATATTTGTCTACATATTAATATATTATATAATTATATAATTATTATATTATACTATTACATTATATTATTATTATATTATATTTTTATATTATATTATATTATTATTATATTATTTATTTGTATTGTATTATGTGTGTGTGTGAGAGAGAGAGAGATGTACTAAGACCCCCAGGAAGACCCCATGACCCCTTTTGACCCATTTGAATGCTCAACTATGTCCCAAAGGGTCCTCTGACCCCTTACAACACACTTGAGCATTCAAATAGGTCGAGAGAGGTCATGGGGTCTTCCTAGTGGTCCTAGTATGCGTTATCACATACTAGGACCCCCAAGAAGACCCCATGACCCCTTTTGACATATTAAAACACTCAAGTGTGTCCTAAGGGGTACTATGACCCCTTACGACACACTTGAGCATTCAAATGGGTCGAAAGGGGTCATGGGGTCTTCCTAGGGGTCCTAGTATGTCTTATCACACATTAGAACCCCTAGGAAGACCCCATGACCCCTTTTAACACATTAAAATACTCAAGTGTGTCCTAAGGGGTCTTATGACCTCTTACGACACACTTGAGCATTCAAATAGG
>MU224413.1:3830278-3844341 GCA_018584345.1 Thuja plicata
AATTATAAAGGACCTCTGTCAGCAGGACACTGTCCATGTTATTGATTCCTTGAAGAGAGAATCATTTAGGTTGTCCCTCCTATCAAGAAAAGGAAGAAGGATTGAAATCCTTGTCTCACTGGTTATTATTATTATTTCAATAGCTATGATTTGCTTGGTAATATCTTGTTTATGATTATGCTTGATCATCAGCAAGATTGTTCATAAATTGGTTCATTATAGATAAATGACAAATCAGTGTCCACATTAACAAATATTGTGTTAAAAACCATCTTAAAAGGCAAAACCTGCCTGAGTATATGTGGAACTCAAAAATGAAGAAGGACCTTATCCAGTCCTTAGCAATTAGGCTTTTCTTGTCTCTGAATCAGGAGTAAAGGTACAAGGTTCATATAGACATTTCAAGCATTGTGATTCATACAAGAAAAACCCCTAACAGGTGGATCAAGAGGCTCAAGTCAGGAGGTCTAGTGATCATTGAGCAGTTAGGTAATGTTGTTCTAAGGCTAGAAACAGAGAAGAGAAACATTGAGAAGAATTTACAGACTCTCACTGTAGAGAGAGTAAGATGCCAAGGATGCATAGTCATGTTGCATGTGGTAGTTTAGATGAAGACTAAGGAGGCCCTAAAAGCTAAGATCCTACAGAAGGGTGATGAGCCCTTGATTGAATGGTTCCAAAGTCTAGAGTTCAAAATCGAGATGATCATTCAGGCTGAGACCAGACTAAAACAAATAGATGTTAAAGTGCAAGCGGAGAAAAGTAAAGATTATAAACTCCTCCTAGGACTTCATGTGGAATCACAAACCAGCGGTGAAGGCAAAGCAATAGTTGGAGTGGCCAACATGCAGAAGTCATTCATAGATTACCTGCACAAGTTAGTGGAGCAGTCTTCGACTCATTTAGACTAGGTGCCAGAACTCCAACAATTGAGTGGATGCATCTTTAGGGCTATGGAGGAACTTAAAGACTGGACAGAATCAATCAAGACTCTAGCCAAAGAACATTCTAAATGGCTCATCCATTACACCAATATCCACATCAATAGACATGAAGAGCTCATCCAAGTCATTACTGCTGTGATCGCCTATAGGGCCAAATTAGATAAGGGGAAGGAAACTGAATCATAAATATATTCTCCCCTTGTGCTATTTTTTTTAAGTTTTGTAATGGATAAACCTTTGGTTATCATTTCTGGTTGGGGAAGTTGAACCATTTTGGTTACCCCCTTTTTGTAATGGTCCAATCTGAAACTCTATATGTATTACTCCCAAAATCAATACAAAGGTCGGCTAAATTTTGGTGTGAAGAATATCATTGTTGTTGAGTCAATTGTGTATGTCTAAATGCCATTTCTTTAACTGTTCCATTGCATTTCATTTATCTTTCTGTTGAATTCAAATGTCTCTTTTGAGTTAGATTTGTAATTTGTATTTGAACCAGAATTTTGTATTATGATTTGATACGACTAATTAAGGGGAAAATCAGTTGCTACTCTAAGTTTTGGGAATGTTCTTACGATATAGATTGACTCAATATCATTGCATTGTTAACTTTCAGTCTTGCATCTGCATTTTTAGTAATTGTCCATGCATCACCAATTTTGGGAGTTAATTTGATTGATAAAGTCTCAGAATTGGCTAAATTTAGAGTTGTATTTACTTCGCCTAAGCTATTTTCTGTCTAGATTTAGCTTGGTTTACCTCTCTTGCTCTCGGGTTAAGAGCATACCCCTGTTAGGATAGGAAAGACTAAAATTCATTGAATATTATTCATATAAGGGAGCTGTACCTTCCAATTCAGAGGGAAAATAGGTCATCAAGTAACTATTTCCCAACTATTGTATTCAATTGTTCTTAAACATTTTTGGGTATTTTAGAGTTACATTCAAAAGAACAATTTGTTTACCAACAGATTTTTGACGACTCCGCTGGGGAAATGAACAGTCATTTTACCAGAAAGCATACAATGAGGAAAGATGGTGCTTCCCCATGAAAATATAATCCCTGTGCTCCAACCTAATCTTGGGTTCCAAGATGATCAATAGGATCTCATTTCCTCATTAAACACTTTCATCTAGAGATACAGGAGAAGCACTGAGCACTATAGAAATGTCAGTCAAGTGCTTGAACTGAAAGAAGCTAGAGCATAAGCACTTGAGAGAGTTATACAAAGAAGAAATTTGAGAAGGGCAGAGCACGAAGTTAGGCCATAGCATTAGGTGAAAATCTAGAGCCTAAAATATTTCTCAAAAGTACCAGGAAAGAAGGTAGCACAGACCCAATCTTTGAGAGACTTACAGATATTAACTTTGCTCTCCTAGAAGTACCTCATCAGGGAAACAAAACCGTAAGGAGCCAGAGAAGACCTTCTTCACATCCCAAACAAACCACCTAGTTATCCACCACTTGCCAAGTGTTGACCTTGCATGGAGTAGTTTCCCCTCCCATCATCAATATAACACCCTACTTACCCCAAGTAGCTATGGCACTCCCTTGGGCCGCTATAGTTGGGCCTCTACAACTAGCAACATATAACCCTCTCCCTACAGGCTCTAGAAAGAACTTTCCCAAATTTTTTGGAGATAGGAAGGTATCTACAGATGAGCATATTGCCGCATTCTTTTCTTCAGTTAATATTCTAGCGGTCTGAGAAGAAGATGTGGTCGTCAGAATTTTCGTTGAGACTCTCATCGAAGGCGCCACTGATTGGTTTCATCATTTACCTAATTCTTCTATTACCAATTGGGCTACTATGAGAGCCACCTTTCAAAGAAGGTTTAAGATTGTTGAAGATGAACATGCTCTGTTGACTCAATTGAATTCTATCAAGAAAGAACCGTCAATCAGCATGAGAGATTTTATAGCTAAATTTAATAAGCTGGTAAACCATATCCCAGCGGCTGACAGGCCTACGACGGGAAATTTGAAAACTTTCTTCATAAGTGCTATGCCACCGGACATCAATTATGATCTAAGGAGAATGAACCTTGCAAATTTGGATGCCACACAGAGAACTGCTGTAGAACTTGAGGACCACATGATTTCATCTAGGAAATGGAAAAGGGAGATATAGTCTAGAGCCAGCAGTAGCAATACAACGTCATCTGATGAAATGCTCCAAAAATTGTCTAATGAATTCACTGCCTTCAAAAGACAACTTCCCACATTCAATAATCCCTACCAGAAAAAAATTCAAGAGTATCCTGGAAGATATAATAATGGGAGGAATGCAGAAGGAAAAATGTTATAGTTAACTACTCCACCACAGAGGCTAGCTATAGAGGCCCCTCCTAAAAGGGGGAATATGTGTGCTTTCCACTTAACCACAGATCATGATGGGGAAAGTTGTCCCGATGTAGCCCATGCTTGGCAAATGCATCAGACTGACAAGTGGAATGCTGGAGCATCTGGAGCTGAAGCAGATTCATGCTCACATGGTGACTCTGAAAACTTATATTTAGAGTATGAATCAGATTCAGAGCAAAAAGCAACATGTTATGCCACCATAGATGGGACCTCTTATACGGTCCTAACTCGGAGTTAGAAAGATAAAGGCCATGGTTTGTCACTACCTAAAAACAATGAGGCATCTACTTCCAATTCAAAGGAGCCCAATCAAGGTATGAGGATTCCTCAACTAGGTAAAGAAAAAAACTCTTTTGACATTATTCAATTATGTAGAGATTCCAGAATTCAGATTTCTCCCATAGACTATCTTAATTCTAATCATGTTGAGTTGCAAAAGCTAGTAGATTATTGTAAAGGAGGGAACGAAGAGTTAAATCAAAATGTCATGAATACTATAGAGAATGAATCCTTATTTGCAGACCCAGTTGAACAGAGGGAATCATCCATTTTAGCCACCTTCCTAGGGTAAAATCCTAACCCATTCTATGTGTCTTTATATATTAACGGTTGTAGGTTGAGCAATTGCATAATAGACTCCGGAACATTGGACAATGTAATTCCATCTACTGTGGCCAAAGCCTTGGGACTTACTCTCACTAAAGCACATGGTAGGTGTTACTCCATGGATTCCAAGAAAGTACCCCTGGTCGGCCAAATTAAGGATGCTCAAGTGGCCTTAGTAGCACACCCCGAGAAGAAGATGTTGTTAACCATCCTCGTTGCTGATATACCTGCTAGCTATGGTTTGTTGTTAAGTATGAGTTTTTACAGAGACCTTGGAGGGGAGATAAAGCTGGATTGGTCCCAAGCCTTAATCCTAGTAGGTAATAAAAAGATTAAATTGGTTCCTGAGGAAAAGACTAAGTTTACAGTGTTGAAATCTGATGACCCTAAAGCTCAAATCTTGTATCAAGAATTGGATTTTGGCAATTATATGTTGTTCACCAATGAACCTGAGAAAGAAACAAAAACCACCAAAGAGGAAAAGCAATTTTCCACTGAAGAAATACCACCACAGATATGGACTCTTGAATTTGACGATAGTTGTGCGTTGTCAGGATCTGGTGCAGGTGTGGTTTTGATATCACCGAATAGAGTATATGAGCTCTTGGCTTACAAATTAGAGTTTGGAAACACTAATAACACTGCTGAATATGAAGCCCTTCTATTAGGGATTATCACCGCAAAAGAAAGAGGTGTGAAAATTCTAAGAGCTCATGGTGATGCTAAGCTAATTGTATGACATGTCAAGAATCAGTACTCTGTAAAGAATCACAAGTTGAAGAACTACAGAAATAGAGTATGGGATGAAATAGAAGCATTGGATGCTTTCTTTATTGAATCTGTGCCAAGAGAGTTGAATTCCAAAGCTGATTCTTTAGCTATCTCAACTTCATTACTACTTCCCCACCCAGAATTCAAAGATAAAAAATACCAAGTGGAAGTTATATATTGACCATCTGTGCCCAATAACGTGGCAGATTGGAAAGTTTTTGAAGATGACAAAAATCTCCTTCTCTTTCTAGAGAGCAGTGGTGACTTCCATAAATAAGTTTGTGGTAACTGTAAAGGAAGCCGCCAAGATGAACTGAAGAAGGATAAGTCAGATGCCATTCAATTGCAAGGTAATATCATTCTGCCCCATCTGGTCACTCTTGAAAATATCTTCAATAGACATGACATGTTTGTGAAGAAGAAAAGAATTGAAAGAGGGCCTACCACTGGTGCATATGAAGGAATGAATATTGGAACTGAAAAAGACCCCAAAATGATCAATATTGGGAAGTGTTGTAGAAGAAGAAAGGAATGAGGCCAAGAATATTTTTCTAGAATACTCAAATGTTTTTGCCTGGAGCTATGAAGATTTGGAAAGTTTTATGAATGGGAAATTCAAACACCAAATTCCCTTGAAACTTGAAGCTACTATGTTCAGGCAGAAGCAAAGGAACTACAACCCCAAAGTTGCTAATGCCATATTTAGGTAAGTCGATAAAATGCTCAAAGAAAGGATCATATATCCTATACACCACTCTACTTGGGTTGCAAAAATAGTACCTATAAGGAAGAAGAATAGAGAAACAAGGATTTGTGTTGACTTCAGAAATCTAAATAAATCTTCCTTGAAAGACAACTATGCCCTTCCTAATATGGATCATCTCTTGTAGATCGTGGCTAGAGCCGAAATGATTTCTATGTTAGATGGCTTCTCAGGATATAATTAGATAGAAGTCGAGAAAGCGGATCAGCATAAGATGGCTTTCACTACCCTGTGGGAGACCTTTGCATATCACAGGATGCTGTTCGGATTAATCAATGCCAGAGCTACTTTTCAGAGAGGTATGTATCTTTCTTTTAGTGATATGAAGAATAAAATCACTGTTATGTATCTGGATGATCTTACCGTGTTCTCTAAAAAGAGAATAGATCATATAAATGATCTAAGAAGAGTATTGCAAAGGTGCCAGGAGGATGGGATTTCATTGAATCCAAAGAAATCAGTGTTTTGCGTAAATGAAGGGAAATTATTGGGTCATATAGTCTCCCAAGAAGGTATAAGGATCGATCCCAAAAGAGTGAGAGCTATTTAGCAACTGAGTTTACCGGTGAATAAAACTGGAGTGAAGTCCTTTTTTGGTCAAGTCAACCTCCTCAGAAGGTTTGTCCTTGATTTCTCCAAAATCACTAAGCACATCATTGATATGATGAAGGGGAATGTGAACTTCAAATGGAATGACCTTGGTAAGAAATCTTTCAAAAGCATCAAGGATGCCATAGCTAACACCCCAGTATTATGCCACCCAGATTATAAGAAAGATTTTGTAATCTATTGTTATTCTTCTGAACATACCCTGTCAGCCATCCCGATGCAAGAGAACAAAGAGGGAATACAAGCCCCCATCACTTTTATGAGTACACCTTTGAAGAACCATGAGCTGATATATTCTCAGAATGAAAAGCATGCTTTTGTGGTGGTAAAAGCTCTTAAGAGTTTTAGGTTTTATATCCTACATTCCCACTCTCTTGTGTATGTACCTGATGCTGCAGTGAAGAGTATTTTGACTCAACAAGATGTGGGATGTAACAACTGAGGAGCATGGGTAGCCAAAACCCAAGAATATGACATAGAGATCAAGCCCACCAAGTTGTTAAGAGGAAATTCCTTGTGCAAGGCAATGGTGGAAAATCAAGCAGACGAAGGCCCAAGAGCTATGTAGTTGGTTTTGGCGGTAAGTATGCAAGACCCATGGTTTGAAAACATTGTGTATTTCTTGATCTATGGTGAATGTCCTGAAGGATTAACTTCAAATAAAAGGTGAGACCTAAAACTAAAAGCTTCTAAATATGTAATCTGAGAGGAAAGACTATATAAAATATCTATAGATGGAACATTCCTTTGATGTGTCAATAAACAGCAACAAGAGAAGCTATTAAAGGTTTTTCATGATGAAGCTTGCGGAGGACACTTCTCCTCATCAGTCACTGCGTTCAAGATTTTGAGACAATGTTATTACTGGCCAAGAATGTTTAAAGATGCATACCAGTGGGTGGCAAGATGCGAAAAATGCAAGATGTTTACCGAGAAGCCACAGTTAGCAGCATTGCCCCTTAGACCAGTGATAATTGAAGGGCCATTCCAACAGTGGGGACTTGATTTTAGCAGTCCTATAAGCCCTACATATAGTGCATGTCATACTTACATAATTACTGCAACTGACTACTTCACAAAATAGGTGGACGCCAAGGCAACCAAAAGAACTACTTCAGAGGTAGTGTGTGAGTTCATCAAAGAAAACATTCTGGTAAGATTTGGTATACCTATTAAGTTGGCTATGGATAATGCCACATACTTTTCTTCTCAAGAAATTACTAAATTTTCTTTTGAGTACGGCATCATGATCAGCCATTCTTCTGATTATTTTCCTCAAGGGAATGGTCAAGTGGAGTCTAGCAATAAAAATTTGGTGAACAGCATAAAAAAGCTCGTGGTAGAAAACCAGAGAAATTGGCATAAAAAGATCTATGAAGCCCTTTGGGCAGATAGAGTGACACCCAAAAGAGCCATTTGTGTATCTCCTTTTGAACTTGTCTATGAGGTAGAAGCTATTCTCCCATTTCCATTGGAATTAGCAACTTGCAAGCTGAAGACAGTAGTAGAAGAAGTCATATATGAAGACGGTTTGGAGAAGAGGATCCTGTACCTAAGAAAATTGGAAGAAGAAAGGGAGAAAATGGTTGATCATATCACATGTCATTAGATGTGTGTGAATAACCTATTTGATAAAAAGAGTAGGCCCATAAACTTATGGAGGGATACATGGTGTTATTGTGGGACAAGCACAGGGTACCCAAAGGCATGCATGGGAAATTTAAAACACTGTGGAAAGGACCTTTCAAAATCTATCAGGCGTTCGATAAAAATTCTTTCAAATTGACTTATCCAGATGGAGAGGCACTACCCCTAACATATAATGGTCAAGATTTGAAGCTCTATCAGATCTAAATTGAAAGTAGGTAACCCCTGTATTGTACCATAGTTACGTTTAGTTCCTATTTTTGTTATCCTAGTTAGGTTTCCTTTCTGCTTTCCTTTATGCACCTTGCTTTAGTTTTGTTGTGAGCCACCTTTTGTTGAGCTTTGCAAAACTAGAGATTTGAGTTCCTTGCTTGGACATGTGAATGTCCAGTCCCCAGACAGAGCCAACTGTTGCCCCACTTTTGGTCTTTATACCTCAAGACAAAAATGGATGTTTTATGTGTAGTAGTAGTCATGGAAGTTTCATGCAAGTCCGGAGTCTAAGTCTAGAAATCCCCTTAGGATAGAAGGCCTTTATCAGATTTTCCTAACTTGACTTCTCCTTCCTAAGCTGGGGGGATTCTGGGTCTAAAAATCATATTTTTATCGGGTAGGTTAAGTTCCCAATCCGGTAAAAGCCATGTTTTAAAAGATCCTAACATCAAAATCACATACAGATGAAATACTTTGCCTCATAGCTTCAAGTTGCAGCATTGGTGGGAAATCAAGTTTTGGCTTCTCCATGGAAAAAAATCACATATGGGGTGCGCTTTCCACAATTGATAGACTTAAGAATATCAGAGTTAAATAAAGATGGAAAATGAGGAAGTCGGGAACAAGAAAACTTTGAGCACTCATATCGAACCTATGGGAAACAAAAGAAATGATCAAATGAAGAAGATTTCATGGAATTCGCCATAGGCAAAAAAGTGGAAAATGGCTTCTCCTCTACTCCTACCGGTGGGTTCTGACTCACGAGATGTGTTTTCTGCCAAACTATCAAGGTGAAGAATTTTTGAAATAGAATCCATCCCATAAGAGATCTGACATATAAGAAAGCCTATGGAATCAACATATATCATTTTGGCACCCCTATATGCTAGAATTCTCCTTTGGTAGATTTTCAGATAGAGAGCATTCCAAAAGGATCTTTCTGCCCAAAGGAGAAGCGGAAAAGTAATTTTTTGCCGCTTCAAGAAAGTTACCATTACGGTTACTAAAGTAAAAAAATGTTTTCTAACAGAATGTAAAGCAAAGCAATTAATTCAAAGTAGCTAAGACCAGTTGCTCATTGTCTCTATTTTTCTAAGGGAAATTCAAATCTCCAAGGTGACTCATACTCACATGGCCTCTAGATTTGTGGGATTCGACAGAGTGAACGCCATTACCTCTGAGTGGAACAAAATCTCAGATAACTCGGTGAAGTTCTTCGACATGCAGAACTTTCAGAATACATTGAAAGCGGAGAAAATACACCCTATCATTGAGAATCTTAAAGAGAGTGGGTTAGTCAAAGCCACTGGTTTTCCTGTAGCCATTCAAGCTCCTGAGTTGGTCTGGGAATGTATAGCTCGATACAACTTGGACACCAAGCAAATTATCCTACTAGACAACACAGTGCTCCTCTCCATTGATAGAGAATCTATCCAAAATTCTCTCCGCATTCTAGAGTAGGCGGAATACTCTGAGATGACTTATAGCTGGGTGGTTTCTAAATATTCAGCAAAGAGACCAGTCTGGAAAAGAGAGATTATGAAGTCATGGTTTAAAGAACCCAAGAGCACAAAGGGAAAGTTGCCTAAAACATTATTTGGCACAAATCTGAAACCTGAGATTGTGGACATCCTGGTATTACTTCACAAGATCTGAGGTGAGGGTGAAGCTTTTAATTTTATTAAACAACATTTCTTTCTGGTCCAGATAATCTATTCTCAGCATCATTTCATTGATTGGGCCTTGATGGTGAGTGAGAATCTCTCGGACGCCCTAAATAGGGCCAAGTTCCAAAATGAATTTTACATGTCTTCTATCCTCTAATATATTTTAGCTATGATTCAAATCTATCTTGGACTTCCTAGATTAGAGGAATTCCCAGACGATGTGAAAATCTATGAGTTTTTCCCTTCTTTGCAACTACAAAATAGTTATGCTAATTATCTCATGGTTAATGATTCCCTTACAATGAGACTGTGTAGGGAGCTACAAGGTTGTCTAGAGAGGAGATTTTCTCCTGAAGCCATGGCTTTTATAAGCCAATTTGGATTCCATTTTATTCAGTTTGGAGATTTCTCATATCATCATCTTACAAGATTTGACGACTTTCCTTTGAAGCTTCCCAAATACCCTACATACATGATCGTGTTGATCGAAGTAATGAGGCAAGCACTCCAAGTGAACCTGATCTATTCAGAGGAAAAAAAGAAAGGCTACGAGTTCCCAATGATCATTGGAGCTTACAGTTGTGCATCCCGATCAGAAGCGAAGAATGTTCTTAAAACATTCTCGAAGAAGTTCTCTCTGGCAACATATGACGTTCTAAGGCTGCATTATGACCCAGTTGATTATGCTAGAGATGTCTTACAGATGAGCTGGGCCATTCACCATGTACCTGATATTGAGGACTATTGGGCCAATTGCAAAGATGACTTAGAGAGTAGGGAAAGATTCTATGTCTAGTTAACCATTGAACAGATCAAAAATTTCAATGTTAACATTGCAGTAGAAGGGCTAGAAGATGATGGTAATCATCTGTATGATGACACCTACTTGGAGAAAATAAATTCCACCCCTATCAGCTCAGAGCCTATGCTGGACCAGGGAGTAAGTGACTTGCAGACTCTGATGGGGGGTATTTACAAAAGAATAGTTCAATGGGTTGAGTGGACTGCAGGCCGAAGGAAGAGGTCAGAGAGGAAACCTCCCACTCAGCGAACTCTTACAAAGGCAACTACTGGTGCTGCAACCACTTCCTCAACAACAATCTCTACAGTTACAAAAGGATCAATTCAACCATTGGGAGGAGGCAATGATCCTCCTGAGAAAGCCTTCCTCTTAGAAAAGACCTGCGGGGAAGGTCCTCTACCAGATGTCAAAGTCTCAAAAGAAGCCGACCCGACAAATCAAATTACGTTTATAGTTGAGCTCTCTAAAGCTACAGAGTCTGAACAACCAATTATTGTCATTGTTATAGATACTTTGTCTAGGACTTTGACCCAAGAAACTCCAAAGAGGGTGTCCCCTATCATAGTTGAATTTGGAGAGGATATCCCTAGTACCTCTACAGAATCAGATAAGAGAGGGGGAGAGCAACAGGAGGTCGCTCAAAGTGTAAAACTAATCTCCTCCTCACCTACTTTAGTGAATCTATTTGTTTCCCACCCTAAAACTACTCCCGCACTCATAAGGAAGTTGTTCATCAAAGATATGGTCTCTTCCAACAAGGTCACCAGCGTAGAGTCATGGATAGAAAACACTCTAGATCGTAAAAGGAAGAGAGTGGGAGAAGTGATTCCCAGCCAAGACATTCTATCATAGGCTTTTCAACCCAAGGCTACTACAAGAAAGTAGAAGAGTGTAAATACAATGTCTACTCTGGGTCGTGATCCTGAGATAGGGCAATTCACCATGGAAGTAGCCAAACCCACCAAAGAAGGCAGACTCAAAGATCTGACAGCTTTTGACTTTCAGTTGCAGTCATTTGATATGGGCTTGGCTCGACATGACACCAAAGTGGATTGGTGGAAGTCCACCAATGTAGTAATAGAGGAAGAGCTGGAAGACCTCAAGACTTCCAAAATTCATCTTAAGGAAGAAGTGGCTCAGTTGACTAATTTCATCAGCCAGCTCCTAACTCCTATTGCAAGTGCCCCCAGTACCCAAACTTCCTTTGATCCCAGTGCTTCTGAGAACCAAGCCATTCTAGCTAAGTTACAAGAGGATTGACATTATGGGTAGATTGATAAGAGGTTGATCAAGAGGCTTTAGTCAGAAGGTCTAGTGATCATTGAGCAGTTAGGTAATGCTATTCTAAGGCTAGAAACAGAGAAGAGCAACATTGAGAAGAATTTATAGACTCTCACTACAGAGAGAGTAAGATGCCAAGAATACATAGTCATGTTGCATGTGGTAGTGAAGATGAAGACTAAGGAGGCCCTAAAAGCTAAGATCCTACAGAAGGGTGATGAGACCTTGATCAAATGGCTCCACAGTCTGGAGTTCAAAATTGAGATGATCATTCAGGCCGAGACCGGACTACAACAAATAGATGTTAAAGTGAAAGAGGAGAAAATTAAAGATTATAAACTCCTCCTAGGACTTCATGTGGAATCACAAACCAGCAGTGAAGGCAAAGCAATAGTTGGAGTGGCCAACATGCAGAAGTCATTCACAGATTACCTACACAAGTTAGCGGAGCAGTCTTCAACTCATTTAGACAAGGTGCTAGAACTCCAACAATTGAGTGGATGCATATTTAGGGCTATGGAGGAACTTAAAGACCAGAAAAAAGAAATCAAGACTCTAGCCAAAGAAAATTCCAGATGGCTCATCCATTACACCAATGTCCATGTCAACAAACATGAAGAGCTCGTCCAAGTCATTACTGTTGTGATCACCTATAGGGCCAAATTAGATAAGGGGATGGAAATTGAATCATAAATATATTCTCCCCTTGTGCTTTTTTTGTTAAGTTTTGTAACAGATAAACCTTTGGTTATCATTTTTGGTTGGGGAAGTTGAACCGTTTTGGTTACCCCCTTTTTGTAACGGTCCAATCTGAAACTCTATATGTATTATTCCCAAAATCAATACAAAGGTCGGCTAAATTTTGGTGTGAAGAATATCATTATTGCTGAGTCAATTGTGTATGTCTGAATGCCATTTCTTTAACTATTCCATTGCATTTCATTTATCTTTCTATTGAATTCAAACGTCTCTTTTGAGTTAGATTCGTAATCTGTATTTGAACCAGAATTCTGTATTATGATTTGATACAGCTAATTAATGGGAAAATCAATTGCTACTCTAAGTTTTGGGAATGTTCTTACAATATAGATTGACTCAATATCATTGCATTGTTAACTTTCAGTCTTGCATCTGCATTTTTAGTAATTGTCCATGCATCACCATTTCTGGGAGTTAATCTGATTGATAAAGTCTCAGAATTGGCTAAATTTAGAGTTGTATTTACTTCGCCTGAGCTATTTTCTGTCTAGATTTAGCTTGGTTTACCTCTCTTGCTCTCGGGTTAAGAGCATACCCCTGTTAGGATAGGAAAGACTAAAATTCATTGAATATTATTCATATAAGGGAGATGTACCTTCCAATTCAAAGGGAAAATAGGTCATCAAGTAACTATTTCCCAACTGTTGTATTCAATTGTTCTTAAATATTTTTGGGTATTTTAGAGTTGCATTCAAAAGAACAACCTGTTTACCAACAATGTTAATTTTCATTTTTAGGCTGCATTATGATTTTGAGGGTTTTCTCCATCTTTCTTGTGGACTTTTAATCAACTATGATCATGTTTTGATCTTCATTTCCTTATCTTCTTTTGTGATCTCAATCAAAATTTTCTATCTTAAACAGTTGATTAATTTTGGGGCATTCTCTCTCTTGAGGAAAATTCTCTTTCTTCTCTCCATTTCTTTCCACCTCTTCCAAACTTCTATCTTCCATTTGATTTCACCCCACTTCTTCTTCTTCTTCTTCTTCTTCTTCTAATTCAACCTTGGGGCATAATCTTTCATGCTTGATGATCTACTTTGGTTCTATGATCCTTATATCTTTCATCTTACACCAAGAACTTTATCTTTAGTTTGATTTGATCAAAATTTATCAATTTGTTGTTTCTCCTCTATCTCATTTTGATTTCGATCACGAATGGGCAGTACCTATCAAACTTCAATCTTTGATTCAGCTTTATCAATTATATCAGTCTTTCTTAAGATTCTTATCTCTGACATGTCAATTACTTATTTTGGTGTTGACTTTGTCTTTTTCAATTGTGCTTATTTTTGTCCTAATGTGTTCCCGAATCGACCACACGTCTGGATTGTTTTGTGATCCCAAGTCGACCTCACACTTCAAATGCATTCTTTGACTACATGTGTTCCCAAGTTGACCACACATTTGTCAAAGAGGGGCAAATGTATGTACCCTAAAATGGTCGCCTAGACTTTGGGCCCCATTTACCATTTTATCAATTTATCAAATTTTTGAATCAATGCTTTGAAACATTTTTCAATTCAAATCAATTTCCTTGATCAAATTGTAATTAATTCAATTATTCAATTATTTCAATATTTCCTAAGGTTTGATCATTTTTATTTAATTAAAATATTTAATCTCCCTTTTAATTA
>MU224413.1:3884540-3918603 GCA_018584345.1 Thuja plicata
TATATATATATATATATATATATATATATATATATATGAAGATATTATGTGATATATTGTAAAATACCTATTAATATATAATATATGATATATAATGTAATATTTAATATTAATATATATTATATAATATTTAATGTAAAATATATATTATATAATATTTAATATATAATAGTGTTGGTTAATAGTTTTTCCTCCCGTTAGATTTGTAATCTCTTACTCTTTTAGCACCCAAGGTGAGAGAACAAAAGGATGTCACCAACAAATGGGTCAGTGTATATCTTCTATCACTACCCTCTGAATTGATAGGTACAGCTCCCTGATTGTGTATGATATTCAATAAATTGTCTTTATACTGATCACCAGGTCATCTCTTGTGTGATTTAACCAAATTGCTTGTAGACACAAACAATTCAGGCAAGGATAATGTGGAGATAATCTACAACCTTCAATAGAATGCTGATTATAGATCATCAGAAAGACTACCTTCTAACTAAACCTATCTATTCTAAGAATGCATATTCTACTAATGAGAACAGAAGCAGAATCATATACAGACAGCAAATAGAATTGCTTAGACTGCAACTACTAATCATGAAATGGAATTCAAGGAGAAATTACAGCTCCATATACAATCGTACTTTCCATTCAGATGCAATCTAAATAACAAGGTGAATAGGAGAAGAATCATACATGACGGGAAAATAGAATTACTTTCACTACAATCACATACATGAAATGGAATCCAACAGATAATTGCAGTTTCATATATAATTGTCCTGTCTATTCACATGCAGATATGAACTAAAATGGAACAACAAACAAGGAATAAAGCTTCTGTAAATGGAACTACTTATGCCTCCATAACCAATTTGCTGACCCCCTATACTAAATTATTTACAGAATTTATAAACTCTACAATACATCAGGCTGATAAGAGCCAATGACTTTCCCTCTCCTTCGAATACAAAGAGACAAAATGCAAAGAAAAAGACCTTTCGAATTTGAGAACTCGAACGGTCACTATAGAATCTAAAAATATTCATCTTCAGCCAGCATTATCGAGCTGAATCCATTGGGCCATGGAGTTGAAACATCACTTACTCTTTGAATGAAAACCATGGAGATATCGGCTGGCGGAAAATGGAAAATGAGCTTCTCCGGCGGAAAATTGGAAAAGAGCTTCTCCGGAAGAAAATTGGATTGAAGCTTCTCCTTGGTGGAAAATGAACATGAGAGGTCATTTTCTGCTTTCCTTGGCAGAAAAATCAAAAAGTGCTTCTCCTTGCAGAAAATGGGAAAAGTACTTCTCCTCGGTAGAAAACTCAAAAAGTGCTTCTCCTTGCGGAAAATGGGAAAGGTACTTCTCCTCGGAAGAAAAATCAAAAAGTGCTTCTCCTTGCGGAAAATGGGAAAGGTACTTCTCCTTGGAGAAAAATGAACATGAGAGGTCATTTTCCACTTTCCTTGGCGGAAAACTCAAAAAGTGCTTCTCCTTGCAGAAAATGGGAAAGGTACTTCTCCTTGGCAGAAAATGAACATGAGAGGTCATTTTCTGCTTTCCTTGGCGGAAAACTCAAAAAGTGCTTCTCCTTGCGGAAAATGGGAAAAGTACCTCTCCACTTAAAGCATATGCTTTATTTGATCTCTTAAGACAATAATATTCCCTTTTAATATATCAGGCCCACCTTACTATAACTAAGCTTGCGGAAAATGTACAATGAGGTGCGAAATCCGCACAGTGTAAAATTCTTCCTTTGCGAAAAATCACCCGAGAGGTGCGAAACCCGCCATGGAGTAGCCAAAATTGGAAATCCCGCCTGGACATATCTCCGCCATTTCTTAATCATTTGACCTCCCATTTGTTGCATTGGTTTCATTTTGTCTCAGAGAATAGAGATATGCACTAAAATAATAGAGATCAAAGTCTTTAGTGAATGTAAAATTATGTACAAGAGGCGTCTTAACTCGGTTCTGTCATATCCTTTAATAATCCTTTATTCTTCAAAAACTTATTTCAACTCTGCAACTCTCTTTGATTCTTTTCAACATCTGAATATTTCAATGCTGGCCTTGTCAATGTATCATCCATATGAAGAATCTTCCCTGGTTCTATTGAATGTCTGAAACTTATGACTCCCAAACATCATTCCATCTGCTGAGAAAGATCATCAATAAGAGCATATTATCTTTGCCGGGTTGGGATCTACAACCTAGCCAGAATGAAGAGACTTTGAAAGCAACCCACCCGGCATGAAGCAAGAAGGCAATGGCAGGGAAACCCGGCAAATACTTCCTACCCTTGGGAATACTTAGACCTAGACATAACCAGACTGACTTGACATGACCATATGACTCTAATAATGCAAAAAAAAATGGGTGACTGAAAGTCAGACAACAGTTGGCTCTGACTGGGGGATCATGTATTGCAAAGTGCATGAAGAATTCAACTTCTCTGGTTTCGCAAGTGCCTTATCCATTGGGCTGCGGAGTCTAGACCAAAGAAAACAAAAAGAAGCTACATACAGGGAGGGTGGAGGGGAGTAGGGAAAACTTGAAACAAAGCAGGAGAAAAAAAAAACCAGCTAAGCAAGGAAAGGCTACACTAGACACACCAAAATTGGAAAGAAAACTATTTACAAAAGGTGAGGAGACCTCACCAGCAGGACCAAAAACAAAGAAAGATTCATACATGGCCATTTATAGGGAGAGGGAAATATGAACCTTTCCTATATAGAAGAAGATGCTCCACCACTTTGAAACAGCATTGGTAACCTCTGGCTACTCCTTCATTGTTGAACTTGAGTCCAAAATCTATCTGTAACATAATAACCCACAGGATTTTTCCAAACAGCCATGCTTCCTTATAGATCTCTAATTCATCTATGCTTCCATAGACTTCTTTCCTTACACAGTCAACCTTCCGTGATGAAAGAAAATATTCAACATATTCTAAATGCACCACTGGATTATAATCCAATTCATCTCTTTCAGCATTATCACCTCTATTTGCTCTGTTATTATCCTTAATAGAGATATCAACATTCAAATCAGGATTAACAAAATCAGAATATTGGAAATCCTCTGGAAGAGACATATCATCATACCTTTTGCAAGCATTGTCAATAATAACTTCTGACTCTAACTCAGGGCTGAAACATGCATCTCCATTTTCCACATGTTCTAACTTCTCTTGTGAAGAAGAAAAACAATCACCAGATTTTGTACCTGCTGCCAGAAAATAGTCACATGTGTTTATTTTATTACCAACAACAATAGCAGCATTAGAAGCACTGTTAATAACCACTTCAGATTTCAAACCCGGGCTAAAACTAGATGATTCTTCATTACTCACAGACTCTAACAGAATTGAAACATCTTCTTCATCTTTTGCATTTGTCAAACCTTCAAGATGTTCATCTAGATTTAAAACTTCAATATCTGAATCGACTATGGAAGATGACTCACATATAATGGGCATCATGACTTGATCAAATTTTATTTCAAGACTAGGAAGATCTTCATCTAATATCTTGTCTTCCACATGCTGCAGTACTTCATTAACATATGATACCTCTTGTTCAAAGTCTATTGTTGCATCAATTTCTTTATCAACATTTTTAGTAGGACGATTGACAAAAAACATCTCAGCCTTACCATTCACACGTCTTTGATCAGAAATAACTAGCATTGCATCATCTTTAAAACAAAATACCTCTGATGTCTGATCTTTATCAGCCATAGTGAAAGGAAATTCAACACCATTATGTTCTTCAATAGCATTAAAAATTTCATTACCAGCCCTGGAATAATCTTCAGGAAAAAAGTTTGTAACTTCACTCACATTATTTTCATCTATTTCATAACTTTCATCGACATCCTGAAAAGGAAACAAAGATACATCTTCAATTTTTCTTACCTTTTCTTGATCTTCAAAAATTTCTACAGGCTGGTTACTCTTCCAAGGTAATTCATTATCACTTTGATCCACCTCATAAGAAGTTACTTGATCTCTAGCAGGAACATCATCAGAGGTTTGCTCATCAGTTAACTGAGGTTCCTCCATAGCAGCAGAACAAATATCCTCATCTTCTGAATCTGTCTCATACTCACAATAAAAATTTTTGGAGTCGCCATGAGGAGTATGATAATCTAGATATTCAATTATTTTCCCTTTTTCTTCATGATTTACTCTGAGATGAAAGGCATGAGAATTATGTCTTTTGGGAGGAGCTTCAATAGCTAATCTCTGTGAATTCTCATTTCTACCTTGATGTCTTAATCCTTCTTGATAAGGGTGATAAGATGAATGAGTTGATGCAGTAATCTATCTTTTCAATGCATTTATCTCATTAGATAACTTCTGCAACATAGTTTCTGTACTGGTTGAAGTACTGGCTGTACTACTTGTGAATCCAACATGAAATTCCTTCTCCCATCTCCTGGAGGCTAACATGTCATCTTCCATTTCTTCGGCCAGTGTTTGAGCAGCTTGCAAATCCATTACATTAGCTCTTCTTAATTGGTAACCGAGCTCTGGAGGCATGGAACTAATGTAAAATGTCTTGAGATTATTTCCAGTGGGTGCACTAACAGCAGGTATTCTTCTGATTAGTTTATTAAATCTGGCATTGAAATCTCTGATGGAGATAGATGGTTCCTTCTTGATTTGTGCCAGTTGTAACAATAAGAATTGAGCATCTTCAGCAGTCTTATATCTTTCTTCAAATTTTTGTTTCATGTCAATCCATCCGGTAATGCATCCTGTAGGTAAATCTTGAAAACATTCTGCAGCATCACCGACAAGGCTATCTACAAACAATCTAACAGCAACATCTTCATGCTGAGGATTCACCACACTACATGCCTTATGAAAAGCATTCAGATGTTGTTTTGCAGATATTTATCCATCACCATTGAATCTTGGAAAATTCTTTCTAGAGCATTTTGGTAAATCATGATTTGCTGCAAGATTCAATGGTCCAATTGCATTTCCCCAAGGAACGGCCATAATTGCTAATCATGTATTCTATGACTGAAAGAATTGAAGATGAGAGGGGAAATGATCTGAATTCTGAGAAAAACTTTTAATATTTCTTTCTTTTTCTTAAAGTTCTCCCCAGCGGAATCGCCAAAAACTGTTGGTTAACAGTTTGTCCTCCTGTTATATTTTTAATCTCTGACTCTTTTAGCACCCAAGGTGAGAGAACAAAAGGATGTCACCAACAAATGGGTCAGTGTATATCTTCTATCACTACCCTTTGAATTGATAGGTACAGCTCCCTGATTGTGTATGATATTCAATAAATTGTCTTTATACTGATCACCAGGTCATCTCTTGTGTGATTTAACCAAATTGCTTGTAGACACAACCAATTCAGGAAAGGATAATGTGGAGATAATCTACAACCTTTAATAGAATGTTGATTATAGATCATCAGAAAGACTACCTTCTAACTAAAACTATCTATTCTAAGAATGCATATTATACTAATGAGAATAGAAGCAGAATCATATACAGATAGCAAATAGAATTGCTTAGACTGCAACTACTAATCATGAAATGGAATTCAAGAAGAAATTATAGCTCCATATACAATCGTACTTTCCATTCAGATGCAATCTAAATAACAAGGTGAACAGGAGAAGAATCATACATGACAGGTAAATAGAATTACTTTCACTACAATCACATACATGAAATGGAATCTAGCAGATAATTGCAGTTTCATATATAATTGTCTTGTCTATTCACATGCAGATATGAACTAAAATGGAACAACAAACAAGGAATAAAGCTTCTGTAAATGGAATTAATTCTACCTCCATAACCAGTTTTCTGACCCCCTATACTAAATTCTTTACAGAATTTATAAACTCTACAATACATCAGGCTAATAAGAGCCAATGAATTTCCCTCTTCTTTGAATACAAAGAGACAGAATGCAAAGAAAAAGACCTTTCAAATCTGAGAACTTGAACGGTCACTATAGAATCTAAAAATCTTCATCTCCAGCCAGCATTATCGAGCTGAATCCATTGAGCCATGGATTCGAAACATCACTTACTCTTTGAATGAAAACCATGGAGATATCGGCTGGCGGAAAATGGAAAATGAGCTTCTCCGGCGGAAAATTGGAAAAGAGCTTCTCCGGCGAAAAATTGGATTGAAGCTTCTCCTTGGCGGAAAATGAACATGAGAGGTCATTTTCCACTTTCCTTGGCAGAAAACTCAAAAAGTGCTTCTCCTTGCGGAAAATGGGAAAATTACTTCTCCTCGGCGGAAAACTCAAAAAGTGCTTCTCCTTGCGGAAAATGGGAAAGGTACTTCTCCTCGGCAGAAAACTCAAAATGTGCTTCTCCTTGCGGAAAATGGGAAAGGTACTTCTCCTTGGCGGAAAATGAACATGAGAGGTCATTTTCTGCTTTCCTTGGCAGAAAACTCAAAAAGTGCTTCTCCTTGCGGAAAATGGGAAAGGTACTTCTCCTTGGTGGAAAATGAACATGAGAGGTCATTTTCTGCTTTCCTTGGCAGAAAACTCAAAAGGTGCTTCTCCTTGCGAAAAATGGGAAAAGTACTTCTCCACTTAAAGCATATGCTTTATTTGATCTCTTAAGACAATAATATTCCCTTTTAATATATCGGGCCCACCTTACTATAACTAAGCTTGCGGAAAATGTACTATGAGGTGCGAAATCTGCACAGTGTAAAATTCTTCCTTTGCAGAAAATCACCCGAGAGGTGCGAAACCCACCATGGAGTAGCCAAAATTGGAAATCCCGCCTGGACATATCTCTGCCATTTCTTAATCGTTTGACCTCCTATTTGTTGCATTGGTTTCGTTTTGTCTTAGAGAATAGAGATATGCATTAAAATAATAGAGATCAAAGTCTTTAGTGAACGTAAAATTATGTACAAGAGGCATCTTAACTCGGTTCTGTCATATCCTTTAATAATCCTTTATTCTTCGAAAACTTATTTCAACTCTGCAACTCTCTCTGATTCTTTTCAACATCTAAATATTTCAATGCTTGCCTTGTCAATGTATTATCCATATGAAGAATCTTCTTTGGTTCTGTTGAATGTCTAAAACTTATGACTCCCAAACATCATTCCATCTGCTGAGAAAGATCATCAATAAGAGCATATTATCTTTGTCGGGTTGGGATCTACAACCTAGCCAGAATGAAGAGACTTTGAAAGAAACCCACCCGGCATGAAGCATGAAGGCAATGGCAGGGAAACCCGGTAAAGACTTCCTACCCTTGGGAAGACTTAGACCTAGACATAACCATACTGACTTGACATGACCATATGACTCTAATAATGCCAAAAAAAAAGGGTGACTGAAAGTCAGACAACAAATAGATATTATATAATTTTTAATCTAATATATAATTTTTGATATATAATATATCATATGAAGTATGGAGAAAGTGGAGGGAGAAGGGGGTTGGAAATAAATTAAGAGGGAGAAAGGGGAGGGAAAGTTTAAAATTCAAAATTCTGCCGAGATTTTTGGGTACCCAAAAATATCGGGTATTCTTGGGTACCCAATTAGGCTCGATAGTGCTTTGTGCATCAAACCTAATGTTAACTCCTTTTCTTGCACCACAACTTTAAGATGATAGTATACTGGTTATAATTGAATGCAAACTCCCTTTTGACAAGAGAAAGGCTAATTGCTGAGGTATTTGATAACACTAGGGATACCTATTATCACCTCCTTCATTTTTGAGTTCCACAGACTCACGCAGGTATTACCTATTAAAATATTGCTGATTCTTCAACCTATGTATTTGGTGGATTAGTTCATTCACTGGCCACCTACTTTAGATCTCACTGAAATACCTTGTAGAACACCTCAGAGATTGCAATAATTAGTTTGGAACAGAGTATTACAAACCAGGCTATGGTCTTAATAACATAAACCAATGAGACAAGGACTTTCATCCTTCTTCCTTTTACTTTAGGAGGGGTAACCTAATGATCCACTCTTCAAGGGATTAACAAATTGAATGGTATCCTACTGATATAGATCTTTCTGAGTTCAGCTCATTTGTTCTTAGTAACAGAAGTATATTTGAATGAAATGATTTTGATATTGGATGAAGAACAAATTGCAAACTCTATCCTAGACCAATGCCTATCCCTTGGGAAAAGAGACAATAATTTGAGGTTCACAAAAATACATAAAAAACAAAATACTATAAGATACCTTACAACTTACATGTAATTCAGATAAAATTACTTACAAGTTATCTTGTCACCTCTATAATATTGTATCAAATCCTTAACTTATTGTTATGCTCCCTGAAACTAATCACAAAAATTAGTTCTTTCCTTGAAAGAAACTTGCAAGTAATTAGATAGCTACCTTGTAGCCAAAATGCTTAAAGATACCTTACAAATTCAAACATAAAAGAGCATACACAATAAATAAAGAGACAAAAATAGAAATAGAGTAAAATTGCACTATATTTTATTGATATGGTACTGCTTTAGTACATAAAAAAAATTAAAAGCCTGAAGATACAGACACAGATCTAGAAAGTTAGATTTTCCAATATATTTATATCCTCTAAGCTATTACAATTTTGGTCTATATATAGGTCCTTAATAATCTTGGAATCCTTTATGTTAGGATGCAACAAGCTTCAGATGGTTTAAGGAACCTAACCCTAAAAGTACAGAAAAGACAAAAGAAGAGAATGTAGAAGTGGTGGAAGGACAAAAATAGGGGATAAAAAATGATACTCTTTGTCCTTTTCTGGAATCTGGCACCTTTGTCTGACAATGTTAAGGATAGCTTCTAGTAGTTATAGAAAGACTAAGTGACCACCATTACAGGCTAACTTACACTCATCTTCATTAATAACTAACCTCCCTGTGCTCAATGATCAGGCACCAAGTGTTCCCCTTCACTCTTCATCTAGGACCTCCTCCTCCACTATAGGCTTCTTTTTCTTAGGCCTAGTCATCAGGTCCCATGCAGTCACTTCATCCTCTATTGGCCACTTAAAGCTCTATGTTCTCTATACCTCTGCATTTTTCCTTTCCCATCTAAAATCTATGATGCTTTTATCATCTACTAAGGATTTGTTCATGTCACTCTCTGCTTTGAAGGCCTCCTCCAAAATCCTATTGAAACCTTCCAAATCTTCTCCTTTTAGAGGAGGAAAAAATATATTAAAGTTTGGAGAAAATAGGCTCAACTTAGCCTCTACCTGGTTCAAGTTGCCCTTAAAAAATGACAAGGCTATACTAACCTTTTTATCTTCATCTTCAACCTCAGTCACAACCTCAGGTAAATCTGACCTAAGAGGCTACAAATAGGTAAGTTTTTCAAACAATTGAACACTAGGAGACCAAATAAAAAAATAGGTGTTAAGAGTGGCAATGTACCCTGTTACTCTTGTGTGTAGGGTGGGCAACTTATTATAAGCATTCAAGATGACATCTATTTTATCCTTTAGTATGTCAATCCTATGCTGCAAAATGCATTTAAATGCATTTAGGTCTATTTCATTCTTATTTTTGCCCATATATTCTTTCTCAACCACTTCCTCTGATTTTTCTTTTTCGTCAATTTGCAAGGGCTGCTCTAGAGGCACATAAACCACCTCAGGTTTCTCTTCTAGTTGCTTCATCAATTCAGCAATTACCTGGTTTTGTTGGTGTATTTTTATGTGGCATAACTCCCTATCTTTGGCTAGGGCACTGGTTTCCTCAACCAAAATGCTACACTTTTTAGACCATTGCTTTATTTTGTCTTCATTTAAGTGAGCCCAGTGAGTCATGATCTAAGAAATCTCTAGATCCCCTGTATTTTTCACTGTCTAGACCATCTGATTCCCCACCATATTCTCTTGACTATTCACCAATTGAGGCTTTTGGTCTTTAGGATATAGGCTCCACATGGGAAAAGCTTGGGACTTTGGACTATATCCAAACCCCTTTATCATATCACCCATTTGAACTTCGCTTTCTATTTTAAGGTCTGGCTACTTCTTAATTTGGTTAATGATAAATTTTGAGGCCAAGTCCCAGCCCTCAGCAAGCAAAATGCCACTGTTTAAAACCATTTGCCTTGCCTCATCTGGTGAGACATCTTCTTTGTCAGGGTCATAGGATTGTAAAGCTAACAGAGCCTTATTTGTAACCATTTCTTCTCCATCTACTTTCAATTGAGCCCTTATCTGCTCTTTCTTATGCCATCTCAAAAATTCTTTGAATTCACTAGTCTTAATGAAGTTATCATCACTTAGAAATTGTTGCTAATGTAGCAATCTCTGATCAATACATGCCTTTAGAGGCAACTCTATATTCTCCTCTTCATCCTATTGCTGCCTCTTCCCCTCTCTAATTATCTTTCTTAGGTTATGATCATATAACCTATTTCCAGGAATGAGGGCACTTACTCTATCTCTTTTCTTCTCCTACCTAACAGATGAAGTCTAGCCTATGTCAACTTTGCCTCTAAGCAAAAGATTCTTCTACATCATCTGGTTGAGAGACCTCTGTTAGGTTAATGATATGGCCCTCTCCTCCCTATAACTATTGTGCCTCTGCAATATCCTATTGGGGTTGATCAAACTGAGGTGGACAGGCATAATCACCTTCACTATCACTCTCATACTCTGATTTTGAATGCTTAGGCTCTTTAGCTCCTTTCTTATCCAAGACATTGTCCAATTGTTCACAAAGTATGTAAAAATTATCAATCATAGCCTTAATCCTATCAAAATAAGGCAGATTAGGGTAAAAGGCTCCAAAAGACAACCCATTCCTCTTAATTTTCTTTTCAACATTTAGCAATTCCTGAATCCTCTCTCTTCTTATTTTGAATTCTACTTCATCAAGAATATTTCTGGTCACATCCTCTTCTATGCATAAACCATGCACATTTGTATTAGGGATGGTAGGATTCAAAAGTTTCCTAACTCCTACCATGAATCCATTAGGGTCAATGTATCTATATGATGCTACCCCCATCTTGCAGCTCTCCAACCACTTACTCACTGAATCAATGGCACCCTTGCCAATGGTAAAATTAAAAATCTTAAATTGTCTAGGGGTTAAGGTCCCCTTCCTATGTGGTGCAAAATATTCATTATCTGTCAACAATAGTTGCCAGATAAACTCCATGGAAGCAACTCTGGATGGCACATGGTAGGGTAAGACATGAGGTGGATGTGTGCATCCATATACCCTAATCATGGTGAAATTATCCTCTAAGAAGAAGTCTCCCTAGTTATGATCACCCTCCCACATGTCTATATACTCACAAGGTCTCAATAGTTGTAGCAACTTTATTGGGAGCCTAGTTTTGCTGATACCCATGCTCTGCATCATTGGATATACAATCCAGTTTTCAAATTCACAATAGTCACAATCCTTGGATGTATAATTCCAAATCCTAACCCAAATCTGAATGGGATTAGGTCGACCCTAGATAATCCTTTGAGGATTCAAGTTGTTCACATCCATGATCCCAAAGTTAAAATGCAATAGCAAATGCATCAGGATGGAATAGTTAAAGAGCCTAGGTTCTCTCTCTTTGGGATCCTTCATCTTTTTCTACGTAGCTACAAATCCTTCATGCATTTTATCTATATTATACTGCATGTAATCTTAATTTGTGCTAGAATGCACATCCTGTAGGTCTAACACCATCATCAGAACTCCAACACTTATCTTCTCTGCCCCTCTATCTATCCCTAAAACTCTACACAAGGCATAAGCAATATACTTGATATAAAAATGCAAGTCTCTGAAGCAGTAGGGTGAAGTCCTAGGTATAGGAGTGAGATGATTCCTAACCTCTTTAAGCATATGCTTTTGCAATTGAGTCCTAGTAGCACCAGGCTGTAACCTATACCTCTCTTCCTATATAGTAAGGTTTATCTTGGTGGACATAGTACTATATAAGCCAAAGGCTTGCATGAATGAATTTCTATTCAAGATTAATAGGGCAATCCCATCATTTTTCTTGACTATTTTGGACAGGGCATCATAATGGCTAGCAAGCCCTAGAAACAAGTCTACATCTATAAAAACATCAGGAACAATTAACCTAGTAAGGCCACTAGTCCAAGGGTTTGACATTGGGATAGCCTTATCAGAATTATTATAGAAGTAATTGTAAAGAGAAAAACCTGTTGATCCTGGAGTGTGAGCATCTTTGATCTCACAGTAATCATCTACCAGCAAATTTGCATTAGCCATCTTGTTCTCTATAGAACCCAGAAACAACTTCAGGAATTCAACAGAGTAATTCCTTTTTCCTTTTGCATCATCATCAATTTCATCACTTCTCCCACTGGTTGAAGCCACACTGACTGCTTTACTCATTTTTCTATGTTTCAATCATCTCTTTTACCGATATTGAAACAAATCTCCTTTCAGGATTCACCACTCTTCTTTGTTCACTGCGTAACAATTCAAGAAACCTGATAACCAACTAGGTAATCTGCAACTGACGAATTTCTACTTTTCTGATAACAAAAGACCTAGTACTTCTTCACTCTACAATTTTGAAAGTATGATAAGTTTAAAATGAGCTTTGATCAACTCTTTATGGTAACTGTTCTAAGTACATAGCTCATCATTTGAAAGACAATCAATTCTGCTTTCAATTTAGCACACTGTGAAATTGATTGAAATCCTAGCCGTAGTTCATGAGTGTGATAGGAGATCAAAATCATATATGTGCATCTTCAGAAAAAACCTTATAAAATTTGAAAAGGGTGACATGTCTTCATATAATTGGTTCTCCATCGGACATCTCAGCTACCCTTTTCACACAACAATCAATATTCTAGATTTTCATTGGATGCCAAATATTTCATGTTGTCATGTCAGCAACTACCACTTTTTCTGAATTTTCATATTCAGCGACCATGTGACTATGTAGCATCTCCTTGTCACTGACCCAACTCCTTAACCCTTAATTCCTCTAGAGATCTAGCAACTGTGTTATTTTATTTTCTTGGCTAACCATAGTCCACTTCTGGTGATCACATGACTGAAGGAATCAAAGTTGCTAGATGAAATACTTGACTCAAAGTCTATTCGGAGCCTCCATGACTGATGGTTATCTTCACCTTTTACTATTATCTCCAAGTCACTGAATGTTATTTTCCTTTACGAGACCCTGTGACTAACCTTGGTCGCCCAATCGCTGATTACAATTGTTAGTTGACAATTCTTTCAGAGACTATGTGACAAACTTCAACTTCTGATTCTAATTCAGAGACTACACAAAAAATGGTTATCTCATTATCACAAGCACTTTTACATTTAGGGACTTTCAATTAGAGACTTCGCAACCACCGTTAATCTTTTCACCTTTTGCATCTGACGGCTCCGCTAAGTCGGTGAGTATTCCTTAATACCTTTAACTTATTTGGAGACTACGTGACAACAAAGAACTTTATACTCTTAGTCTCCCAATCGCCAAATGACCTCTTTCTCTTGGGAGACCATGCGACTAACCTTTAATCTCATGCATTGTGGACACATGTCTCTTTTAACCGTTTGTCTCTGAATTGCTGAATAAACACTAACTTACCTTCTTAATCCAGTGACTACCTGACTGTCTTATATTCTAAACACCTTGCAGTTTGTCATGAAATCTCAACATCTTTTACTTAACTATCATCTGAGTTGGAGACTACACAACACAAACCCTTTAACACATCACTTAACTGCATCCCAATTTGGAGACCCTGCGACTGATGCAATCGCTAAGTCTCACAAATATTTACTAACTCCTGGCTTCTTCATGTGACACCATGACTTAAGTGTTTGCCTGGCTGCTGATTTCTAATGTGGTTCTTTATTGGGAGACTTCACGACTGAAGGGCTCCACCAAGTCTCACAAAAAATAAAGAATATTTTGTTTCCTCCAGAGACATCCCGACAATAGTTAATCGCCAAGTGTCATAACCAAAAGGAATATGATATTAGGATCAAGCGACCAAGCGAAAAATATAAAAGGCACATGACTTAAGTTGCTCAAAAAGGTAACACAAAAATAGAAACCTGATGAACATTTTAGGGATTTTTAACATTTTGACTTAGAACAAAGCTTAGGGTTTTGAGGTTTTGCATTATTCATGTGGATTTTGACCTAAAGACCCAAAATTTTCACAGTGATACTATGAGAATGAGATACTTCTGACTTTGGGGAAAGAAATGGGCATGAGGACCACAAAAAAAAAAGGGCAAATGAACAAAAACTAGGAATACAACCAACAGTGGCTCTACCTGAGGATTGACTAAACACAGTTTATGGAAAAGAACCATAGAATCTCTTGTTGCAGACCTTACAAAAAAAAAAAAAAGAAGACACCTAAAACAAAAGGGAAAATATTTACAGTATTTACAAACACAAAGGTAAAGTATTCACAATATGATACATATTTACTTGTGCATTACTTTGATCTTCAATTAAAGAAAGGCCTCAAGAATTTCCCATGCACAGGCAACTCAAAATCTTCTCCCTCCATATTTTTCAATAAATAAGAGTCTTTGCCAAAATTTTCTGAGACAATAATTGGTCCTAGCCACAAAGAATCAAATTTTTTGTGCTTACCTTTGTCTTTTTCTCTTGCATTCCATTGGAGAACTAGGTCACCAGCTTGGAATTTTCTCTCAGTAGCCCTTTTATCAAAAAGGTACTTCATCTTTTGCTGCAGCTTTATGTTTTCCTTTTGATTATTTCTCCTTTCTTCATCCAATTCAATCAACTGAATCATTCAATTCTGCATGTTATCAGAAACATCTAAATTTTCCTTTTGTATGAATTGACATATTGGTAATAAGTTGTTGATAGGCAACCTTGCTTGTAGGCCATATACTAGCTCAAAAGGAGACTTACTAGTTTCTTTTTTGAGTATTACTCTATCAGCCCAAAGTGCTAGTTTCAACTTAGTGTGCCATGTTCTTTTCTTCTGTTCCAGAGTCCTTTTTAATACTTTTAAAATAATCCTATTGCTAGAATCAGCTTGTCCATTAGCCTGTGGATGATATGGTGATGAGTATGATATTTTAATCCCATACCTTTCATAGAAACTTGTCATTTCTTCTGATCTAAAACTCATGGCATTGTCCATCACTAACTTAGCAGGTACACCAAATCTGGTTATAATATTTTCCATGAGAAATTTAGTAACTACCCTGCTTGTTGCTTTCTTTGTAGGGATGGATTCAATCCACTTAGTAAAATAATGTGTGGTAACTAATATCCAACTGTGTCCACCACTAGATTTCTCCTGAAATTCACCAATAAAGTCAATTACCCACATAGAAAAAGGAGCTTTAGTACTTACTGGGTTCAGCAACAGAGCACCTAAAATTTTTAGTTTATTGGAAAACCTTTGACAAGGTTCACATTTCCTAACTTGCACATAAGTATCCTTGAATAAGGTGGGCCAATAATATCCTACCCTTAAAATCTTATGGGTAGTAGTTTTAGCAGAAAAATGACCTCCACATTCTCCTTCATGCATTTCACTCAAAAATTTCTCAACTTGGCATCTATCAAGGCATAACAATAGTACACCATTCTTATCTTTCCAAAACAAATCACCTTGAATCAAAGTGTACCTTTGAGTTTGTAATTTTAGACTCCTTTTCTGGTTCTCAGATAAATGATCAGGACACTTAGCATTTTTTGAGAAAGAATACAATATCAGTATAGTATGGTTGCCTTTCTATGCTGGTAATAGCTTGATCATGTAATTCTGTCTGATTTAACTATACCAAATCCAGGTTCTCTTCTGTCATGAGCTTTTCCAATCCTTGTCCTCTTATTAAATTTGTAATATGGATCTCAAGGTTGAATTCTTGAATTATGGTGATCCACTTACACCTCTTACCATTTACCTCTAACTATGTAAGGATATCCTTTACTGTTGCATGAGGAACATACGCCTGTATTTTAGCACAAACCAAGTAAGGCCTCAAATATTTCACAACTTTTACCAAGGCATAAGCCTATTTCTCCATTATTTCATAATTAAGCTCTGCAGCCTGCAAGGATTTACTGTAAAAAGCTTTGGGATGTTCAAATCCTTGTTCATCCTTTTGAAGCAGAATAGCAACAATTGTATGAAATGATGCAAATGAAAACAAAGAGAAAGACTTAGTATAATCTAGAGATTTTAGAACTGGAGCCTCCTGTACTGCCTTTATTATTTTTTCAAATGCCTTTTGAGCTTCTTTATTCCAAGCAAATTTGGCATCTTTCTTTAATAATTTTACAATGGGTTTAACAATTTCTGCAAAATTTGCTATGAATCTTTGGACAAAGTTGACCTTTCCTAAGAAAGATTGCACACCTTTTAAATTTTTTAGAGCAATCACCTTTTGAATTTCCTCCACTCTCTCAGGGTCTATTCTTACCCCTTCCCTAGACACTATATGTCCAAGCAAATTTCCCTCTTCGACTGCAAAATGACACTTCTTGGGATTTAGTGAGACACCATATTCCAATGCCTTATTAAAAATCTTACCCAAGTGATCACAGTTATCAACAACCCTTTTAGAATATGCAGTCAAGTCATCCTAATAAATAACCATGAATAAATCAATAAATTCTTTGAAAGCAACATCCATAGCCCTCTAAAAAGTTACCCCTGCATTTATTAATCCAAAAGGCATTCTGATATAAACATAAGTTTCCCATGGAGTAGTAAATGCATTTTTGTACTACTTCGACTCTTTAACTAAGACCTGGTTATAACCTGAGAAACCATCCATCATAGACAACAACTCACAACCAGCCACCTTATGCAACATTGCTTCCATATTAGGTAATGAATAATTGTCTTTTAATGAAGCAACATTTAGATTCCTGAAATCCACACATAGTCTGATATCACCATTTTTCTTTTTGACTGACACTAAATTTGATACCCAAGTTGAATGTCTGATGGGATGGATTATCCCAGCATCCTTGAGTTTCATCAACTCTTGTTTCATTTTAGGAGCCAACAAGGGATTAATAGGCCTCTATTTTTGCCTAAAATGTTTCACATCTGATTTCAATGGGATTTCATGTTGAAAAAGGTCTTCTCTATATGCTTTCAAGTCCTCATATGACCAGGAAAAGACATGTTTATATTTTCTCAATAATTTGATCAGATTAGTTCTTATGTGAGAATCTAAACCTTTCCCAATATAAACTATTTGAGGACTACTTTTAGATCCCAAGTTTATTTCTTCTAAATCCTCAATCCTGCCATTGCTTAACTTTGATGAATCATTTTACTGACTAATAAACAATGCTTCAAGCTCAACCAGACCCCTAGGAATCTGATTAGAACTTAATTGGACAACCTCATTTCCAAAGATGGAGTCTTTTCCATCATCATGTTCTAGTAAGGAACTACAATCTATGCTTTGGTTCTCATAATGGTCTAAACACTGCATGAACCTCAAAATATCTTGATCATCCTGGAAGACCTGCCAGTTGTATATGTTGTCCGAAACAACAAGTCTTGTTTTGAATTCTAGTATTGATACCCCATGTAAGGTTAACTCATCATTTTTTAAAGCAACCTTTGCTAAAAAATCAGCCATTATATTTTTTGACCTTTTTAACCAATTTATATCAAAGGCATCAAACATTTCAAGTTGATTCCAAATAGCATATTTGTACATTTTCAATTTGTCATTTTTTACAGCATATTTGGATCTGACTTGTGCTACCACCAACTTAGAATCACCATAAACCTTTAAACACTTTATACCATGTTTGATAGCAATTTCAAGTCCTAAAAACAAAGCCTCATATTCTACAGTATTGTTTGTACATTGGAAGGCTAATAGAAATGTGTACTTAAAAGTTGTACCTGATGGAGATATCAACAATACTCCTACCCCTGATCCTTCTTTAGAGAAAGCACCATCAAAGTACATTTTCCATAATCCGTCTTCCTGCATAATCAATTCTCTATTTAAAGGGTCAGCCTCTTCATTTTGATAATAAGGTTCATTTTTTTGCATCCTGAAATTTTCCATGTCTATGTCAATGCAACAGTTAATGTTAGTGTCTTCAAATTTTTCAATCATGTGGGGAATTATACTCTCCCTTAAGACCTTAACATTTTCTCCAGCAATGTTAAAAGTAACATATGATAAATCATTTTGTATACTACCTCCCATTGAAGAACTCCATTTTCTTTATAGCAACATGCCATAATGTGGTGGTATGTCTACCACAAGAACATTCACGGTCATCACTACATCAGGGCAGACTTCTAATTTGTAAGGCATAGCCTCAATGGTACCAATCATAGGGACCTCTCTAGAGTCCATGGCTCGACATCTCCCATAAGGAGTATCAACTTGTAATCCCATTGACCTCATGATTTCAACTGGCATAACTGTATTAGATGCTTCTGAATCAATCATGCAATTTTTTAGCATCTTATCATTAATTATAAACGAAATAAAAAATGGGTCAACAACTTTTGGGGAAGAAGTTGCATTCAAGAATATTTGAGGAATTTCAGATGTTGACACCTCAACTTCCTTTCCCTTGGTGATTGGCTTCTTACCAACTTTCTCTAGACTTTGAACCTTTATTGTGGGCACACTGTTTAGCAGTGACATTAATTTTTCCTTGTGTTCTTTAATTCTCATCATTTCCAAAAATGGAACCTTAACTGTCATCTGGGACAAACATTGACCCATATCTACTAGAGTGTATCTCATATCTGAAAACTTTGATTTGTCAAAAGTGACATCATTTTCTTCATTATGTTCTTTTAGGGCTGATTCTTTTAACTTTTTATTCTCTATCTTTTGAATAGGAATACCTTTTTCTTGTCTTTTCACATCTTCCTCTTGTACAACAATTGGCTCCAAGGATTTTTTAATGATCTTGACCTTATATTTGTTTACATTTTCACTAGGTCCATCCTTTTTTTGCACATATTTAGTGTCTGTCTTATATTCTTTTATAAAGACACCTGATGGTTGGCTACCAACACCACCTACTACCCTGTTTCTCAAGTGATAATTGCTTCTAGCTTTGTTCACTAATTTTGGAGTAATTCTAGCCTTCTCTTCATTTGAACCTTTCCTAATGAGCAGAACATCCTAACTATCTTGAGCATAACATCTTATATCATCATCAGTTTCCTCAGTTTCACTATCAGATAAAATATGTTGATGATGATTCTCCATCCTCCTCTATGAAATATAATAATCATGATTTTCCTCTTCATTGTCCAAATCTATATCATGGCATGAATAAGTATTGGTCATACTATGATCACACTATCCACCCTCATCATTCCCCTATTCTTCACTTACCCTCAAATCTAAGGAAACAATACAAAAATCAGGGTTATGAGGGGCCTCACATGCTTCACACCAAGTATCATCATTGCAGAAATGGATAGAGTTTTTATGAAGAGGGTCTAGAGTTCTGTTGTCTATCTTATCTTTTATAAGTATAGTAAAAGGCTTCCCATATTTGAACTGAGTTCCATAAGGATGGTTTTGCATTTGTTTTGAGGATTGTATGTAGTATTATAAGAAGGTCTATTGTTTTAAGGAGCTTTATATTCTTTATACTCTGGTTCTTTTAGATTTCTCCTACTAAACCTTGAGTCATCTCTCCTATTCAATTTACCAGATACTCTTCTGTTCATTTCAATATTGACTGCTATTTTATAAGCATCAATAAGAGTTCTAGGATTTTTATCTCAAAGAGCATATCCCATTTTAGAATCAAAAGCATTCAGATAAGTTGCTAGACATACCTCTTCATCCAGCCTTATCTTCTGAAACAGCTTATGCATAGCTCTCTGAAATCTTGTATTAAACTCTATGACTTCTTCATTATAATTCTTTTTAATATTGTTGAACTCATTCAACAAAAAGCCTTTATTTGTTTTTTCTCCATATTGATCTTTAAACAATTCAATCAACTCATCCATAGAAACAACAGATTCATTAGAAAGGCTCCTAAACCATTCTCTTGCATCCTCCACTAAAGACTAAACAAATAATTTCATTAATACATCCTCATGAGTGATATTCAAATCATCAACAAAATCAATGAATTTTCTTAGATGTGTTTCACAAGATATAACATTATTACCTGCAAACTTTGGGAGCTTTTCTCCTATATCACCCACATCTTTAGGAAAGGCGTTAGGATATCTAGGGATACCAACAAAATTAAATTGTTTGTACCTTTCAATGTGTAATGGTTTCCTTTGAAAGCTATCATCCTCTTTAGAAGTAGTGGCCTTTGTTTTAGAAGCAGTAATATTCTCAGGGCCAGCATAAGCATATTTTGAAGACTGAAAAAATCTATCTTTTTCTTCATTTCAATGGTAGCAGCTTCCATTTGTGCTTTTTCCAACATTTTCTCCATGGTTTCTTTTTCAATTCTTAGTTTCTCTAAATCAATGTCCAACTTGGACATTTGTTCAGTTAAAGGCTTTTGAAACTTAGGTTCTTGATTCCTACCTTCACTCATCTTTTGCTTTCCTTTATCCTTTTGTGCAATAGGAACCTTATGAGTGAATGATATTTCTTGGTCCTTTTGAGACCTATCTGTATCTTTCATACTTTGATGTTTTGAAGATCTTCTTCTATTCTTATCAACATTCTTATGGTCATTCTTTTTCTTTCTCATTTCTCTCTCTCTTTCTCTCTCTCTCTTCATTTGTTGAACCAGGGCAAGCTATTTAAAGATGAACTTTTCTTCATTTGCCAGCATATCAGAGGGAGCATCTTCTGAATCTAAACTAGATGTGCTAGTCTCTTCTCTCTCATTTGAAGTAGAGGTGACTGTGGGTGTTTCTAATACCCTTTCAGCAGCTTCTTCATACTCTGAAGTATTTCCATCGTGAGAATACCGATTGGTATTCATATCTCTCCTAACATTACCCTCTTTTCCTCTTGGAGGGGTCTTATCCATATTAACTGGATTTCTCTTTTTTCTCCAAGACATTTCCATTCTTTAGGATGATGGGAGTCCACCATATAATACTTTCTCAGGATCAGTTATCATCCTTGACCTAGTATTAATTCTGAAAGATATTTACTCAATTTGCACTAATCTCAGAGATTTTCTTTTAGAGTCGCCACCCAATAACTTGGGATGAATGAACACTTTCACAGGATATTTGACAACAACCACTAGAAATGAGTTGTAAAAAATTTTAAACTTTGAAACACCAGATATTTCTTACTACTTGGACCAGAGATATTCTAAAATTTCTTAACCAGACTTTATAATCTCTAATCTCCAACAGAGTCACCAATTTGTTAGCTCTTTTTCTTGCACCACAACTTTAAGATGACAGTATACTGGTTATACTTGAATGCAAACTCCCTTTTGACAAGAGAAAGACTAATTGCTGAGGTATTTGATAACACTGGGGATACCTATTATCACCTCTTTCATTTTTGAGTTCCACAGACTCAGGCATGTATTACCTATTAAAAGCTTACTGATTCTTCAGCCTATGTATTTGGTGGATTAGTTCATTCACTGGCCACCTACTTCAGAACTCACTATAATAGCTTGTAAAACACCTTGGAGATTGCAATAATTAGTTTGGAATAGAGTATTACAAGCTAGGCTATGGTCTTAATAACATAAACCAATGAGACAAGGACTTTCATCCTTCTTCCTTTTACTTTAGGAGGGGTAATCTAATGATCCACTCTTCAAGGGATTAATAAACTGAATAGTATCCTGCTCATACAAATCTTTATGAGTTCAGCTGATTTGTTCTTAGTAACAAAAGTATATTTGAATGAAATGATTTTGATATTGGATGAAGAACAGACTGCAAACTATATCCAAGGCCAGTGCCTATCCCTTGGGCAAAGAGTCAATAATTTGAGGTTCATAGAAATACATAAAAAACAAAATACTGTAAGATGCCTTACAACTTACATGCAATTCAGATAAAATGCCTTACAAGTTATCTTGTCACCTCTATAATATTGTATCAAATCCTTAACTTATTGTTATGCTCCCTGAAACTACTCACAAAACTTAGTTCTTTCCTTGAAAGAAACTTGCAAGTAATTAGATAGCTACCTTATAGCCAAAATGCTTAAAGATATCTTACAAATTCAAACATAAAAGAGAATACACAATAAATAAAGAGACAACAATAGAAATTGAGTAAAATTGCACTGTATTTTATTGATATGGTATTGCTTTAGTATATAAAAAGCTTGAAAGCTTGAAGATACAAACACAGATCTAGAAAGTCAGATATTCCAATATATTTTTATCCTCTGAGCTATTACAATTTTGGTCTATATATAGGTCCTTAACCATCTTGGAATCCTTTATGTTGGGATGCAACAAGCTTTAGATGGTTTAAGGAACCTAACCCTAAAAGAACAGAAAAGACAAAAGAAGAGAATGTAGAAGCGGTGGAAGGACAAAAATAGGGGATAAAATTTGATACTCTTTGTCCTTTTCTAGAATCTGGTGCCTTTGTCTGAAAATGTTTAGGATAGCTTCTGGTATTTATAGCAAGACTAAGTGACCACCATTACAGGCTATCTTACACTCATCTTCATTAATAACTAACCTCCCTGTGCTCAATGATTAGGCACAAAGTGTTCCCCTTCACTCTTCATCTAGGACCTCCTCCTCCACCACAGGCTTCTTTTTCTTGGGCCTAGTCATCAGGTCCCATGTTGTCACTTCATCCTCTGTTGGCCACTTAAAGCTCTATGTGCTCTGTACTTGTGCCTTCTGCCTTTCCCATCTGACATCTGTGATGCTTTTAACATCTACTAAGAATTTTTTCATGTCAGTCTCCACTTTGAAGGCCTCATCTAGAATCCTATTGAAACCTTCCAAATCTAACTCTGATCCTGAAATAAATGCCTCACTACTGGGCATTTTGTTGTCAAATTCACTCCTCCAGGCCTCTAAGGCCTTCTCTCGATCATCTTCTCCTTTTAGAGGAGGAACAAATCTATTAAAGTTTGGATAAAATAGGCTCAACTTAGCCTCTACCTGGTTCAACTTGCCCTTAAAAAATGACAAGGCTATATTAACCTTTTTTAACTTCATCTTCAACCTCAATCACAACCTTAGGTAAATTTGACCTAAGAGGCTGCAAATAGGCAAGTTTTTCAAACAATTGAACCCGAGGAGACCAAATAACAAAATAGGGGTTTAGAGTGGCAATGTACCCTGTTACTTCTGTGTGTAGGGTGGGCAACTTATTATAAGCATTCAAGATGACATCTGTTTTATCCTTCAGTATGTCAATCCTATGCTACAAAATGAATTTAAATGCATTTAGGGCTATTTCATTCTTCTTTTCGCCCATATCTTCTTTCTCAACCACTTCCTCTGATTTTGCCTTTTCCTCAATTTGCAAGGGCTGCTCTGGAGGCACATAAACCACCTCAGGTTTCTCTTCTAGTTGCTTCATCAATTCAGCAATTACCTGGTTTTGTTGGTGTATTTTTATGTGGCATAACTCCCTATCTTTGGCTAGGGCACTAGTTTCCTCAACCAAAATGCTACACTTTTCAGACAATTACTTTGTTTTATCTTAATTTAAGTGAGCCTACTGAGTCATGATCTAAGAAATCTCCAGATCTCCTGTATTTTGCACTGTCCAGACCATCTGATTCCCCACCATATTCTGTTGAATATTCACCAATTGAGGCTTTTGGTCTTTAGGATACAGGCTCCACATGGGAAAAGCTTGGGACTTTGGACTATATCCAAACCCCTTTATCATATCACCCATTTGAACTTCACTTTCCATTTTAAGGTCTAGCTGCTTCCTAATTTGGTCAATGATAAATGCCGAGGCCAAGTCCCAGCCCTCAACAAGAAAAATACCATTGTTTAAAACCATTTGCCTTACCTCATCTGGTGAGACATCTTCACTGTCAGGGTCATAGGCTTGTAAAGCTAATAGAGCCTCATTTTTAACCATTTCTTCTCCATCTACTTTCAATTGAGCCCTTATCTGATCTTTCTTATGCCATCTCAAAAAGTCTTTAAATTCACTAGTCTTAATGAAGTTATCATCACTCAAAAATTATTGCTAATGTAACAATATCTCATCAATACATGCCTTTAGAGGAAACTTTATATTCTCCTATTCATCCTGTTGCTACCTCTTCCCCTATCTGATTAGCTTTCTTAGGTTATGATCATATAACCTATTTCCAGGAATGAGGGTACTTACTCTATCTTGTTTCTTCTCCTGCCTAACAGATGAAGTTTGGCCTATGTCAACTTTTTGCCTCTTAGAAAATGGTTCTTCTACATCATCTGGCTAAGAGACCTCTGTTAGGTCAATGATATGGCCCTCTCCTCCCTATAACTATGGTGCCTCTGCAACATCCTATTGGGGCTGATCAAACTGAGGTGGACGGGCATAATCACCTTCACTATCACTCTCATACTTTGATTCTGAATGCTCAGGCTCTTTAGCTCCTTTCTTATCCAAGAAATTGTCCAATTGTTCACAGAGTATGTAATAATTATCAATCATAGCCTTAATCCTATCAAAATAAGGCAGATCAGGGTAAAATCCTCTGAAACACAACCCATTCCTCTTAATTTTCTTTTCAAGATTCAGCAATTCCTGAATCCTCACTCTTCTTGTTCTGATTTCATCTTCATTAAGAAGATTTCTGGTCACATCCTCTTCTATGCATAAACCATGCACATTTGTATTAGGGATGGTAGGAGTCAAAAGTTTCCTAACTCCTGCCATGAATCCCTCAGGGTCAATGTATCTATATGATGTTGCCCACATTTTGCAACTCTCCAACCACTTACTCATTGAATCAATAGCACCCTTGCCAATGGTAAAATTAAAATTATTAAATTGTCTAGGGGTTAAGGTCCCCTTCCTGTGTGGTGCAAAATGTTCATTATCTGTCAACAATAGTTGCCAGATAAACTCCATGGTAGCAACTCTGGATGACACATGGTAGGGTAATACATGAGGTGGATGTGTGCATCCATATACCCTAATCATGGTGAAATTCTCCTCTAAGAAGAAGTCTCCCTAGTTATGATCACCCTCCCACTTGTCTATATACTCACGAGGTCTCAATAGTTGTAGCACCTTTATTGGGAGCCTGGTTTTGCTTATACCCATGCTCTGTATCATTCGATATACAATCCAGTTTTCAAATCCACAATAGTCACAATCCTTGGATGTATAATTCCATATCCTAACCCAAAACTGAATGGGATTAGGTCAACCCTAGAAAATCCTTTGAGGATTCAAGTTGTTCACATCGATGATCCCAAAGTTAAAATGCAATAGCAAATGCATCAGGATGGAATAGTGAAAGAACCTAGGTTCTTTCTCTTTGGGATCCTTCATCTTTTTCTGCATAGCTACAAATCCTTCATGCATTTTATCTATAGTATAATGTATATAATCATAATTTGTGCTAGAATGCACATCTTGCAAGTCTAACACCATCATCAAAACTCCAGCACTTATCTTCTCTACCCCTCCATCAATCCCTAAAATTCTACATAGGGCATAGGCAATATACTTGATATAAAAATGCAAGTCTTTGAAGTAGTAGGGTGCAGTCCCAGGTATAGGAGTGAGATGATTCCTAACCTCTTTAAGAATATGCTTTTGCAATTGGGTTCTAGCAGCACCAGGCTGTAACCTATACCTCTCTTCCTGTCTAGTAAGGTTTATCGTGGTGGACATAGTACTATATAAGCCAAAGGCTTGCATGAATGAATTTCTATTCAAGATTAACATGGTAGTACCATCATTTTTATTAACTATTTTGGATAGGACATCATAATGGCTAGCAAGACCTAGAAACAAGTCCATGTCTATATAAACATCAGGAATAATTAACCTAGCAAGGCCACTAGTCCAAGGGTTTGACACTGGAATAGCCTTATCATAATTATTATAGAAGTAATTGTAAAGAGAAAAACCTGTTGATCTTGGATTGTGAGCATCTCTGATCTCACAGTAATCATCTGCCAGCAAATTCGCATTAGCCCTCTTGTTCTATGTAGAACTCGGCAACAACTTCAGGAATTCATCAGAGTAATTCCCTTTTCCTTTTGCATCATCATCAACTTCATCACTTCTCCCACTGGTTGAAGCCACACTGACCACTTTACTCATTTTGCTATATTTCAATCCTCTCTTTTACCGATATTGAAACAAATCTCCTTTCAAGATTCACCACTCTTCTCTGTTCACTGCTTAACAATTCAAGAAACCTGATAACCAACTAGGTACTCTGGAACTGACGAATTTCTTCTTTTCTGATAACAAAAGACCTAGTACTTCTTCGCTCTACAATTATGAAAGTATGATAAGTTGAAAATGAGCTTTGATCAACTCTTTATGGTAACTATTCTAAGTACATAGCTCATCATTTGAAAGACAATCAATTCTGCTTTCAATTTAGCACGCTATGAAATTGATTGAAATCCTAGCCGTAGTTCATGAGTGTGATAAGAGATCAAAATAATATATGTGCATCTTCAGAAAAACCCTTATAAAATTTGAAAAAGGTGACATGTCTTCATATAATTGGTTCTCCGTCGGACATCTCAGCTACCCTTTTCATACAACAATCAATATTCAGGATTTTCATTGGACGCCAAATCTTTCATGTAGCATGTTAGCAACTACCTCTTTTTCTAAATTTTCACATTCAACAACCACGCAACTGTGTAGCATCTCTTTTTTTCTAATCCAACTCCTTAACCCTTAATTCCTCTAAAGATCTAGCGACTTTGTTATTTTCTTTTCTTGGCTAACCATAGTCCACTTCTGGCGATCACGTGACTAAAGGAATCAAAGTCGCTAGATGAAATACTTAACTCAAAGTTTATTGAAAAAATCCATGACTGATGGTTATCTTCACCTTTTACTATTATCTCCAATTCACTGAATGTTATTTTTCTTTACGAGACCCCGTGACTAACCTTGGTCGCCCGATCGCTAATTACAATTGTTAGTTGACAATTATTTCAGAGACTACGCGACAAACTTCAACTTTTGATTCTAATTCAGAGACTATGTGACAAATAGTTATCTCATTGTCACAAGCACTTTTACCTTTAGGCACTTTCAATCAGAGACTTCATGACCACCATTGATATTTTCACCTTTTGCATTCGACGGCTCCGCTAAGTTTCTGAGTATTCCTTAATACCTTTAAATTATTTGGAGACTACACAACAACAAAGAACTTTATACTCGTAGTCTCCTAATCGCCAGATGACCTCTTTCTTCTGGGAGACCATGCGACTAACCTTTAATCTCGTGCAATGTGGATATGTGTCTCTTCTAACCATTTGTCTCTAAATCACTGAATAAACACTGACTTAGGATCTTAATCCAGTGACTACCCAACTGTCTTATATTCTAAACACCTTACGGTTTGTCGTGAAGTCTCAACATCTTTTAATTAAATATCATCTGACTTGGAGACTACATAACACAAACCCTTTAACACATCACTTAACTGCATTCCAATTTGGAGACCCTGCAACTGATGCAATCACTAAGTCTCACAAACATTTACTAACTGTTGGCTTCTTCACGCGACACCACAACTTAACTATTTTCCTTGGCTACTGATTGCTGATGTGGTTCTTTATTGGGAGACTTCGCGACTGAAGGGCTTTGCCAAGTCTCACAAAAAATAAAGAATATTCTATTTCCTCCAGAGACATCCTGACAATAGTTAATTTCCAAGTCTCGTAACCAAAAGGAATATGCTATTAGGATCAAACAACCAAGCGACAAATATAAAAGGCACATGACTTAAGTTTCTCAAAAAGGTAACGCAAAAATAGAAACTTGATGAACATTTTAGGGCTTTTTAACATTTTGACTTAGAACAGAGCTTAGGGTTTTGAGGTTTTGCATTATTCACATGGATTTTGACCTAAAGACCCAGAATTTTCACAAGGACACTATGAGAATGAGATACTTCTAACTTTGGGGAAAGAAATGGGCATGAGAACCACGAAATAAAAGGGGCAAACGAACAAAAACTAGTAATACAACCAACACCTACATGGTCAATTCTTCAGATGTCTCAAAAATGTGTTTTTCCCCTATTTCTCTGAGTTCCAGACTTCGACCATGTAGCTGACGACTTTTTTTTCACCCAAATTTGATGAAACAAGAAGGGTATCTTAAGGAGATTATCAGCTTTCTATCAATATAATTACTGTCAAATTTTGAATTTGGTAAGTAATTATTAGTTATTTTCTAATAGAGTTACCTCTAAAGTGCTGATTTATATACTGATTGAAAAATGACTATAACTTTCAGACGGATAACATTTTTAAAATCTAAAAAATGTGTCACATTCTATGCTTTGCATACTATAAGGGAATTTTTAATGAATTTTGTAAAGTTTTCAATGAGTTAAGGTGGTTAGACACGAGAGTTTTTTATTATGAAAATGTTGTAGCAGATAATTCATAATTAATTATTTTTTTGGAATAAAATTACAAAAAAATATGCGTCAGATTTGGGCATGAGTCTACTACTTATATATAAAATCTTATAATAAAATACTATCATTTGATTATGATTAACGTGGTCAGACATACACCTACTTCTTATTTTTTTCCTGAAATTTTTGTACTGCTGCATTGAAATCTATGATTTTCACCAATCATATTAACTTTTTTTCACAAAAGGCCTAGTGGTTTAGAAGCTACATTCAATTTCCTACAAATTCTATTCTTACAACTTTTTTATATTAGGTTGATAGCTAGTTCAAATTTTCACATCAACTTGACTAACCCTCATTTGCTGATTTTTCATTGCCACTTAAGGGCATAGTTTGGCCCCTCATGATCTTGCACATACCCCTTAAGATTATCATTGGAATTGGATCTAATTTTTTGGATGGAAAGAAAAATACTAACAATAAATTACTTGTTGATGGACTTAAACATAATTTTTTGAGTGTTAGAAAGCTAGTGGAAAAAGTTTATCAATTGAAATTCATTGATGGTAAATTCTCTATCAGAAGTAATTCAGGAGACTTGATCGCATCTGGTACTAAATCTAGAGGTAATGTATTTGAATTGAATACATCTGAGGCTTCTTTTTTGTTTTTGATTAATTAAAATAGGTTTTACAGGGTTCCTGAAACTCAAAACATAGTTAAAAAATCGTTAATCCCAGTCTAAATGAACAAAGCAAAGAGATAGAACATGCAAACAAAGGCCAGAGAAAAAAATAGATAGCTTCTAAAAAAGAAAATAAAACAAGGTCAGCAGAAAAGACAAGGGACCCCCATGTTAAGTCCACCACCAGTGTGGCCGCCTTGGCCTTGAGAAAATCCATGTTAGTAGTAGAATCCTTGATCTTCTAGAGATCCAACACCATGTCCATGTCCTTAATCTTCTTGGTTCTGGCTTTAGTTCTCTTGCCGGGACCCTGTTCAATGTTCTGTTTAGTTTGCACTTCTAAGTTGACTGCCTCCATCCCATCTAATTTTTCCTCTATCTTCTCAATGATTGTATTGGTGTGCTCTTTGGATGCTTTAAGGATATTATAGCTTTTTTCCACTATATCCTTTAGGGTAGCTTCTACCCTAGTCATATTATCCTCCATTTTTGCACTCTGCTGCTAAGATTCTCCTATTCCTTTGTACTACTATCATTTTTAGCCTTTTCATTGCCATTAACCCTTTTTTTTAAATCCTCCACTTCATGGAAGAGCCATTTGATGGTTCTGTAGTTATCTAACATGCTATTCCGAGAATTTTTGAGCAGGTCCATCTCAAACTCCCTAATATTATCACTAAGCACCACCATAGATGGGTCAATAATCTCATCCAACTTAATACAACCTCCCTCACCTTCAATGACCTTGGGGTTTATAATATCTCTGGTGATACCCATCTTTTCTATTTTGACATTGAAGTTGTGCCAACCAATTATGTTCCCCTGTTCTGCCATATAACAACAAAATTTGCTATTGTACCTATCATCCTTCCCTGTATTATGGGGTTGAGAGTTCTGAGGGGAAGGGATAGCCTGATTGGTATCTTGGTAATCTCCCTAGAGCTTCCTCTTTAGATTGTGGTCCAAAATAGGGGAGACACGGTAGGTCTTGTCCTTAGGAGATTCCTGGTCTTCTCTCAAATCCCTATTCTTATCCTTTTTTATTTTGGTTTTTACCCGTCGTAGGTTGTTTTCTCTTTCTGCCTTTGCCACTGGAAATAACCGCCTCACCATCCATCTCCATACCTTCCTTATTATCATTGTAATCTTCCTCAAAAGAAATAACCATGGTATTCTATTTTTTAGGGGTAACCATTTTCTCTTTTTAATGGTATCTGACTTTGCACTTTTCGAAAGACAAACCCTGATTGTTATTTTTTGTTTCATACTCATCATTATCCTCATAATGTAGACCATCACTATGTTCCATCTCTGAAGGAATGTCATCCGAACCAGATGCCTCCATCTTATCTTTGTGAGCTACCTCCTTCCCAAGGATTTGGGCCTTAAAATATTCGTAGATTAAAAGTAAAAGGCCTTCATGGAGGGCAGGGTTACCTATGGCCTTCTCTCTATACCCATTAATGTTATCATTTATAGAAGCATAAAAATAAAAGGGTATAGACACCTCCATTCCATGCCAAAAATGATTCAAGAGGACAAAATGGTAGGTTCAGATTCTGTCAAACCTGGTGTCCAATGTAATGTAGTAGATGATGGCTCTTAACACGAACCTCCACAATATTTTTAGCCCTTAAAAAAGGTAGTAGGTACCAACATTGGTGAACTCTTTCTTTTCTTCCTCATTTATAACAAAGTCTCTAATTGCCGAATCTAAAATTTTTTGGTCTTTATAGAATTTCTTTCCAACTATAGGGATACCCATGACAACAGAGATTACCTCCTTTATCATTGTAAAATTTCTTCCCTTGATCTCAATACTACCTTCATTTTAACTTTTGATAAACATTTTCATCATAGTCGACTTCCCACCGTGAAGCCTCTCAGTGAAATTTGAAATGCCGCCACTTTGAAGCTAGTTCCAAATCTTGGTACGTCACCTCCATTTTTCACAATCTTTAGCAGGCTCCCTCCTATGCCTTTCCCCTCCCATCAAAAGAAACACAGACGAAAAGGAAATTAAACAAAAGCACAGACCTATTTTCTCTGAATTGTTCTAGATGGTTCTATTTCTTTGCCTTGAACGGTAAGTTTTTCCAAAGCGTCTGGACACCCAATAAGTGTGCGGGTGTGATTTGTAATGATTTACTTTATATAATATATCTCTTAATTTCCATTAATGGAAAATATATTACTATTCAATGCATTAGCAATCATGATTAATATTAATAAAACCCTCCTTCCCATGGATTCAGTCATAAGCAACAAAATCTAACACTTCATGTGGGAGGTCTCCTCCGTTAAGCCAGTGAGTCTGCGTGTCACTTCTCACTACCCAATTGGTAAACTAGTTAGCAACTTGGTTGCCTTCTCTAAACACGTGGGATAAATGAAACTTTATCAAAGGTGTTCAAAAGGGAGCAGGTTTTCTCAATCATATTAGCTATAGTCTATGACAGCAGATGTCTCATGTTAAGACAATTGATTATGTTGCATGAATCGCCTTCTAACCAAAGTTTTTTGATTCCCAAGTCATGAGCTAATTTAGTCACTTGGAGGGCTGCATTAGCTTCTGTGTAGTCATTGGTTTGTGTGCCCAATGGAAGAATGATAGAAAAAATTCCCTATCTGAAGCAATTTTGAATAATGCCACCACTTCCCGCCTTTCCAGGGTTACCCTTGGCCGCACCGTCAAAGTTGTCTTTGGCCCATCCTTCTAGAGGACAACTCTAGGTATAATGTTGTCTTTTATCTATGGTCTTCAAGAGATTAGAGGAGTCATCTAAACCTGCAAAAGGATTAGCATTCCCACAAGTAACAAAATTTTCCAAAAGAGGATGGTGTATCTTCTCGTATAAAATTTTGGGATTGGCACTAGAGTCCCTAAAGATGCAGATATCATGCTCTTTCCAAACTCCCCAGTAGAGGTGAGGAAACACCCATGACCAAATTTTGTGAAAGATAATTTTTTTGAAGGGAAAGGTCCAATGGACAAAGAGGTCCTTGATAGAGGAAGGAAAGCATAAATGCAAGCCAAAAAGAGACAGGATATACTGCCAGAAAGACCTTACAAAGGTACAATGGATAAAGAGGTGGTCCAAAGACTTAGCTTGGGTCTTGGTGGTACCCTAAATTTTGATAATTTAGAAGTACCAATCCATTATCAAGAAGAATTTTTCTCCATACTAAAAAATATCAAAGGATGGAAGCTTTATGACACAAACAAATAGAACTAACTAATCAAAGCCTTCAGAAAATGCTGGAATTTAGACTTGCTACAAAGATAATTTTGACAGAGGATAAAGATGGTTGAATTTTGAAAATATAAAAATGACCCAGTTTGGGAAATCAAATTTCCTATCTCAAGCAAAAATATTATCTTTTCATGAGGTGTTTTGGATTTTTGACCAAAGCCAAATCTGAAAGTTAGGTAGTTATTATTTAGTTAGTTTATGGTTTTTTCAAAATAATTTGTAATGAGAGTTGTGTCTTTTCACCCTAAAGAGGTGTGAAAGCCACTCAAACACATATATAGACATAATGTAACATGTAAAGAGGAGACAATACAATATAATACAATTTCACATATTTGGATAGTTTTTAATTAACAAGTATAACATGGACCTGGATGTACTATTTTTTTCAAAATCAATAAAGATAAGTCCTTTTTCTTTCACATGTGTAATAGTTTCATTATCATTTTACAATTAGTCCCTTGGATAAACCAATAGAACTTCTTCAAAGTGATAGTTTGATGTGCATGATTCTTGATTTGATTCATATTCTATATTTTCAATTGGTTTTCTTATTTTGCATGGTTAAATTCTGTTCATTGAGGCCTTAGTCAATTTGTCTATCATCTGAGAAGAATTACCCTTTTGAAATATATCTAAATTTGTTTTAGGTTGCATGTACATTCCATAGCACCTTTGAAGTGATAAGTTTTTTTGCAAAATGGTCTCTGAGGTTGAACATAAGATTGGATGATCTTGACTTTATTTCCCATGGTAGAATACGACACTGGTCTAATCATTATTTGGATTATAGTTATTCAGTTCATTGTTTATAGTTTTGTGATATCTTATATATTTTTTCATTTTGAATTACATACACATTTATTAAACATTAATTCAGTTACTTAAAGTATTTCAATTTATAGTTCATGATATATTGCTTTCAGTTAGATTTATTTAAGGTGCCTTGCCATACTTGAGAGAGAAGGTTGAAGTGTCACTTATTTGCTATAAAAAAATCCTTGTAACTTGAAGAATAATTCAAGGTATAGGCCTACCAACCTTGGTTTCGCAGAGATAGAATTGCAGAAGTTCCAACCTTGCCTTGGTTGTGACTTGTTAGTTGGCCAAATCACTTGGGTTTCCAAGCATTGGATTGGAAAGTCCATAGGAAATCCAATCTGTTGATTTGAGCACCAAGAAATTGGTGACTCTACTAGGGACTTGTTCAAAAGAATATTTTTGTATTTTACATAGAAGCTCTGGTGATATATTTAAGACTCAACCAGGAGAAAAGAACTCAGAAGATAACAAGTATTTTCCTTCTGATAAGAAGGTGGCGACTCTATTGAACAAAGAATTTCAGTTAGTGACTCTAATGAGGGAGAAGACTCAGATGGAGATGGTGGATTATTTTTTCAAATGTATCCATCATTTCAAAGAAAGCCTTTTATTCCAGATGGTATCAGGCCATTTGATCTTAGGATATTTCAATGCATCCCAAATAAGCTATCTCATAAAATTTCACAACTTCTACCAAAGTTCAATGGAGAATGGGATGAATCGAAACTACAACACTTGGATGCATTTTATACATTCATAGAAGATTATGAGGTTTCTATAGAGGATCAGGTGATGAGGCTATTTGTCAGGACGTTAAAAGATAATGCCAGACAAGTATATGAATCACTACCC
>MU224413.1:3919155-3951655 GCA_018584345.1 Thuja plicata
TGATAAGCAAGTTGATGGATCAGTACATACTCAGGGGGTACTAGATGAAGAAGATGATAAATTTCAAGAATCAAATAATGGAGATGAAATAGAACAACATACAACATATGAAAATGAAGAAGTTTCAGATTAAATCTCTAATGGAGATATCCCCGAGTTCTCTATATCCTTGAATCCATTATTTGAAGAATATTTTATATGCAATCAAGTCCATCAACATCATGATAAAGACCGTGAGCCTAGTGATCATTTTGAAGATGATGAAACTCAAAATATGTATGGGGAAGTGCAATCAAAAAGTGAGACATGCATTATTTCATCCTATGAGCAGAAGTTGTATCAAACATGTGAAAATGAGATGGAATCAAACAAATATAATGAGGAGAATGTGTTGAAGATTAGTTTTGAAAATTATCCGAGTATCCTATCTAATCATATTCTTGATAAGAATGAATTTCCTGAATGTGAGTTATCTCTAATTTATTTTGGTGAAAAGAAACAACATCTTGAGTATAGGGAAGATTGTGTACGTAAAGACATCCAAGTAGAAGATCTTAACCTAGATACTTGTAGGCTGATCAAATGCATGGGGATCTTCTATTTAGCAAGGACTACAGTGCACCTACTAAATTTTCTAAAGGTAAACAAAATTCAAACCGTGTTAATAAACAAATGAATGTTGTCCATGAGAGTGGTGGCATCGTATTTTGGAGGTCCAAAGTATTACATGATCAAAATTATGTGTTCGATAGAGAAAAGAAGCATTGTTCATTTTTTTGGGGGGCCTAGGGCCACCCAATTGAATGTTCCTATGAAATTTCTTCATGAGCCTATTGGTATAAAGATAAATCTTAAAGATGAGAACCAAATCACTTTGCATCAGATTAAGTGTGGATACTTGGTCTGCTTCTCCAGAGATAGCTGGAATCTTGCTATGCTCATAGGGAGCATATGTCTCCAGAAAGAGCCACTGGTAGTACCATAAATTTTGATAATTTAGAAGTCCCAATCCATTATCAAGAATCATTTTTCTCCATACCAAAAAATATCAAAGGAAGGAAGCTTTATGACACAAATAAATAGAACTAACTAATCAAAGCCTTCAAAAAATGCTGGAATTTAGACCTGCTACAAAGATGATTTCGACAGAGGACAAAGATGGTCAAATTTTAAAAATCTACAAATGACCCAGTTCCGGAACTCAAATTTCCTATCTCCAGCAAAAATATTATCTTTTCACAAGGTGTTTTAGATTTTTGACCAAAGCCAAATCGGAAAGTTAGGTAGTTATTTTTTAGTTAGTTTATGGTTTTTCCAAAATAATTTGTAATGAGAGTTGTGTCTTTTCACCCTAAAGAGGTGTGAAAGCCACTCAAACACATATATAGACATAATGTAAAATATAAAGAGGAGACAATACAATATAATACAATTTCACATATTTGGATAGTTTTTAATCAACAAGTATAACATGGACCTAGATGTACTATTTTTTTCAAAATCAATAAAGATAAGTCCTTTTTCTTTCACACGTGTAATAGTTTCATTATCAGTTTACAATTAGTCCCTTGGATAAACCAATAGAACTTCTTCAAAGTGATAGTTTGATGTGCATGCTTCCTGATTTGATTCATATTCTATATTTTCGATTGGTTTTCTCATTTTGCATGGTTAAATTCTGTTCATTGAGGCCTTAGTCAATTAGTCTGTCATCTGAGAAGAATTACCCTTTTGAAATATCTCTGAATTTGTTTTAGGTTGCATGTACATTCCATAACACCTTTGAAGTGATAAGTTTTTTTGTAAAACTGTCTCTGAGGTTGAACATAAGATTGGAATGATCTTGACTCTATTTCCCATGGTAGAATAAGGCACTGGTCTAGTCATTATTTGGATTATAGTTATTCAGTTCATTGTTTATAGTTTTGTGATATATTATATATTTTTTCATTTCAAATTACATACACATTTACTAAACATTATTTCAATTACTTAATGTATTTCAATTTACAGTTCATGATATATTGCTTTGAGTTAGATTTCTTTCAAGTGCCTTGCCATACTTGAGAGAGAAGGTTGAAGTGTCACTTATCTACTATAAAAAAGCCTTGTAACTTGAAGGATAGAGTCAAGGTATAGGCCTGCCAGCCTTGGTTTTGCAGAGCCAAAATTGTAGAAATTCCAACCTTTCCTTGGTGACTTGTTAGTTGGCCAAATCACTTGGGTTTGCAAGCATTGGATTGGAAAGCCTATAGGAAATCCAATCTATTGATTTGAACACCAATAGGTTTGACACAAAACACACCTATTAGGGATAGGGATTCCATGCTTGATAATTTTATCAACAGTGAGAATGTGATTTTGAAGTAAAATCCAGTAAAAAACAATGATTTTAGTGATAAGGCCAGGTAACCAGGCTTTAGAATAGAAAGGGGTAGCCTCCAGATGATACTGAACATAGTAGGAAGAGGCCACGGTGAAAGAGTCACTAGGGGGTCCTTCCCATATCAAAGCATCTTTATTCTGAGAGAGGGAAATAACATTCAGAGCAGTGAGTAATGGAGAAAAATCCTAGGAAACAGAGGACAGATCCACCCAAGAATTACCCATTCTATAATTACAAAATTTGTCCCTGAAAAGTAAGGTGCATTCCTCCTTCCAAGAAATAAATCTATCTATATCTTTTAGGGGCCCCGACAGAATCAAATTGTCATTCCAAAAGCTAATATTGTGACCATTTCCAGTTTTCCATTTCTTTTTTGACTTGGCTAGGTCTTTGGCATTGAGAATTCCATTCCAGATACAAGAACCATTCGGGATATCATCACTTTCAAAGAAAGAAATCAAAGAAGAATTGGATAAATATTTTTCCTTGAAGAAATCCCTCCATTCCCCTTTACGATGGAAAATCCTCCAAATCTACTTGGCTTGAAGCACCTTATTGAAAGGTCTAATCCTCCAGATACCCAGACCACCATCCTTTTTGGGAAGACAAACTTTTTCCCAAGAAATCAAAGGGATACGTCTTTTCTCTTCCGCCCCAGACCAAAGAAATATTCTTTGGATTTTTTCCATCACTTTAGCCACTTCAGCTGGGATAGAAAAGAGGCTAAGGGCATAAGTGGGTAGATTTTGAAGAGTGCACTTGACCAACCGAATCTTGCCAGCTTGACTGAGATGAATTCCCTTCCACCCTACCAATTTTCTATTGAATTTATCCATGAGTCTATTCCAAAAATATTCCAGGGGTTTAACTCCAAGAGGAAGGCCCAAGTAGGTGGAGGGGAAAGAGCCAATACTACATCCTAAAATATCTTCCATTATCCTTTGTCTAGCCTCAGGCGTGTTAATAAGATTCTTCTTGTTTGTTACGAAGGTAGATGATAGTTGGTTATGACATAGAAGATTTTGTCATGTTAATTTTGATAATATTGTGAAGGCAATTATGAGTAATGCTGTTAGATACCTACCAAAGATTGTGAAACCATCTAACACCATGTGTAGAGAATGTGTAATGGGGAAGCAAACTAGAAGAAGTTTTAAAAGAAAATCTTACTTAGCGAAAGAGAAGTTGGATCTAGTGCATACTGATATGTGTGGTCCTACAATAACAAGATCTTACTATGGTGAAAGGTATTTTATAGTTTTTGTTAATGACTTGTCTAGGATGATGTGGGTTACATATCTAAGAGAGAAATTAGAGGTGTTTGAAAAATTCAAGATATTTAAAGAAAAAGTTGATAATGAATTAGGCTTAAAGATAAATTTTTTGACATCAGATAGAGGCAGTGATTTTATTTTAGATTTGTTCAATACCTACTGCAAAGAGCATGGAATGTACAAACATACATCTTCCCCTAGGACACCACAACAGAATGGGATAGCAGAGAGAAGAAACAAAAAAATATTAGATTCTACTAGAACTATGTTGTTGGAAGGAAATGTATCACATGTTCATTGGAGAGAAGCTATTGGTACTGCTATGTATACTTTGAACTTAATTTAGATCAGAGAAGGTACAAGTAAGACTCCTTTTGAACTATGGTTTAATCATAGTTATACTGTGAAATATTTCAGAATATTTGGTAGTAAATGCTATATCAAAAGAAATGATGAGATAGGAAAGTATAATGCTAGAAGTGATGAACAGATCTTCCTTGGTTATTCCACTAGAAGAGAAGCTTATAAATGTTTTAATCTGAGTTTGAGGATGATTATTGAAAGTTCAAATTTGAGGATAGATAAACATTTTTAGATTCAAGAGAGAATATATGACTATAATTAGACTACTAAGATCAAGGAGGTTACTGGACATCAAGAAGAACCTCTTGAGATTGACTGTGAGGTCGAGCTATGTCAAGGTGACTCAAATTATCCTACTAGAATTCCTAAGACTCTGAGGTATGTTAAGAAAAGCCACCCTAAATATCAAATTATTGGAGATGTAAATAGAGGAATGATGACAAGATCGAGATTGAGAGATGAAATTTGTCTTATTTCTCAAGTTGAACAAAAATCTACTGATGAGGCATGTCGAGATGAATCATGGACTAAAGCTATACATGAAGAATTAGAACAGATAAAGAAGAATAACACTTGGGACCAGGTTCCTAGACCTAAATATAAGAATGTTTTAGGAACTAAGTGGGTTTTTAGAAATAAGATGAATGAAGAGGGAATGGTTGTAAGAAATAAGGAAAGAATGGTTTGTAAAGGCTACCCACAACAAGAAGGCATAGACTTTGAAGAAATAGTTTCTCTTGTTTCTAGGTTGGAAGTAGTAAGATTATTTCTTGCTTATGCTGCACACAAAGACTTCAAAGTATATCAAATGGATGTGAAATCTTCATTTCTCAATGTATATCTAGAAGAGGAAGTATATATTGAGAAACTTGATGGATTTCTTTTGACAGAAGACAAGGACATGGTTTACAGGTTGAAGAAAGATTTGTATGGACTAAAATAGGTACCCAGAGCTAGGTATACAAGATTGGATAGGTATCTACTTAGTCTTGGCTTCAGAAAAGGTAATGCAGGCATCAATTTGTACTTAAGAACTAAAGAAGATGGAATTCTAATAGTAGAAGTTTTTTTTTAATGATATCATTTTTGGAGGAAATGATGTAATGAGTAAAAATTTCTCTAAAGAAATGGAAAAGTAATTTGAGATGTCAATGATTGGTGAGATGAAATTTTTCCTTGGATTGTAAATTAATTAGAATGAGAGTGGTATTTTAATTTCTTAGAAAAAATATCTTAAATAAATGTTGAAATTTTTTGGAATAGAAGATTATAAACCTATTGGAATAGCTATGGTTACTGGTCATAAGCTTACTAATACTGATGAAACTTAGAGTGTTTTTTCAGACAAAGTACAAATCTATAATTGGAGGCTTACAATATCTGACTCACACCATACCAAATATCGCCAATGCAGTTGGAATTGTGGCAAGATATCAAGCGGATCCTAAAGAGACACACCTTGATGATGTGAAGAGAATATTTAGATATCTGAAATGAACACTTGATTATGGATTATTGTATAAGAAATCTAATTATTTTTATTTACATGCTTACACTGATGCTGATTGGGAAGGAAATATTGATGACAAAAAAACACAAGTGGTGGTGCATCTTTCTTGGGAAAAGATTGGTTTCTTGGCTAAGTAAAAAATAGGATTGTATAGCTCAGTCTACTGTTGAATCTGAGTATGTTGTTGTTACTATAAATTATACACAGATTGTTTGGATCAAAAAAAATGGCGAAGGAAATTGGGATAAATTTTGATGAGCCAGTGGCTACCCATTGTGATAATACTAGCACAATGAACATGTCGAAGAATCCAATAATGCATTCAAAGACTAAACATATTTCTATTAAGTATCATTTCTTGAGAAACAAGGTAGCAAAGAAGGAGATTAGATTGGAGTATATCAGCATAAAGGAACAAATAGAAGATATATTTGCAAAAGCTTTGCCAAAGGATGTCTTTGAGTATCTCAGAGGTATGCTTGGGGTGCTAGCCCCTCCTTGCGAGAAATAAATTGATGCACAGATGCATCAGTACATTGGCTTTTAGAGCTATATCATTTTCTAGAGTTGATACTTGGATCTACTCCTCAGAGGAGTGATCACAGAGGAAAGAAGAAGATATATGGAACCCTTATCCATTGTTTTCAAAGGGGAGAGATTCTATGAGAAAATCCCTACTGCTTTAGGGAGAGCTGTGATGAGGATATTGAGAAGATTGTATTGAGAGAGTACTTTTAGGTTGATAGATTTTCCCATATGTTGTCATCAACGCCAAAGGAGGAGATTATTGGAATTGGATACTGATGATGTTGTTGGAATTCATGTTTTGTCACTGATGTTAACATATGTTTCTATGAAGGTAGAACAGACTGGTTATTACTATTGCTTGATGACTGACAAAAGTGTATGGGTATTGTATGGTTGATTCAAAACAAGAGAAGATGGTGATGTCTATAGGGATATGTTGTGATCTTATTCCTAAGGTCAATCAATTTAATATTGTCTAATAGATAAGATATAGATGTTTTACTGAAGACTGGGTACTCGACTGTGATAGTGATCTTTAACAAAGTTAGTCTCTATGTTTTGACTATAACTTACGAGAGATGTAGATTCAGGTTATGTGAACTTAAGGGATGGCAGAAGACTTGTTAAGGAATGCTTGTTATGATTCTTGGGTTTCACGACTTTTGGTGATGTCAGATGTGGCGTGTGTTCTAGAGGAGACCTATTTGTGGCCAACTTCAAAGATGTAGCGTGTATTATGGATTGTGAGCATGGATGACGGATCTTAGATTATATTTGATGAATTGTAATTGATTTTTACTTGTTATAGGTACCATGTATATATTAGAAAGTGGTTAAATAATTATTTGTATATTGGGAATGCCTAATCGGCCGACCTAATTAATTATTGTAATAGGGTATATATGAGAAAGATTTTCATTTTGGAAAGAGTATGTATGAGATTGTGGAAGAGACATCGAATGTGTTAAGCCTGCTAGATGTAGAGTAGAGGTTGTGATTATGTTATTTCATTAGAACTGACCAAGCAAAGATAGTTTCTATCAGATAGTTCACTGGATTGTATATTTCCTATATACACTTCTATTTCAGACTGTAAGTCCCGAGGATGTATTTAACCTTCTTTAGGCAGTGTCCCTGGGCAGTGAGCCCACTGTTACTCTTGACTCCTAATAGGGTCTATCCTTTAACATGGACTATGTAATATAATGCATCAATAAGCTCCTAATAGGGATAAATCTTTTAACATGGATACTATACCCTCAATACATCATTTGTGGGCACTAATTACCACCAGAGGTTTACCTTTAACAAGGTTTCCTCTAAAACAAAGGATTGTGTTATTACGTTGGAATTTACTATGTTATCAATTGGATTAAAGTTTTTTTTTTAATAAATTTTAATGTTTAATAATCTGTCTCACAACTAATTCACCTCCCATCCTCTCAATTTTGTTGGTGCACTCTTATTCCTAACATGTATCATCCATAAAAACTTGGTCTTTCAAGGAAACATCAGTTTCAGATGAAGAATCAATGTCTTTGTATAATTTTTGGATGATGGTCCGCGAAATGAAAGGGCACTCACTGTGCTCTATATGATGTAAGATATCCTTGGAAATAGTAAGACATACTAGTCGATAGACCAGGTCATTACTATTCAAACATGCATTTTTTTTTGTTTATATTTGGTTGGGTTAGGAACATGCCCAATGAGATAGAGCAGTAGATTTTGCTCAAGGAAGTGATTCTTTATCACTTCTTTCTAGGATAAATAGTTTTCTGAGGTTAGTTCGACAACAAAAGGATTAAAATAATTACCAGACATGATTAACCCCCCTATAAATGGAACTTTATCTCATTTCATAAACACACAAAATTCACTAAGAGAAATCCCTCAAGCCAATGAAAATATCATTCTTTTTAAGCTCTAATCTTCAATACCAGCAAAATAAATTATATTCTCCTTTCTAGCAACCGCCTGCTCTAATGCCATGTAAACTTTTGTACTCTGTAAGCATCACAGTTGATCTACCCAAAGAGGAAAGAACTACCTTGTTGATAAAAGAGAAAAGTTATTGAGAAAGAATAAGAAAAATAAACTCTTTCATTAATTTACAAATAAATCTATTTAAAATATATAAAACCTTCCTCAAAGTAAAAAGAGGAGGAAAAAATGAATAAAACTGAAAAAAAATAAAAAAAATTCCTTAGCTTTAAAATTAAGCAACTACAATTTTACCAAAACTAACAACAGTTATCCATAAAGCATGGATAAAATAAGTCAATAAATCGGGATGAAAAAAAAAAGTTATGCTAACAATATCGTATAAAATATAATGCGTTCTCCTTTCTTCCACATAAAGAAATTTTATTCCATCATGCACGTTGATTATATTTTCTTAACAAAATAAAAACAAGACAGTGAGAAGATAATGTCCTGACTTTTCTCCACGTGTATAAGTTTCAATGATGCATGCATTCATTTGATTCCAAGAGGAAATAAGTGTATTAAATAAACTGGGACCATTTATGAAAAGATAACTATACATTCCTACACATGCACAAAGCATTACATTTTTAAATTTATTTACTGATTCATCGGGTGGCCAAACTAGATCTGAATCTGTTTTTTAAGTATTACATTTTGAAAATGGATACAGGCCACAACATTTGCACCCGAAGTGACATTTTTTTTTAATTTATTAATTAAATTAAAAATCACAAACACTTTTGTAATGATTTTTAATTAATTAATAAATTCAAATAAACTGTCACTTCGGGTGCAACTGTTCCGCCCCATAGACATGACCTTACATTTTTAGTTACAATGATTTTGGTTGTACACCACATACTTTTCTATGCACACTACTTTGCATTTAATATAAACCATATTAATGATTCTGAGTGAAGAGTTATGTTCTAATATTCAAATTATTAAGTTTTAAGTAAGAGAAAAGATTGGGTTTTCCATATGTGTATATAATTCGTGGGTGGGTGTAATTTATTAAAGAGTTATTTCATGTTGAAAGAAATCTCTACACAGGATGTGCACCCTCAAAATTCATCATCTAATTCACAAGGGAAGGAAGATGAAAGGAAGAAGAAGAAGAAGTGTAAAAAAGTGGCGCCCCAACTGTAGTATCATAATTCCCTCTTAGATCCAATCTTTGTTACCCCTAATATACTCTATATAGATCTTGTAGTCCCTAGTTTACATATTTATAGTCGTTGGAGTTTTATACAACAACTAAATCATTCCTAGATATTTCTAGCTAACAAGAACATATGTAGTTGATATATTCTAAAGCTAGTAAGAAATGTTTTTAGTTTCATATACAATTATGTGATGCTTCTTTTTGTGGCCTTTAGAAACCTCTACAAATAGCTTATTGATGACTCTTATTTTCCTCCTAATCATAAATTTATGCTTTGAGACTTCATGGTTTGAATTTAGGGGCATTCGATGAAGGAGAAAATTCTACCATCTCAAACTATCTTCTAATTTCAAGATGGTTCTATTACGATAATTTAATTCAAGTTTACTCCTGAACTTATTGCGGAGGCCGCTAGGATAAAATGTGAAGATGATAAACTACAGAGAAAACACTCGGCCGAGGATTATAAACTATATATGAAACAATTCTTCAAAGAGGGGGAAATATGGTAGTTGAAGTGCACAATAATGGGTATGATCATTTCTCCTTACCTCCCCCATATTCCATGGTTTGTTTCTTCGTGATGAAATATTTCACCTTGGAAGATATACATAGCCTTCCACGATTATCACTTTCTTATTTTGAACCAATTGAGGAATGACCATAGAATTGATGACATTTTTTCTATTTACTTCTTTGAGTTCTATGGGGCTTCTTCTCTGCTCCATTAGGGTTTAATTTATGCCCTTTACCAATATGTCTTTAATAATTCTTCGTATACATGTCATTTTCTTACTTACCTTGAACATGATCAAAGTCACTCTCTCCAACCTTCTAAAAGTATAATTAAAATTGATCTTCTGGAATCTAGGCCCTTCTCTAAAAAGGTTATCCCTAGTACTAAAAACAAGAACCGTCCCGTGAAAAAGAAAAACCCCAAAATTCTAGGTGAAGAAAAAACCCCTGACAAGGAGATTTCTTTAGAGGAAGCTCTTCTTTAAACCAGTCTCGAGAAGCCAAAAAGAATTCATTCCAAGCCTTTACATTCTACTACCAAAATAAGCAATAAAAATCCTAATAAAACCACCCCCTCCTAGATATTTATAAGTAGAAAGAAATAATGTAGTCCAGAGGTGTGAGGTTAAAAAACTTAAAAATGAAGGTAGCTCAAGTGAAAGATGGCCGGCTAGGCTTTGCAAGAAAGATAAGAAAGGGAAACAAATTGAGGAGGAAATGGTCCCAAAAACTGAGGAGGAATTTGAACCTAATGAGGAACGAGATACTACTGAAAATAATGAGAACTAAGACTATCTGGTCAATGTTAAGGAACTTGAGAAACATCAAAAGAAAAGGAAAATAATGTTAATTTGAATGACCTAGAAGAAACTATTAGTATGTCTCAAAAATATCCTTGTAATTCTAGTAATTACCATGGTGACAATGTACACACCTCCCCTTTTGAGGTGAAAATACCCCCTTCTTGCTTCCAGGATCATATTGTTGAATTGCAGAACAAAATTAGTTTCCTGGAGGGTGGTTTCATGATTTCTCATAACTTCAAGAAGGATTTCAAATTTTTTCTTCATTCAATTTGCAAGTTTATGGGTGGGTTTATGAGTAGAGCTTTGTTTGGTGTGGTAATGGAAATAAGCAAAATGAAGAGACTTGGGAGGAAACAACACGAGGATCTAGCCAAATATGAGGATCTCAGCGAGGAGTATACCAAAGATTGGAATTCTTCCGTAAAGAGCCTATCTAAGGACTACAACAAGATTGCTACCTTTTCTTATAATTAGTTATGTTATGTTGCTAGTATTTTTTTTCCGGCTTGTGGTTTTTTCTCTATGGTTGTTTTAAACTTATGTGGTATTCACAACATGTTAGCTGTTTGATAAAACTTTAAAGACTTTGTGATGATTTTTTTAGTAGCTTCTACAATACTGTCAATTTTAGTGATTTATATTGGAGGATTGATGTTAACTTTGACTATGTTAAAGTTAGTAGAAGGTGTAGGAAATCTTTGAAGATGTTTTTTAGTGTTTTTTCTTAAGTTTCAAGGTGTAGTTGTTCTACTTTCTCTCGGTTGTCATTTCCCTAAGTAGGGTTTCTTTTTCTACTTCCTAGTGTGTTTCTAGTTGTTATGGTATCAGGGCTCTTTCCCGTATAACTTAATAAAAAACATACCATTTTACTTTATTTGAATGATCCTTTTTAGTTTCATGCTCGTCTATTCTCCATATTCTCGGGTCTTCTTTTCTAGAAATATGCTACCATACAACTCCTTTTCCATTATTACCCAAATCATTCATGGAAGAGAAAATATATTCTTATTCTTCATCTAACATTGGAGGCTTAATTAAATAAATCTTGTCTACATTGACTACCAAATGCATTTTCATATAGGGACGTAGATCAGGTCAAAAATAAATCTCTCCCACTTTCTAAATAATTTGAGAAGGATTATACTTGATATGTTTTAGATTCCTAGCTACTACTTAATTCTCTCTTTTCGAAATATACCCACACATGGTTATCAAATTACAATTTGTACTTGGATTGTGACTTAGATTGAAATATTCTTGTATACAAAGGTGAATTTTGTAAATTATAGGATCAATCAACAATTATATGGTGAAGATTTCATATGGTATAGTAGAAACTAGTAATGACTCGTAACTCAAGACTATTGATTGTATGATTCATGTAGGAAATTTTTTTTTTTAAGTTTTATAATAATTTTAATCACTAAAAACTGAAGAATACTATTGGGTTATGAATCCTACATATGAAAGGAAACCTCCTTTTTAGAGAAATCATTACCTACACACTTTCTGTAGATCTTAAATAAAATAATATCATTGTGGTTTGACTCAAAATCATCCCCTTCCCCTCTTGGGACATATATTGCAAAAATCCTTAGACAATGTTCATAATCTTCAACTTGTACCTCTCTAGCAAAAAGGTGCAACAAAGAAAGAATAGTAGTTGTTTAAATAAGAGGTGGTCTTGAGAAGATATAAACCATCTTACTTGTCATACCCCATTTATATTTTATCACCAAATAAAATTATTATAAGAACCCCATCCTCTTGATGATATTTTTATCATTCTAAGTGTTCCATTCATTCTCATGAGAGATGGGTTCATGTGAACCACTACTCATGAATTATGGGTCAATGAGTTTGATTCAAAAACTACACAGTTGAATCCTGATAGCAATATCACAGTTTGACTTGCTGTGGAAAAATATCTCCTACTTATCGATATTTTTATTGTTTTTTATTCCTTGAAGTATTGGAGTGGTTGACAATCGATATAGACTACTATTTCTTTTCCCGTGTGAGATAATTATTCCTTTTCTTCATTGCAAATACCAAAGTATACAAATCCTATTGATGCCTATGATTCTAGTGATAAGAACATGATAATGACGATTGATTTTTTTAAGATAAAGCCTTTTTTTTAATGCAAATATAGTCAAATTTTTACAATAGGTGGATTGTTATTTTTTTTTTAATTCTTGATACAGTCTTATTATTTACGTTATAGAGAGTATTTTTATTTTTCATTCTTGAAAAAGTTATTTTTTTTTTTTTTTCTACAAATTCCTATTCAACTATTTTTCTTTACTATAAATTTAAAAGAAATTTTAGTAATTGTGTTCATGTGTATTTTAAAATGTTTGATAGATTTTACTCAATGAAATGTATTTTTCTATACTTACAATTTTTTATATGGAGTACTCATTATCAAAAGAGTGCATATAATGCACATACTTATTTTTTTGTTTTCCCTTTCTTACTATTTGAATAGTTTTTCATTTTCATCTTTTAATTTTACTTTGACATGCCTTTTCAATATATTTTACATGAAATTCAAATTCAAGGAAAAATGTATTGTTGAAAATATTTATGTGGGACTCAACCATTTTAATTTGGGCCTATTTTGATGGGGATATTGCCAATGATGACTACTGTATAAATTGGTGTACTTTAATCTGGAAGTTAGCCTAAATTTATTTATTCTTCAGACATACCTGAGGAATATTCTCATTTGTCATTTATTTGTTCATCATCTTTGGTCAAATAAGTCAACTTATAATTGACCCTTGAGGCTAGATATAAATATGCAAACTTGATTCCTAAGCTTTTAAATTCAATTTTTTCAATTTTAAACAAAAAAATTATAAGAGAACAATAGTACAAATTATTTCAAATTACATGCTAGAGTTATATATGAAAGAACAATCACAAATTTAATATAATCATTACACTAATTTATTATAATCATTTAGAAAAAATTTAAAGCATGATATTGCATGGGTACATCAGGTCTTTGATAATTATTTCATACCTTTGAATTAGTGAGATGTCTTTCACTAAAATAGCCAATGTTGGCATATCAAACTCGCACAGTATACTAACACATCTTTACATACATAGGGTATAAAATAGAAAATATAATAGAGTCTTATTTCTTCCAAATGAAGAAATTTTATACCACCATGGACACTGATGACTTTTTCTAAACAGAACAAAAACAAGAAGACAATGAGAATAATGTCTCCAGTTTTATCGATGTGTATAACTTTCAATAATGCAGGCATTTGTCTAATTCCAAGAGCAATTAATGATCCAGGCATATATAATGAGATCACAGTAAAAAAATGGGGATTGTTTTCAAAATGATAATTCTTCATGCCTGCACAGACATTACATTTGTTAAGTCATTGACCGAATTTTTTAATATTATATTTTTCCTTCTAATGATGTCGATTAGACAACATATGCTTTTCCTCGAACTGCAGACTAATTTTCATCAAATATATTAAACCCTATATTCAATGCATCTGAGCAAAGAGTTACGATCTAAAGATGTTGACCTGAGTATAGTAGGTAATATGAGTAAGTTCCGAGTTGGTTGCTGGATGTGATATGATCTGTACAACGAAAAAGTTTTGTAAGTGCCAGGGTAGGAAAGTAAGGTTGGATAGGTCAGATAAAAAATTATGGGAGGTCATTTTCAATCTTCTATACTATTTTTTTTTGTCATTTTAAAGTTCCAATACTTTTTAAAAAAAAAAATTATGTTGTCATTATGTTGTCCCAGACGGTGTAGGGGGAGGTCGTTTTAAAGCTTGTATAGCCATTTTCTTTCAAAAATTATGCCCTTTTACAGATAGATTTTAAAACCAACCAGTTCTTCTCTTAATAGATTGATTACCACTTACTACCAAATTTCCTCTTGGTACTTATTGGAACAACCTTATATTAGATTTCAAAAGATACTTGATGGGTGGAAAGGAAAAATGCTAAGTCAGCCAGGAAAAATAAAACTCCTTAAGGCTTGTCTCCAAAGTATTCTAGTGTATTTTACGTCAGTCTTTAAAATACCTTCATCGGTGGCTGATAACATAGAGAAACTACAAAAAATATTCTTGTGGAAATTGACTGAGAAAAACTTGATATTTGCAATGGTTAAATAAGATATTGTGTGCTTTTCAAAGAAAGATGGTGAGCTGAGTATCAGAAAAATTAGACCCTTTAACAGAGCTCTCAATTTTAAAATAGGATGGTTGCTCATGGAAAACAATAAAGATTGGAGAAAATTAGTGAAAGTCAAGTATCTTTAAAACAACAAAACTGACTCCTTTCTGTATGACTCCAAATCTACCTTGGAATCCCCTAGATTTGGACCAACATCCTTAAAACCAAAAACATTTTAAGGAAAGGTAGACGAAAAATCATTGGAAATGGAAATAGAACTAAATTTCGGGAGGACATTTGCATCTCAACAAACCTTTAGGGGATCATAGTAACCTCAATCAGATAAAAAGGTGTCTTATGGGAACTAATGGTACCCAAGTGAATAGTTATGTTATTTGGGAGAATGGCAAGGCTAGTTGCAAAGATTTTTCCAAACATGTGTAGGATTATGCTAATATCAAGCCTTCGATTAGAAGTACTCTTCAGAGAGACTTAGCTACCCTAATTCCTCTTACTATAGATTATCTCTTTTCTCACAATCTAGTTAGGATAATTTTGGTCAAGAAACACAAATCCTTGGGTCATTACCTTGTCAAATGTACCTACATTTCCCAAGAAATAGTGGACACCAACAACTACCTTTTGAAGTAGATTTGGATCCCCAATATTATCATGAAGGTTAACTACTTTTGATGGATTACTGCTCATGGAAAAGACTTAACTATTGATAATTTGAATAAGTGGCGGTTCTCCTTGGTTAACAGGTGTGTCCTCTCTTAAAAGAATTGTGAATGTATTGACCATATATTTTTTTGGCATTTATCCTATATTAAGGAGGTGTCGGACAATGTGCTTAAGGCTATCAATGTGGATTGGGTTTTGCAAAAGTCAATATATCTATTTATAGAAAAATAAAATTTTAGCCCTTTTTCTCACCCCATCCTTAAAACAATATGGGCTCACATTCCCCCTTTTTCATATGAAATATCTAGAAAGAACAAAATAAAATAATCTTAAGAGACAAAGCTAGGACTAGTGCCAACCTATTTCAAATCATTAAACAACAAGTTAAAGAAAACATCAGTGTATTTTCCTTTGGAAAATGAGAAGTTAGCCCTATTCTCTAGGAGACTAGAGTTAAACAGGTCCAAGGATTGCAGTAGAACCTCTTAAAAATCAATTGGGATAGTATTTCGAGGATAAAACATACTAAGTGGACTTCTCCTCCAACTAACTAGGTTAAATGAAATTTTGATGGGTGTTCCAAAGGTAACCCTGGCCTCTTTGCTGCTGGAGGAATTATCAGGAATTGGCAGGGTGTTCTCATTGAAGGTTTTTGCGAAAAATTAGGTGTTGGATCATATAAAAGAGTGGAGTCTATTGATGCTTGGAAATAGATTAAAAGAATGAAGGAACTAAACTTGGAATTTTTTTAATCTTTGAAGGTGACTCAAATCTCATAACTAACTACTTGAAAGGCAATGTTGGGTGCCCATGGTCCTTATTATCGATCTTGCAGGAGTGTAAAAGAATGTTTGCCAGCTTCAATCATGTGGAAATTCATTGTACCATAATGGAAGGTAAATGTGGAGTGGGTCAGGTAGCCAATATGGGCCTTAATTACTCTGGAAGACACTTTATGATGTATGACTAGTGTACGAATAAACTAAAAGAAATCCTAGCTAAAGAAAAGGAAAATTTCCCTAATCAAATACATGATGAAATTAATATATCATATTAATTTGTGGGGCCTTTAAATCGTAAGATGGTTACTAGAGAAAATTAAGTCTTATTTCATGTTTTTGATTAAGTAAAACATGTTTTATAGGGTTCCTGAAACCTGAAACATAATAGATGTAACATTAAGCCCAGTTAAAATGAAGCAAAGCAAAAAAGAAAGAGCAAGCCAACAAAAGGCTAGAGAAAAAAACTAACAGCTTCTACAAAAGAAGAATAAACAGGGTTAGCAGAAAAAACCGGGGACCCTCATGACAAGTCCAGCATCAAAGTAGCCGCCTTGGCTTCGAGTAGTTCTATGTTGGCCACCGTCTCCTTAATCTTTTGGAAATCCAGCACCATGACCTTGTCCTTAATCTTCTTGGTTCTAACTCTGGATCACTGGTCGGGCCCTATTCAGTGTTATGATCTGTCTCCACCTCCATATTGGCTGCCTCTATCCCATCTAATTTAGCCTCTAGTTTCTCAATGATAGTGTCGGTGTGCTCTTTAGAGGCCTTAAGGATATTATAACTCTGCTCCGCAATATTCTTAAGAGTAGCTTCTACCCTATTCATTTTCTCCTCCAACTTTTGCACTCTGCTATTTATCTCCTGATCCCTAGTAGTCTTCTCCTTTTTATCCTTTTCCTTGCTATTAGCCCTTTTCTTGAGGTCCTCCACTTCATGGAATAACTATTTTATGGTTCTGTAATTATCAACCATGCTATTATGGGAGTTATTAAGCATGTCCATTTATAAATCTCTGGAGTTATCACTAAGCACCACTAAAGAAGGGTCGATAAGCTCATCTAGCTTGATACGGCCTCCCTCCCTCTCAATTACCTTAGGGTTTATTATTTCTCTAGTAATCCCCATCTTTTCTTTTTTAACATTGAAATCACATCACCCAATAATCTTCCCCTGTTCTACCATGTAACAACATAACTCATCATCCTACCCGTCATCCTTCCCCGTGTCATGAGGTTGAGAGAGCTGAGGTGAATGGGGAGTATGATTAGTGTCTTGGTAGTCATCTTGAAGCATCCTCTTCAAATTGTGACCCAAAATACGGGAACCACTACGGGTTTTGTCCTTAGGGGATTTTTGGTCATCTCTCAAATCCCTCTTCCTATCTTTTTTGTTTTTACCCATGGTAGATTGTTTTCTCTTTGTGCCTTTGCTGCTAGAAATGACCTCCTCATCTTCTGTATCCATATCTTCTTCAATGTACTCTTCATAAGAAATAATCATGGTGCTTTGTTTTCTAGGGGTTACCCGTTTCTCTTTTTTAGTGCTTTGCACACTCGCTCTTTTCTTTTTTGAGGACGAACCCAAAGTATTATTTTTCATTTCATACTCATCATCATTTTCAGAATGCAGACCATCACTGTCTTTCGTCTCCAAGGGGATGTAATCCAAACCAGAGGCCTCCACCTCGTCTTTCTTAACCACCTCCTTCCCAAGGGTTTGGGCCTTAAAATATTCATAGATTAAAAGCAAAAGGCCTTTGTGCAGGGCAGGGTTAGCTATGACCTTCTTTCTATACCCATTAATATTGTCATTTATTGAAGCATACAAATAAAAGGGAATACACACCTTCATATCATGGAGAAATTGGTTCAATAGGACAAAGTGATAGGTGCGGGTTCTGTCAAACCTAGTATCTAGCATTATGTAGTAGATGATGGATCTTAACATGAACCGCCACAGTCACTTCAGCCCACCCGGAAGGTAGTGGGTGCCGACCTTGGTAAGCTCTTTCTTTTCCCCATCGTTTCTGACAAAGTCACTTATCGCCGAGTCTGAAATTTTCCTATCTCTATAGAATTTCTTTCTAGCAATAGGAATCCTCGTAACCGCTGAGATAATGTCCTCGGTCACCGTAAACATTTTTCCATTTATCTCTATACTACCCTTATTCCAGTTTTTGATGAACATATTCATCATTGTCGGCTTCCCACCGTGAAGCCTATCAATTAAGGTGGAATGATGATGATGTTAATTAATATTTATAATCTTAAATTGTACCTTAACAATGATACTAGGTTTTCCAATAAGGGGATCGTGGGAACTAAAGTTTTGAGATGAGATCTTCATAAGCTTTGTTTCATGAAATATTATTTGTGGGATTTTCCTTCTATCTGGCCCCTTATAAGTTTCATTGGGTACACATGTCAAGATGAATTATTTCTTTTGAATGATGATGTAAGGTGGATGCCAATTTGGGATTTCATAATTTTTTTATGAGACACCAATTTAATAATTATTTCATTAATTATTATGTGTGAGAAATCTTATTGGGGCAATCTAAAAGGGAAATGTCAAATCAACTATCCAAAAAATCTCTACCAAATCATTATCAATATTTTAAGAAGATATATCATTTGTGCAGGGTATGATTATGATTATTGTATTTTTTCTCAATTTCATTTGGGTTCGGAGTTTGAGAATTTCCCTTGTCATTTTGGGAAAAAAGGTGAAAAGAGTTTCTTTTTTTACTATGTCTAAAATTTGTGGGCGTTTCATATCCCTAGTTATGCACTATGTTATGTCTTAGATCAACATTATGGGGGCCCTTTGAGAAGCTCTGAACCTAGATATTGTCGAGAATTACTGCAGAATCAGAAGTTCTGGGACATTTTTAAAAGAGGTGGCTTCACACTCTATTGTGATGCCATGAGAGGGTATAATACCCAGTTAATATCAATATTTTGCAATTCCTAGCTATAGGGTAATCACACTATTAGTATTATTATATTCAAGTTTACTCCTGAACTTATTGCAGAGGCCACTCAGCAAAAGTGTGAAGCTAATAAAGTGGAGAGGAAAATCTCAGTTGGGGATTATAAAATCATGTGAAACAATTCTTCAAAGAGGGGGAAAAGATGGTCATTGTAGCACACAATAATGGGTATGATTGTTTCTCCTTACCTCCCTCATATGCCTTGGTTTGTTTCTTCATGATGAAATATTTCACTTTGGAAGGAAGATATGCTGCCTTCTACAGTTATCACTTTCCAATTTTGAACCACTTGAGGAATGACCATAAAATTGATGCCATTTTTCTATTTACTTCTTTGAGTCCTGGTATTTCTGATGGGGCTTCTTCTCTGCTCCATTAGGGCTTAATTGATGCCCTTTACCATTATGTCTTTGATAATTCACCGTATACAAGTCATTTTCTTACTTACCCCTAACAAGATAAGAGTTTCTATGTCCAAACTACTAAAAGTATAGTTAAAATTGATCTTATGAAATATAAGGTTCTCTCTAAAAAGGTTATCCCTAGTGCTAAAAAGAAGAACCCTCCTCCAAAAAAGGAAAAAACCCCAAAACCCTAGATGAATAAAAAAATCTTGAGAAGGAGATTCCTTTAAACGAAGCTCTTCTTTAAACCACTACCCAGAAGTTGAAAATCATCCATTCCAAGTCTTCACCTTCTCCTACCAAAATAAGAAATAAAAATCCCATGAAAACCAGCCCCCTCATAGATATTGATAAGGAGGAAGAAAAAATGGAGAAGAGGTATGAGGTTAAACAACTTAAAAATGAAGGGAGCTTTGGGGAAAGACAGTCGACTAGGCTTTGTAATAAAGATAAGAAAGGAAAACAATTGACGAGGAAATGGTCCCAGAAATTGAGGAGGAATTTGAACCCGATGAGGAAGAAGATACTACAAAAAATTCCGAGGATGAAGACTATGTTCTTGATGTTATGGAACTTGAGGAAACGTCGAAAGAAAAGGAAATTACTGTTGATTTGAATGACTTCAAAGACACTGTTAATATGGCTTACAAGTCTCCTCCTCATTCTGGTAATTACACTGGTGACAGTGTACACACTTCCCCCATTGAGGTGAAAAGTCCCCCTTCTTTCTTTCAAGCTCAAATTGTTGAATTGCATAAAAAAATTAGTATTCTGGTGAGCTCTTTCATGATTTTTAATAGCTTCAAGAAGGATCACACATTTTCTACTCATTCCATGTGCAAGGTTATGGATGGGTTTATGAGTAGAGCTTTGCTTGGTGTGGTCATGAAAAGAATTAAATTGAAGATATTTGTGATGAAACAACAGGAGGATCTAGAGAAAGATGAGGATCTCAGTGAGGAGGATACTGAAGATTGGAATTCTTCTCTCAAGAGCCTATTTAAGGACTGCGATAAGATTTCTATTTTTTTTAATAATTAGTTATGGTTTTTTGCTAGTTTTTTTTGTTCCAACTTCTGGTTTTTTATCTATAGTTATTTTAAACTTATGGTTCCTATGGTCTTCATAGCATGTTATATATTTGATTAAAATTTAAATACTCTTTGATGATGTTTTTTAGTAGCTTCTACAACACTGTTAGTTTTAGCTAATCAAATTCGATAGCTGGTGTTAACTTTGACTATGTTAAAGTTAGTAGTAGGAGTAGAAACTCTCTGAAGGTTTTTTGGTGTTTTTGGTCAGCTATGGTGGTGGGTTTTTTCTTCTTTCTCTTGGTTGTCATGACCCTTAGTAGGGGTTTTTTTTCCTACTTCCTAGTGTGTTTCTAGTTTTTATGGGATCAGGGCCCTTTCCCTGCTGACTTAATAAAAACATATCATATTACATTATTTGAATGATCCTTTTTAAGTTCATGTTCGCCTATTCTCCCTATTCTCAGATCTTCTTTTCTAGAAATATGTAACCATACAACTCCTTGCCCATTAGGAACCAAATCATTCATGGAAGGAAACATATATTCTTATTCTTCATCTAACATTGGAGGCTTCATGAAATCAATCTAATCTTGTCTACATTGACTACCAAATGGATTTTTGTATAGGGAGGTAGAACAGGTAAAAAAAAAATCTCTTCCACTTTCTAAATAATTTGAGAAGGATTATACTTGATAGGTTTTAGATTCCTAACTAGTACTTAATTCTCTCTTTTCTAAATACAGACACATATGGTTACCAAATTAAAATTTGTACTTGGATTGTGACTTAGATTGAAATCTTCTTGTATACAAAGGCAAATTTAGTAAATTAGAGGATCCATAAAAAATTATATGGTGATGGTTTCATATGGTATAGTAGAAACTAGTAATGGTTGTAACTCAAGACTATTGATTGTAATAAGTCATGTAGGAAAAAAAGCATTTTTTGACGTTTTATAATAATTTTAGTCACTCCAAAATGAAGAATACTATTTGGTTATAAATCCTACATATGAAAGGAAACCTCATTTTTTACGAATATCATTACCTACACACTTTTTGAAGATCTTAAATTAAATAATATCATTGTGGTTTGACTCAAAATCAGCCACTTCCCCTCTTGGTCTAGTGACATATTGTGAAAATCCATAGACAATGTTCATAATCTTCAACTTGTACCTGTCTAGCAAAAAGGTCCAACAAAGAAAGAATACTAGTTGCTGAAATAAGAGGTGGTCTTGAGAAGATATCAACCATCTTACTTGTCATATCCCATATATATTTTAGCACCAAATAATATTATTATAAGAACCCCATCCTCTTGATGAGATTTTTAAAGTTTTTTGGTCCTTCAAGTATTGGAATGGGTGACAATCGATATAGACTACTATTTATTTGCCCATGTGAAATAATTATTCTATTTCTTCATTGAAAATGCCAAAATATACAAATCCTATTGATGCCTATGATTGTAGTGATAAGATCATGATAATGATGATTGATTTTTTTTAAGATAAAACCTTTTTTTTAAAATTCAAATATAGTCAAATTTCTACAATAGATGGATTGCTATTTTTTTTGTTCCTCATAGAATCTTATTATTTATGTTATAGAGAGAGTTTTTATTTTTCATTCTTGAAAAAGTTATTTTGTTTTTTCTACAAATTCTTTCTCAACTATTTTTCTTTACTTTTTATTCATAAGAAATTTTAGTAATTGTGTTCACGTGTATTTTAAAATGTTTGAAAAATCTTACCTAATGAAATGTCTTCTTCTATACTTACCATTTTATATATGGAGCACTCATTATCGAAAGAGTGCATAGAATACGCATCCTTATTTTTTGTTTTCCCTTTCTTAGTATTTGAATAGTTTTGCATTTTTATTTTTTTAATTTTACTTTGACATGCATTTTCAATATAGTTTACATGAAATTCAAATTCAAGGCAAAATGTATAGTTGAAAATATTTGTGTTGGTCTCAACCCTTTTAATTTGGGCATATTTTTATAGGGATATTGCCATGATGATTACTGTATAAAATGATGTATTTTAATGTGGAAGTTAGCCTAACTTGATTTAGTCTTCACACATATACGAGGACTATTTTCATTTGACATTTATTGTTCATCATCTGAACTCAAATATGTCAATGTAAAATTGACCCTTGAGACAAGATATAAATATACAAATTTGATTCTTAAGCTTTTAAATTAAATTTGTCCAATTTTAAACTAACAAATTATAAGAAAACAATAGTACAAATTATTTCAAATTACGTGCTAGAGTCATATATGAGAGAACAAACACTAATTTATTATAATCATTTAGAACAAACATTAAAGCATGGTATTGCTTGGGTACATGTTGTCTTTGATAATTATTTTATTCCTTTGAATTAGAGACAGGTCTTTCATTAAAAGAGCCAATGTCAGCATATCAAACTCGCAAAGTATACTAACACATCTTTTCATACATAGGTTATAAAATAGAAAATATAATACATTCTTCTTTCTTCCAAATGAAGAAATTTTATTCCACCATGGACATGATGACTTTTTCTAAACCGAACGAAAGCAAGAAGACAATGAGAAGGTAATGTCTCCAGTTTTCTCCACGTGTATAACTTTCAATGATTTAGGCATTCGTCTGATTCCAAGAGAAAATAATAATGCAGACATATATAATGAGATCACAGTAAAAAACTGGGACTATTTGCAAAATGATAACTCTTCATGCCTTCACCATTACATTTGTTAAGTCATTGACCGATTTGTCATGGGGCGGCAAAACGTGATTTAACTGAAATTTTTAATATTATATTTTTCATCTAATGATGCCGGTTAGACAGCTTATGCTTTGCCTTGAACTGCAGACTACCTTTGATCAAATATATTAAACCCTAAATTCAATGCATCTGAGCAATGAGTTACGACCTAATCCCTGGATTCTTCAGTTTTAAGCAAGAAAAGTGAGAAGATTGGGTTTATCATCTGCGGTAATAATCTCATGGGTGGATTTAATTTCTTGAAGAGCTGCTTCATGTTCGAATCACTCTCTACAAAGGATGTCCACCCTTAAAATTCATCTGCTCATTCACAAGGGAAGGAAGGCGATAGCAAGAAGAAGAACAATTCTAAAACAGGCGATACCCCAGTTATTGTTTCATACTCCCCTGCTGGATCTTTCTCGGCTCTAGTCTAATCTATATAGTCCTTATAGATTTTGCAGTCCCCTGTTTACATGTTTGCAGTTGTGGGAGTTTTACACAGCAACCAAATTGGTGCTGGATGCTTCTATCTTAGAAGTACATAGGTAGTTGGTATATTTTAAAGCTAGTAAGATATGTTTTTGGTTTCATATATGATTATTGCAAATCGATTAGAAATAATATAATTTTTATATTTTAAATAATCAAAGTTGGTATATTTTAAAGCTAGTAAAAAATGTTTTTGGTTTCATATATGATTATTGCAAATGGGTTAGAAATAATATGATTTTTATACTTTAAATAATTTTGATTCATATATTGCAAATCGATTAGAAATAATATGATTTTTATATTTTCAATAATCAATGTTGATATATTTTAAAGCTAGTAAGAAATGTTTTTGGTTTCATATATGATTATTGCAAATAGCTTAGAAATAATATGATTTTTATATTTTAAATAATTTTGATTAGATAAAGTGGGAGACAGTTCAAACTTTTAAAAAAAACTTAAAAAATAAAAAGAAAGGGGACTCACAAAAAGTGAGACCACCCAATAAAAAGCCAACCATCTAAACAAAACTTAAACAAACATATTTTTGAGTAAATTATTGATTCTATTAAGTATTGACAATCATTTGTTGAAAAGCATACACCATTGTTTAGTTGAATGAACTTGTTTTGATAAACCATCTCAAAAGACCACAATAAAAAAAACAATAAAAAAAGGATAAACCAAAAGCCTCATATATTATACAGAGGAATGTATTTATTTGTTGTTGATAAAGTATATCTACTTGCTATTGGTTATTGTGCTTAAGGTTTAACTTCTAATATAGCTAATTAAAACAAGAAGGATAATGGTGATTGGCATGAACTTTTCACAGTAGAAAAATTTAAAGTGTTTTTGTAAAAGGTTTTTAGTAGTAAAAGTGAGGAAATATTATCTGATGGGAGGGTTCTAATTTTTATAGTCTATAAGCTTATTAAAAAAACCCACTTATTTCTCCTGTCATACAATGCTATTATCATCATCACCAATATGAATCTTACCCATTTAATTATTCATTTTGGAACAACACAGATTTGGTTGTGCCCAAAGTCTATTGTGAATACTACAAACATTTCTAATAATTGTGTCTCGGTTGGGGGCATTCACTTCCAGCTCAATGAGGAGGTCATTGCAGAGGCAACAGGGCTCTCTATGGTGGGGAGAAAGTACAAAAAGACCAGTTAGACTGCCGACCCTACCAGCCTAAAACAATTTTTCAAAGACGGTGAGCTGCCGGTCAGGAAACATGGGGGTTTCAACAGGGAAGAGCTGCCGGACTTCTGGCCAAAAATTTGTCTCATTATAATGAAGTATTTCATTCTTGAAGGTAAGTTTACAGTGTTTTACAACTACCACTTACCTTTCCTGAATCATATTAGGAACAAAGATTTAATTTCCATACCGTTTTATCTTCTGCACTCTATAGAGAGTAATGTCCTTGATATCAAAAGCAACCCTGATAGGGCTATCCTCCACCAGGGCCTCCTTTTTCTTTTCCAATTTCACAAAGCCATATGTCCGACACCCCAACCCCCTTTGATTATTCAGATGATGCCCCAGGAGGAGCCCCTGGAAAAAGCTGAAAAGACCACCAATTCCTCCTCCCAGTCCATCTGTATCACCCAAGGGCCTGTGATGACGGAGAAAAAAAACCGTAAAAAAAGTATTAAGATTCCCACCTGTAAGAAGGAAGGCTAGGAGAAGTTGTATGTTTCTGATTCTGTGGAAAACAATGAAGGGAAAAGGGTTGACAACACACCTAAGATGGATTACAAGCCCAAAAAATGGAAAATGATGGAAACCCAAGTTAATTTGGAGGTGGACCTAAGTGGTTCAGGCCGAAGGAGGTCTAATAGAATAGCCAAGGAACAATGCAAAATCAAGATGATGGAAACGGCCTCAAAAGAGCTTTCCCTGACTAGAAATGCCTCCCACTCCAACAACTCTAGAAATGGTTCCTCGAAAGGCTATATGAGCCCGAATGGTAATATTCCCCTGCCCAACCTCCAGAGAGCCATAGAAACCCCCAAGAACCCCACCCCACCCCAGAGCCCCCACCATGATACCCAGGATAAACCCCACTCCTCTGGTATGGAGGAAAAATGCAATTTCACAGGCACCCTTAAAAGAATTTTGTGAATCTCGACAAAGAGATTGTTGAGATTAAGAAGAATATGTAGGACCCGATGAACTACTGCATGAGGACCAGAAAATTTGCCCTGAAGGTCATGCATGGCTCGGCTACGACCCTCTGTAATGTGCAGGAAAAGCTGGCGGGTGGCAAATTGGAAGCAGACGAGGATAATTGCAAGGATCTGTTCCTGTTTCTTCAGGAGGAGTGGGCGAGAACCCTACTGTCTAAACAACTGGGAGGGAAGAACTAAATCTACTGTCTATGGTTCAGGTAATTTTGGCTGGGCTTGACCCTCGGTTACCCTGTTCTGCGATTGGGGTTAATTTTAATTTTGTTATTTTGGTTTGGTTTAGCCCTGTGAGGCTTACTGTTGATACTTTTTATGCTACTGATGGTAGCAATTACTTTGGTTAAGTCCCTTGGAGTAGAACTGTCATTTTTATTTTTGATAGAGGCCGAACTAGAATTGGTGATTTTGATATTCTGCTAAAATGCTTTTTAGCTTAGACTAGTTTCATTAATATGCTATTAATGTGCTACTAGTCCTCTGTTCCATGGGCCAGCACCCTCTTGCTGCTTTTTCTATCAAAAACAATCAATATTTTATATTTGATTCTGATTGTAAATATTTAACAATTTTTATTCAATTAGGTTAAGTCATTATAAATAAAAATATAATATTTTTTACACTTTAATTTGTATATATGTCAATCTAAATTAATTAAACAATATATTATAGACTAGTGTATTAAATATACATGTGAGAAAGAAAATTCAAAAAAAAATTATGATCTAGGAATAAGTTTTTCTTTGCTGATAAAAGTTGTAGGACAACTGAAATTTTATTAATATGAAAGGACAAGTACATATTTTTCAAAAGGGATAGAAGAAAGACACCATGGCTTAAATAAACATTAGCATAGATTAACCCCAACTATACAAGAACATTAGAGGTCACCATAGACTCCATAATTTTATTCAATTTTAAAAGGTTGAAATCAAAAAGATTGTTTCATAAAAAGAAAAGATATAGAAAAGAGTCAGTAGTGATGGAATAGCATGTGTTAAAATGCCTATAGTATTAGGTGATAATTAAAACAACAATTATAGAATGATGTAGGTCAATAATGAGTCTAGGTAACAATGATAGATCTATATATTTTAGATTACTCTAAGTAGTGGAATAAACTAAAATTACAAAATATTGATTTTACTTTATCGTAATATAAATTTTATTGAAATAAAGTGTATAAAAAAGAACCTATTGATGAATTATTTTCTAGAATTTTAGTTCTACTATGCAATATTAATTTCCACTAGTACTCACTCAACAAGATAGATGTATACATTTCTTTTGAAAATTTATCAAATATAGTACAACTAGGTATTATAGATTTCTTATTTAGTTTAATTAGATATTTTATTTTATTATAATATTTTTCAAGTCATTTAATAGAATTAATTTATTCATACAATTGAATGTGACCTATTTTTATATAATTATTGGATATGAGAATAATTTCAAAGAAACATAATATTTTTTATATGCTATTGTGAAGAGGAAAATGAAACTGGCTACTATAGTCACTAATGGAGAAGTTTTTGGGTTTCAAATAGGGTATATGTAATCACAAAACCAAAGCAGAGACCCTGTGCTTAATAACAAAATTCGATTGAACATTAAGGAGAGACTCTGTGCTCAATAACAAAATTCGGTTCAACATTAAGGACAAATACATTCACATATTCTCAAAATAAAATCACTTTAACTTTATTACAAGATTTGGGTCTATCAGCCACTCTCTCTACACATGCAACTTTTCAAACCTCTCTTAAAGCATTCACAGTAATTAATGATGCACAACCTCACACAATCTGTAAATTTATAGTGTCCCCTCCAGGCCGATTCCCCCCTCTTCTATTTGCTGGTTTCCCTTTTCTTGGAAGGCATTCTATCAACCATTCTTTTTTTATTAGATGTCTTCACAAGATTTGAACCCTGGTGGGCTCAATGAGAACCATTGAACTTCACCAGTCGACCAATTCACAATTGACATATATTATAATATTTGAAAAATAAGAAACTCCTTTAAATTTTATTATCCTTGACATCCTTATTCTATGACGTTACACTACAGATCAATATCTAATCATTGGATTATATTTTTCTTTTGTTCTCAGACCTAAAACCAGCAGCAAATCTTTTTTCTTTCTTTTCCAACGCCTCTTGCCTTTCTAATCAATGCTGTTCTTTATGCACGATGTTCACCCTTATTTGCAGATTTTAATAATTTTAGAACGTAGTATTTATTTGAAGGTTTCTAACGCCTTTTATTTTCCAGTGCATACGTTGACCATGTTATACAGGCTTATTTGAGTGTTTCTCCTTTTGAAATCCTTCAGTGGAGGTCTATGGTCAAAAATTCAAGGTGCGGGTTTAAGCAAAGTTCTTTCACATCATCCACTTGCATTTGTTTAAGACAATCTCTATTTTAAACTTCTTTTCCACTCCTTACAGTCACGTGATTAGAGCTAGATTGAATCATGGAGATAGCGAAACTCTATAAAGATTGATGGAGAGATACCAATGCTAATAGTTCAAGCAAAAACTAAAATTGAAGAAAACAAACTGAACTTGTTTTTGGTCAGTGCTGATCAATGATATGCCTGGGTGCTCTTACATCAGACATGCTAAGTAAGCTAATTTTGTAACTAGAACTCAAATAATGGAGTGGAGTAGTTTGACTACTCTTTAAGGTTACTTAGGTTAAATGAACTCCATCATTGTTCAAGATGGAAATAAGTTCTTCCTTAGCCTCTTTCAACACTTACCTAGGACACTTTTTGACCTCCTCCACCAAGTGTGTCCCCTTCTCTTCCCACTTGTGGACTCATGCCCTCGAGTCTGACCTCCTCCACCAAAGGTTATCTCTTCTTCTCCTCCAAACGCTCTCCACTTTTGTCTCCTTTGTGGAATGTTGTCCACCGAAAATTGACCACCTGCACCAATATAATGCAACAAAACTGAAATTGCACTCTCTCCTATTTTCAACTTTGTAAAGAGGATACTCATCCACTCTTTATACCACAAGACTCATGCCCCAATGATATACCGAAATCTTCTCATCCACTTTCCCCAATCTTCTAGTTGGTCATGTTATAGCAATATGCTTCGATGCCATACCTATAGTAGAGTAACATACCTAAAACTCCATAATTTTTTATAACATATAGGATGTAGCTCACAATATAACTTTTGCAATACCAGAGTACACCATGCCATTGAGAAACCCCTATCCACTGCTTGTATCGTCACCCTAATCATACCTAGTACCACATACCTCCCTTCTTTGTCAGGTAACAAGAATTCACTCATTAGTGTGCAAACATAAATATATATATGACGGTATATTGACATTTGTGCTAATGCCCCATCTAATGAATGTTACCCACGATGGAGTAGGCCATCAACTCCCATAAGAAATCTCATCACCTCCTGATATACTCTCCTCTATGAAATTAATTGCACAAGAAAAATCAGAAATCTAAGGATCATGTACACATCCTCCACTATAACCATAATCTCCCCTATGGGAAGATAAAAGGTTGACATCTCACATCTTCACCTCTCCATCTGCACTGTCACAATCACCATGTGTGTACTCATGGGACATTCTTTCCAGGTACCTAAGGCTAACCACGTCTTTCCTCGCTCACTCGATTATGTCGAAGTAGTTTTCCAAACTCGCCAATTACAACCATCTCTCCTAATTTGCCATGATATCCACACTCCACTACACTAAAAACCATAGGACATGTTAGTCACCATCCTAACTAAAATTTATTCTTAGTCCCCAGTCGTTTAATATGAAACACTTCACCATTTTGGTAACTTTTTTCCCTATCCCCTCTTCTTCCCAATCAAGTTAGGCAGGAATGCATTCTCGCTAGTTTTCCCTTCCCTTTCCCTATGAGAATGCATTCCTACGAGTTCTTTTCCTATGAGAATGTATTCCTGCGCAACATCAGCCAATTCCTACTAGAGAAGGAATACATTCCTAATTCTACTCTTTTTCACTTCCAAAACTCACTTTCATCTCAAGTGACAGGAATGCATTCCTACCACCTTCAAGATCATTCCTGGAGCATATGATTTTACGAGAACGCATCAATTCATTTATTCATAACTTAAAAAGGCATGCAAATCAAGAAAAATCTCAAGTTTCTCAATACTCACCTATCAGCCAGGCATTTGATGTCAATAGATACTCGCCATTGCACTGACTTGATGCCTTGGTCTCCGTGCACTTTTCATCTTCCTCATGCATAAATGAACTCTTAAATATGGTAAAATAATCTTTTTCTCTCAGTTTCTCTCTTTCTCATAGTCAAATTGAATGGTAAATTCCTAAATTTACTATTGTAAAGCTCTCGAGAGCCTTAATTTTTATTGTCTTGGTCCCTTTATAACCAATTTCTGCCTGATTTCTTCCCACAAACTCTAAACTTCAAGTACCATTTTCTTCCTTAGATGGTGTTTGGTTCTCTCTTTCTCCCTGTTAGGGTACAATTTCTTTTGAGATATTTCTTGGGCCTTTGTTTCCCTGCACCCTTTCGAGGAAGAATGACTAGCTCCTCATTTGTTTGTTGATCCTATTTGACTTCTATTTTTCCCATATGATTGGGGTATTTTATGACTCCTTTTCTTTTACTTAATGCTATTCTAGCACCACTACAAAGAGGGAAAAAAATGTAGACACCTAAATTTTATTAATCACATTAATTAAATTTAGTTATCCTAAGTACATTTATTGCTTAATGTTAGTTAACAGATTAGTCCATTTGCCTTAATTGAATGAAATTAAATCAGCCGAGTCTTTATAACCCAATGGGAAGAAATCTGTTAATAAGAATTGAGATTTTTCTTAATGATCATATCCCTCTACATGCAAGTGCAACTCCCTTTATAATAATTTTCAATTACGTCTTTAATAACTAAATCAAGAAAATTGAATGAATAATACTTTTAACTTAAAAGTACTAAAGGCTTAGGCATTCATACATAACCATGACATGAACCTAATCAATATAACTTAAAATGAAACAAAAAAGATCGCGCCAACAGACTGATCTACAAGGTGCATAGACAATAATTTATAGAAATGCAACCTGAATTACTCCCACAACTCAAAGCAACATATAATTATATCACAATAAAAAATTACCCCCAACTGAAGTTACATCCATGTAATCAAAATGAATACATTCAAAGCTGCGATATATATTCAGATTAATCACTACATCAAAAACATACTTTAAACTTTAAAGTTCTCCAAGTATTTGAAAATTATGATAATTGCTTACTAACTACAAGAATATCAAAAAAATTGGCCGACACTTACTAAGACATAATAAGCCATTTAAATAGCTCGTAAGCATAATTGTTTTTGAGATAAATTTTAAAACTAACTCCACCATGAAGTAAAAAAAAGTAAAAGTCTTGAGTTCATTAACAACAACCAAAATGAAAAGTAAGGAAACAACCACAAATAGTTATTCTCAAGTGAACATCAAGAACCACGTTTACGACTGCGGTGGGGTATCAACTGATGAGGGCTCGCCAGGTGTTGTTTCCTCCATTCCATGTGCTCATTTGAGAATTTCATGACCAACTGATGATCAGGAATTCTGATATGCACAATTCTTTATTTCCAAATCTTATTCTCCTTTTGTACCATAGAAATCTTATCCTTATGAATTTTTAGGTGATCAACACAAATAACCAGCATGGATATCATCTTAGCTATTTGAAAGAAATCTTCTCATGACACTGATTTGGCCATTCTAATTGCCTGAATCCTTGTAAAAGCCTTATTCATATCTTCTAACTTCTGCACTATTTGACTGTCATCTTTAGAAAATTGAACCTCAATATAATTAAGATCATTGCACATTAACCCAACCACAAAAATGAGGTCTTTTAAGAGCTAAGCATACTCTTACGTTCCCAGCTTTATCATTGAATTCCTCAATTCTAAGTGTTCTTGTGATACAAAGAGGATTTCATCATCTAACCCTTGGAAAAATCTCTCGTCTAGAAATTTCATTACGTCATACCTCTAGACATCTTCTATTTGAGGCATTATCACAGTCCGCTAGGCTTTCTCTGTGTCCCATTTAGCCATCTCTACCTCTAGGCTATCTTTTGCGGTATTAGCTTCTTCGTAGGTTTGGCTCAAAGAATTGATGTATTTGGTCCCTAAATTGACCATTGAATGCAATCAACTAGAATAGGCCTCAAAAATTGTCCTATTGTGTTGGATTTTCTCCTTCATTTGTTGTCGTCAGGCAATTTAGGATCAAATTGTACGGAAAGGTGAGGTGCAGGCAAGATATCAAGATTATGAATAGAGTGGATATACTCTACCATTACTATGAGAGCCAACTTCATTTGTTTCTTCACTTTCTCATCCTTCTAGGTCCTTGTGATTATCTTCTTCATGGAA
>MU224413.1:3962144-3976009 GCA_018584345.1 Thuja plicata
GAAGGTTGTACTTGTTGAGCCTGTTGACCTTGCGATGACCCTTCTCCAACTTCTAAAGGTTGGGCTTGTTCACCTTGTGATAACCCTTCTCCAACTTCATAAGGTTGTGCTTCTTGAGAATTTCCTGTATACAAAGATATAATTAGGTCTTCTTTATCAAATTAGGTATTGCAATATCATACTTACATGTTTCATTAAGACAATTCATAATCATCAACTTAAAATATGGACAAAGAGAGAGATAAAGAGATATAGACATGTACCTTGTTTATTCTGATAATAACTTTCCTGAGCTTCTTCACATAGTCTATGTTCAATATCTTTTGAATAATGTCATGCACTCTTATTTAGCCTTCTCTTTTTATTTCCCATCACAAGTTGTAGAATTGTCTTCTTTTTACAAATTGCGAAGTATTTTTCAACTTTCAAATTAACAAGATGACAAAAACATATATCTATTTATATGTAATCGTTCTAAACCTGAAATGACACCAAAGAGGCTGACATAGGTTTCTATCAAAAGTCATCTTTGAATTTTGATAGAAACTGAACACTTTCGATCAAAAGTGCTTTGCTAAACATTGGGGAATAGCCAAATCATGAAACTACTTTTGATAGAAAGTAGTTTCAATCAAAATTAAATAGTTTCTATCGAAACCCCCAAAATTGATGCCATCTGCAAAGGCTAACAACAATATGCAGTTTTCATGGCTTCAGGGCTTAAGCGTGGGGCTCAAATGGAAGAATAGGGACACGTCCTTTTTCATTGCACAAGTACTCTAAACAAGATTTCTAAGGAATATAAATTTGACAAATTTTGAATTAATTAGGTCTATGTATTTTGATGTGCATCAGATGTAGGTTTTTTATCAAATATAAACTTTGAGGTTTGACGTTCAATGAAAAATAGTAGAAAATAGAATTTAAAAAAATAAAAATAACAGTGCCCTCCGGTTTCGAGTCTTCTTTCTATCAAAAAAAAATTTGAATTTTGATAAATACACAACAAGTTATCAGCTATGCAGTCAAGGTATGTCAAAATTACGGTTGACTCTACTTCAAACATTCATAAAATATGAAATAATCATGATAATGTCGTCAAACCAATTGCATGCCCTCCATATGGATGTTACAAAACCAAATTCAAAAGAAGCACATTGATATCTATTTTAGAAACAAAGGTTATGTTGTACGAAGTCATTGTACCTTTTTGAAAATGATGTTTTTAGCAACATAGCAGTTTTAGTGGGAGAAAAAAAAACCATTAAAATCAATTCAAAAATAAATATATAATCTAGATAGAAAATCCTAAAAGACTCTAGTTTAATTCATCTTCTGATTTCAAACTGTTTAACGACAATATGCATCCGAATGTGAATTTTTTTCTCAAATTGTAGACTTCCATGTCTGTTTAGGCAAAAAAGTGTAACCCACTATCAAGTGGTATCACCCATAATGAACCTATTAAAGTTCCTTTGCCCTATTAAGATCAGTCTTTACAATCCAAGTACAATGAACCTGTTAGGAGTCTATTACAAAACCCTATTAAAGGTGTATGGCTCACTGCCTGAGCTCACTGCCCAATAAGATGAAGACTACAACCTTTTGGTAGTTGATATACACTATATCAAAAATGAACTACTGTGATGACACTGTTGTCTGATCAGATCCATTTATGTGCTGATGCTCTTACTCTCTTAAAGATCTTTATCTCATACTGACTTCATTATAATTCTCTTCTATTTCTTTCTCATGCATATTCTTCAACACTTGTAATATACATTTACATTATATATTTATATGTTCATGTCTGAATAGACGCGACCAAAAACAAGACTATAGTTGGCCCTAAAAACATAATACACAATGCTTCCAAACAAATTGTCTTAAGCATGTTTACAAAAATACTAAAGAAATTAGTATAAACATATAATCAAAGGCGCTTGGCCTTTACACAACAAAATAATTCACGCTGATCAAAAAACTAAAGTCGGCTACATGCTCTGTTTCCTGAACTTTAGTAGTACTGTTCTTCCTATATCTTCTCTGTACTATCATTTTGTACCATGCATGTCTAGACTTAGTATGTATACATCACATAGAACATATATCTAAAAATGCATACTCTGATTCTTTCTCTCGCACTTGCACTGATGTGTTGATCGTTGTATATCTTTGTCTGCCCTATTTTCCATACTTAGTGATTTTATCTTCTAAGTTATCTTTGATAGAAACTTAATATGACTTTGTTGCCATAATGACAATAAAAAATAATTCATGTATCCTCTACGAGTCAACTTGCCAACAATCTCCCCCTTTGTCATTAATGGCAACAAAGGAATGTGGCCAAGTTACTCAAAATGACTTAACACAAAAAATTGTACATATATTACTCCTCATATATACACATACATACATTACTCCCCCTTTGACATTAATGAAAAAGGTTTACAAAATTGTAAGTCTCAAGATACTTACTCCAAGTATACATCTGGGTACACAATCTGAAGACATTGGATCTCTTTCTGCCAGAAGACCTTCATTGCATCAACTGTTTGGAGATGGACGCATAGGGAATATGTTAAATTCTCCATCTTTATCAGATCCATGTAGGGACCTTGATCATATGTGACAATGGTGGCATCAATCTGTTTGATGTTATCTTCCAAAACTGCTAGAGAGAGCGCTAGAGCATTCCTCAGTTGGGTCTGCTTGATTCTTATCTTATTGACCTCCAATTTTTCTTTTTCAATTTTGTCCAACTGTCCTTGATAGACATTGTTACATATGTTCATGTCTTGGGTGGATGTCTCAACTAATTTTCTAATAGTGTCTACCATGATCTTTGCCTCTTCTATCTTTTTGATACATTCAGAGGTGAACCTCACTTTGTCCATGCAGTTTGCTATAACCTTCTTACCTTTAGTTGCCAATTCTTTCAATATAGATTGCCCAATCTTTAAATATTTTAAGTCTAAGGTAAAATTATTTACCAATTCATTCAATCTCCCCTTTTTATACTCATCTTTTGCAATTTTAGTAGCATAGTCTACTAGGTCTGTAAAGTCTGCTTTGAAGCTTGTTAGAATGTTGTCGACATCTTCAACTGATTGAATTTTGGCTACTTTCTTGTCTATAGACACTAGATCATTCAAGATGTTTACTGATTCCAAGAAAAGAGGGTTCCTCATAACCTATTTTTCTTTGGCCTTTTCCATAGCTAGAACGTTGCTCTTTATTAAGTCTTCTTCTCCCCACGCATCTAGACTTGCTGAGTCAGGAGTTAACCTTAAAAACAATGAAGTAGATGGTAAAGTGGATGGAGTGAATATGCATTCACTCTTTACTGGTATCTCCTTGACTGGTGTCACAATATCTTGGAGTATCTTTCTCTTTATTCAAGTCTATTGGATCATTGGAGGGAACTTCATCTTGTTGTACAGATGTATCATTAGTGCACATCTCTTTAGTGCTTACAAATGCTTTATCAACTTTGTCCATGTCATTGTCAGATGCTATCATGGATATCTTGATATCATCAATCACTATAGTATCTTCTGAGTCTTTTGTTGTATCAGAAGTTATTGTCACTGAGGGTGCTGAAACCTGTTGACCTGTCATAGGTGAACTTTGAATTACTGGTTCTATAACCTATTTGGTAAGAGCTGGAGTTACCTTTGTTTTATGCATCGTTGATGGATACATGTGTCTATCCATAAACACTTGTGCTAAATATTTTTCTATCTCTTTCCCAACTAACTCATATTCCTTGTTCATAATATGAAGTGTTCTTGTCTTAGCTCTTAGATGAGGCTTCACCAGAACTAACAGAATTGCCTTCTCATCATGTGAGCATACAGGGATAAGATTATCCAATGTTTCTTCTCTTATCCTCATATCTTCCTCAATTGCATGTCTCTTCATTATTTCCAGTATGTTCCATAACTTATCAGGTATCACTGTTTTAATTTCTAGAATTGGTTTCTTAAACTTAATCATATGAGAGATGATCATAGAATGTATCTCAGATTTATCTATCTGTTGATACTTGTCATAAACCTTAGCAAGTGTGTCTAGTCTACCTTCATTAACAATCTTGTTCTTTAAGACATTTAGACTAGGTCTAAATCCTACTTCAGGAGGAGCTTGAGTATTTCTTACTATGCTCCATGTAGTACTTGAGGATGGGTGACCTTTGGGAACTTCCTTCCTTCCTCTATACTTCTTTCTTGGTATAGAAGGTGGAGACGAGTCTAGGTCAATGGTGGTAGAGGGCGCATAGGTGCTCTCTACTTTCTTCTTCTTCTGAATGTCATCAGTCTTCTCAAGTTCTTTTGAAATCTTAGCTTCCTTGGCTTTATCTAAGTCTTCTTGAGTGATTCCATGAACTCTTAGGATGCTAGATGTAATTTTGGATGCCTTCCTTTTGTTATCAACACTGTATAATACAGAATAAACTTTATTAGTCTTCTCTCTGAAAGTGCCCCACCTGGGCTCATTAGGATCTTTGGGTGCAGACAAGAGAACTTGTGCATATCCTTCTAACACCTGTTCCTCCACTTCATAACCAAGTGGGTGAATCTATTTGGTTCTAGGTTCAACTGCCTCCATACAAGTGCAATCTATTTCTACCATGAAACATATGGTCTCCTTATATTAATAAACTATCTTCTTAGATAATCTAAACCTTTTCTGCATCTTGATCCTGAATGTTTTAATATCCATGTCCATGGCATCTTTCATACTGCTCTCTGATGTGGCTTTAAGTAAAACCTGAGACATTGTAGGTTTTCTTCTATCTAGGTAAATATTTGCAACCTTACCAATGATATGGAAGTATAAGTAGATGATCAAAAACCCAAACCTAAATGTCTTGTTCTTGTCATGCTTGATAACTCAAATGTTGTCAACAAATTGAGCACACAATATCTCACATAGATTGTACTGATTGTTATCCTTCACCATCCTTATAGCTGCTAGAACTATGGCTGCTAACACACTATTTACTCTGCTTGCATGTTGGAACTTGTAACCAAGTATCATAGTTAGAAGCTTTATGTCATCTTCCTTGATAGGATCAACTGTCATACCGCGCTTGTCACTTCTTGATAAACAAACTTGTTCAACTTGCTTCTTGACATCCCTCCTAGTAGGAAGAACTGGTCCAGTCTTAGGAAGTCTAGTTAATTCATGGATTAGGTCAGAGGTGATTCGGACAAGAACCTCACCAATCCAAAAAGGGTCATTATGTATTCTACTCAGTAGTATCTTCACCCATTCTAGCTCATAAAACTTGTGCACATTGGAGTAGTCTATTTTCATCATGGATCCCATAAGAGTGGCTATTCTATTTTCTCCTACTATTTCCTTCTTACAATAGATGTATGTGCGAATATCTTCCACGTGCGTGACTGTAAGTAGGGTTTTGGAGAATGCTCCTTCAACATCATCTAGAATGGACTTGAATGGATGTTTCTTAAAGAAAAATCTCTTCCTCTCAGTAGTATCAAAAAAAACTTGGGTTTCCATACTTACTTGGAACTTGATTAAGTAGGGTTTCATGATAATTTGAAACAGCGCGACTTCTAGGGTTCCATTTCAACTTCTTATCCATTTACTTAACCACCAAATCTGTTGTACTTCCTTTCTTTGATGATCACTGTTCCTATGCTCTCCAAATTCTATAATCTCAAATGTAAATGTGAAGAAGATTGAACATTTACATCCTTTTATAAAGGTTACTGCATTTAATGTTTGCAACCATATGCAGTTTTCATAGAGAGTTTCAAACTCTGTTTTGAATGCATTATAGACAATGTGTGTATGCATACTGCAATATCATGTTATCATAAGCATGAATTCATAGGCACATACTCGAAGGTGAGTATACCAGCCGCGTAGGGGTTCCAAGCTAGAATAGCTCCCCCTAAGACCAAGAAGGTCTATTCAACCAGAAATAGAGGATGCGTCCACTGTGGATGCATCAACTACTTTTTTCTTTGCATTGTCCTTCTTTACTTCTACCCAAATTTTGCTTGAATCTTCTTTTTCTTGAACAAACTTGACTTCTCCTTCTTCAAATAGTGATTTCTTAGGATCCTCTTATTTTTCAGTTCTGGATCTATAGAACCTTGAGATGTGTCCAACCTTTCCACATTTGTGACATATGATAGGAGGTTTTATGTTATTGTTCATCATGCTACACTACTTTGTTGTGTGTCCATTGTAATTACATATCTGACATGTAATGTTCTGCAAATTTCTTTGAGGCTGATTTCTCTGATTGTTTTTATTCATTTTTCTCTGAATCTGTTGTGACTAATTTATTTGATTTGTTCTGCAATGTATAGCCCTATGACCAAATTTATTATAGGAGTAACAATAACCATTGAAAGGTCTTAGCTCTTTGCAATCTCTTTCCAAATGACCATGTTTGTTACATTCATAACAAGTTTTTTTAACTTGCTTGATTTCTCCTTTAGGTGGATCTGTTTTAGTCTCTACAACATTTTCAACTTTATTTTCTTCTGAAGATGCTTCATGTGCTTTTTTTCTTTCTTTCAATGAATTGATTTCAACTTGTGCTACACTATATCCAAGACCAGTAGTGTCACCTCTTAGCTTTTGTGCATGAAGCTGATATTGAAGTGAATCATAAATTGTGTGGAGTTTACCAATCTTATCCTTTGCTTATGTTAATTTAGATTCCATTTTTTTCTTTGTGTTCTCCAATTCCAAGTCTTTCATGTTTGCTTGCAAAAGTTCATCTTCTAATTGTTTTCTTTATTTGATATTTTCTTCAATAGCAATTTGACTGTCTATTAGTTGTTCATCCAGATTTTCAATTTTATCTTTCAGAGACATATTCTCTTCATTCAGATTTTTGACCATTTTCCCTAAATCACTTGTAGAACAATATTTCAAGTCTTTTCTCAATTTCTTGATAAGCATTTGTGAGCCATCAACTTTCAGTTTAAGTTCTTCATTTTCTTTTTCAGATTTGTCAAGATCTTGAAGAGCTGCTTAATGATTCTTTTTCAAATGTTTTTCTTCTGCCAAGTCCATGATTTCCTCAAGTGGTTAAAATTTCTTTCAGAGGACCAAAGTTCTGATACAAATTATTAGAAACACTGAGAGGGGGGGGGGGGGGGGAATCAGNGGGGGGGGGTGAATCAGTGTTTGTCTATTAATTATATTTCAGCACTTTAAACATAAATCAAACATACATTGAATGAAGCTTAACACAAGAACTCATAACACATGATATGATTCTTTGGAAACCTTGATCAGAGGAAATTAGTACCCATAAATATTGCACTAGTATAATGAACCTGTTAAAGTTCCTTTGCCCTATTAAGAGTAGTCTTTACAATCCAAGTACAATGACCCTATTAGGATTCTATTAAAAAACCCTATTAAAGGTGTATGGCTCACTTCCTGAGCTCACTGCCCAATAAGATGAAGGCTACAACCTTCTGGTAGTTGATATACACTATATCAAAAATGAATTGATGTGATGACATTGTTATATGATCATTTTTTTTTATGCACTGATGCTCTTACTCTCTTAAATAGATTTATCTCATACTGACTTCATTATACTTCTCTTCTATTTCTTTCTCATGCATATTCTTCGACACTTGTAATATACATTTACATTACATATTTATATGTTCATGTTCGAATAGACGCGACCAAAAATAAGACTATAGTCGGCCCTAAAAACATAATACACAACACTTCCAAAAAAATTGACTTAAGCATGTTTACAACAATACTAAAGGAATTATTAAAAACATATAATCAAAGGCACTTGGCCTTTACATAAAAAAATAGTTCACGCTGATCCAAAAACTGAATTCGGCTACATGCTCTGTTTCCTGAACTATAATAGTACTTTTCTTCCTATATCTTCTTCGTACTATCATTTTGTACCATGCATGTCTGGACTTAGTATGTATACATCATAGGAAACATATATCTAAACACACATACTTTGATTCGATCTCTCACACGTGCATTGATGTGTTGATCGCTATATATCCCTATCTACCCTATTTTCCATACTTAGTCATTTTATCTTGTAAGTTATCTTTGACATAAACTTAATATGACTTTGTTTCCATAATGAAAAAAAAAAATAAGTCATGTATCCTCTAGGAGTCAACTTTCCAACATGTTTGACATCTATAGCCCGAGTGGCCATTCCAAGGTCCACTTTTTCAGTTTTGAAATCTTTAGTTGTCACTTCATCGGAGTTCTTTTCAGTTTTGGGTGTTTCTATTTCTACAAATAATCATCTTGTTTTGGCATCCATATCAACCATTGCTTCAGTTTTGGGATTCTTTATTTTAACCTCCTTTCCCATGCACTTGTTTACCATGTCATTATCTAGTACTCAAATAGGAACTAAACTTCTCTTTTTGCTAATAGAGGACTAAAGCCAATCAGGTGTACTTACTGGGTTCTTAACCGAGGGAGTTTGTACTAAGGTCAAGTTAGTGGTGAGAGTGTCATAAATATTGTGTACACCGTTTGAATCTCCTCTTGACCCAAAATCATCAGTATCAAGAATATCAAATACCTGGTCTTCCATAGCTGTGTGAACTTCCTCAGTAACAGAATCCAAATCCACCACTTCCTTGGTAATAGGGGCTTTCTTTATTCTTTTTCTGCTAATCCATGTGACTCTTGTAAGCTTTAATGTACCTACAAGATCAATATTAATATGGAGATTAAGAGAAAAATATGATTCTGGAGAACCAGAGTACTTTGAGGCTCTACATAAGCTTCATCTTCAATTACTCACAATTTTCCCAATCTTTTCTTACATAAAAATCTCTTTGTTCTTTGTATCACATTGAATTCTTGAGATTTTATGTTATCTTCCTTCTCTCTACCCCAATCCAACTCAGGTATAGGTTCTTCCTACACCCTATTCAAGAATTTTGAATCTAACACCTCCTCTCCATCTTCTTCATCAACACCCTTGATATCAATCAGAAGCCACATACTAATAATTTGTTTCAATGTGAAACAAGACCATAGTCTTTTCCATACCTCAAACTCATCCTCACAATCCTCCTAGTAATATTCCAACTGGAACATATGAATAAGATTGTCTTTCATTTAAAGGTGGGATTGTACAAAGTGTTTACTATCAAATTTGGGACAAGCCACATAAGTTTTAAAGTTAAACCTTTTAGTCTCTGTCAACAAACTCAAAGCATCAGAACTATTTTTAAAATATTAATATCCAAGATCAAGAGGAAACATTATCCTCGAAAGATCCTTTCCTTTCAATATTTTTCTAATGTGTGCCAATTGTCTACATATCCCTGTAAGTACTAGATTATTCAATACGTACCTAGGAATCCTTAAGGGTTCACCTTTAAATCCTCCTAATCTTATATATATGAACCTGGGGAACTATACAAAATAGCTACCTTAGGTATTAACCAATTGGAATGCTTCTTCAGAAATCATCTTTCTCAAGTTTCCTTGTAGCTCAAAGACTAGTCGAGCCAAAAATACATCATTTACTATGTTGAAATTCTCTAAATACCTCTATAATTGCAAGAGAGGTTAATAATCATAGATTTCATTCTTGGGACCCAAGGTTCATGTGGTAAACCAGTCCACACCCTAGTATAGGCTAAAAAATAGAAAAGGAAGGACATGTAAAAGCCCTAAATCTTAGAATATCTCAGTGAATCAAGGAGTGGGAACACCCAGTGTCAGGCCCATATTTGGGGAGATACATGAAAATTGCTTTTAAGCCACTCCCAAGGCATGTCATTGATGCAATCAGAGGCATCATTGGGGATTGTATCATGCTTTCAGACACTCCAAGGCACCTCTTTCATACCCAGGTTTTCTCTATGTTTTTGTCCAAATGGTATGATATGATGCCAAAATATGAAATTTTCTTTTGAATGGCTACCAAGCTACTAAAACCAAAATTTTACATGGAAGGTGAACTCCACATGGCGATAAAAGGATATAAGTCGTGGTCCTCCAAGGCATGGGTTGGGGGTATCTTCCCTCTGGTCAACTTAGATAATAAAAAGGAGATAGCTCACCTTTATGACATCCTAAATCTGGCCCTGGAGGGATGGGATCTGTAGCATTTAAGGAGAGGAATCATCAAGTTCATGGATATTTTACCCAGTGGGATGGTTGCAAGTGCTTTCCTACTGTTTGAAAAAATCTCTATTGTGTTAGCATTCATAGAAAATGAAGACAGAGTGCCATCTCCACCTGCATCAACAACTCAAGCAATATTGGCTAATTTAGTCATTGGCAGGGCATCGACTAAAAGAAAGAATAAAGTGGGTGATAAGTTATTTCTAGCCCTCTAGTGTGGTTCGATGGGGTCTTTTCCCTTTCAGGCTGGTCTTATTCTTTTTATCTCTCTAAATTTTGAAGTAGTAGTCTTGGATATGTCTAATGTTTGGTATCAATCAGTTGTAATCCACATGCTCTGTTTTTACATATCGGCTTTTATGTTTTGAGTAGCAGTATTGGCTATTTAGGTAAGTCTATATCTGCCTAATCAGGCTCTCTAGTCTGATTGTAAATTTTTAGTAAGGGAAAGGATAGAGGGTTTTCTTTCCTCCTTCTTTCCCTCTTGATCCTTTGAAGCAGTGTAAACATTATATAAATATAATATTTTAATGGCATAGCCATTTTTGCCTAAAAAATTTTTAAAAAAACCTTTCATTCCAAATTTTTTTTCCAAGCTTTCCTATAATTATTCTACAATCAAGTCATCCCAATCTATGAATTTCTATCCATTCAACATTACTTGTATGTAGAAATACATCTAGTCTTCCCAATAGAAAGTATGTTGGTTCTCTTTAACCCTATTCAACAGAACTACCAAGTCTCTAATCTTCGGAATGAAATATTCTCAGGTGAGGGGACTGGGGAGTCGAGAATCACCCTTTTTTGGTATTAGACAGCCATCTTATAGCAATTACACTTATGTACTCCTTTTTAGAGAAGAATGAATAGGTTGTTCCTATAGTCGATGCTTCTTACAAATCCTTAGCAGGGATTCCCATGGCACTCATAACAATTCCTCTATCTATTCTCACCAATACTTCTCAAGAAATAGTATGGATACATTTTTCATTTATTTCATACCTATTCATACATTTAAAAACTAGCTAAGGGAAAGAGGCAACCATCGGAAATGTTGCAGCTTCTATCAAACCACTTTGGTTTGTCATGTATACCATTCAACCTTCTTTCGGATCTTTGAGCCTCTCTATAATTTCTTCTATAGTTACTTGAAGAACTTCTGTATCTCCCATCTCTGGAATTGAACAAAAAAGAATAGAAGAAAGCACTGAATTCAGTATAACAGGCCTATTATACTTCATTTTTCTAATTATAAAATATTCAGAAGCTAAGAAAAGGAAACCAAGAAGAGAATTTCAACTTACTATATTACAATAGACTGCAAAAACAGAAAAGACAAAGTTTTAATAGACTCACTAGAATTCATCCAATTTGACACCCTGTCACACCACTAAGATTACCTTTGTCAATTTTCTACTCTACTGGATTTGGAAGGATTTATCCTAAAATGAAGAAAGCTACTACCATTTATTATAAAAAGGTGGGAGATTTTCCTTAATACTCGTCAATCTTAAAAATTCATAGCCCCCACGTAAATTCATGATGAATTGACACAAAGTTTTACATGTTATTAAATAATGGTCATTTCAAACCATTGAGACTTGATGTGTAATGATTACCTTTCCAAAAGAAATATTTTATACTTTAAAATTCCTCTAGAATATTCTTTCTTTGTACTCTGCCTATTTCTTCAAATGGAGAACCAAAACTCCAACCTTGTTTCATGCAAAATTGAACTTTTGAACTTTAACTTTTGAACCAAGAAAGTTTAAAAATGCAAGGTTCAAATTGAGAGAGGTGGACCGGAACCATGACCCATAGTAAAAATGTGACCACTTGTTTAATTATTGAGATCCAAGGCCTTTTGATTTCACAAATATCATTTGAACTTTTGAAGTTCAATTTTCAAGTTCGGATTGGGGAAGACCACCTATAAAAAGACTTAGCCAATTTGAAATCGCAACAACATGGGACGTATAATCAGATACTTAACATGAAATTTGAACTAAAACTTTCAACTGAATAAGGTTCTAGTCACTAGGTTCAAAGGAAAGGTTTAAATGGACTGAAAACATAACTTAGAGGTGAAAAATATGCAAAAAATATACAATTAATCATCAGCAAGAAAATGGGGTAACACTTAAATAATTACATATTATTTAATTAATTAGTGGCAACCCATTCCAATTTAATTAATTAAATTTTCTCTTTCATATATTAAATAAAAAGAAAATCATCTTATTTAATTCACTTTTCTCCTTTACCTCCTTGCTCCATTTTTTAATTAAATATATTATTTAATTCCTAATTGAGCACATGGCTCCTAACTTTGACTACCCTCTAATAATTCTTCTAAATTAACCCACTAACTAACCCTTGATTCAAACCAACCTTATCTCATTTGACCTTAATCTAACCCTGAACCAATTAACTAGCCCTCCAACCAACCCTTGGTTGACACCAACCTTATCATTCCAAACCTACCAATTAACCAACCCTATCCAGATCCCTTCAAGTATGTGCATATTTTAATTTTTAATAAATAGGAAAATAACCTCACTTTTGTGTGGAAACTCTACAAAATTGACACATGGCCTCCCTTCCAAATGTCATCCTTTACAATTCCACTTGTCATCTTTGAGGACAAGTTTTTCATATTTAAGAACCCTCACATTCCCTCCAATTCCTATTTAATCCCTCAGTTTTACTTAACAAATCATTCACTTTCATGCATAGCACCATAATAGTGGCAAATTTTATCCACACTCAAAGCATCACAAATCCATAATTATATCTTATTTCATTCATTTTAGTACCATTTTAGCTACTGTTGCATCCATAGTAGAATTATTATCTTGCAAATTCATTATCAAACCATCCTCATTATCCTGAGATTTTATTGCACCATTATGGAGCTATTTTGAGCACCATTAGAAGCCATTGTGAGCACACATACCAAATTTCAAATTCTAATTAATATCCTCATAAAAAGAGGATAGAGTTTTCATTTTATTGTTTTGGTTTTTGTTCATTTAGCAACCTTTATCTCCTAAACTTGAGTGTTTATTTGATTCTTTAGAGATTAGATTGTTATCTTTGAATTTCTTTTATTTTTATTAACTCACATTTACACACACAAAATATACATGTACATGTACATACATACATATATCTAAAAATTATACTGTGGTTTACAACGTATGAATGACTAGTTAATATATTATCATATACTTAGTCTAAAATTAAATATATATATTTTTTCTCTTATATGCCTCAAATTTTGCTTGCATCTTTACATTTAGCCTTATATTTTCTATTATCATTAATTATAGTTACATAACCTGGATTAGTTTATATTTTTTTGTATAGAGGATTCAATAAATATTTTATATTTCTCCCTACTTAAGTTAAGGCACCATCTATTAAGAAATATCAAAATATCATCCCTTCAAAATAAGGATATGATGCTAACATTAAAGCACTTTCGCATGAGTGGGGATGACATCACCAAGGATACTTCACATTGGAAAGGCCCTTATCATTATATTGCAAATCATGCTACTATCTTGTTGGTGATTCAAACAAGGGTTATGTAAGATATAAATATATGTAAACACACATACACACACACACACACACACACACACACACACACACACATATATTATATATATACATATAGATATTATATATATATACATATATATTATATATATACA
>MU224413.1:3977177-4108738 GCA_018584345.1 Thuja plicata
TATATATGTATATATGTATATATATATATATATGTATATATATATACATATATATGTGTTTGTGTGTGTGTGTGTGTGTGTGTGTGTGTGTTGATGGAAATGTGTGGCCTCCTAATCCAAGACAAGGAGATCCCATTTGATTAATCGAAAGGAGACAACAAATGAAAAAAGGATTCAACTAGTTATGGATAAAGACAGAAAGGGGGATCTAATTTATTAATTATAAAGTAAATAAATAGATCTGAAATGCTTAAAACTTTAATTGAAATGAAACATTTATCTTGGAAGGTAGTAGATCTTGAAATACATGTTTTTTGATGTCTGTACTGAGTTTTTGTGGAATTCTACAATCGGATCTGGAACAGAAACATAGGGACATAGAAAACATAGGAATTGTTTTCTTTTCTAAGTTGGGTTCACCTTGACCCAAATGTGGGGGTGCAATTATACCCCTTTATGTCAACCTTGACCTGTACTTCTTCGACGGAAATTCTGTTCACGGATCTTGAAAGATGGCTGAAAAGGGTATCTGAATCTTCTTTATAATTCATTGTCTTGTACATGTACCTGCAAGTAAAATGGTTTTGTTTGTTGGGAGAGGGGTTTTCCTTAGTCAAACCATGATTTAGGAATTAACCTTGAAATCAATAATTGAAATAAAGAATGCTAGAAACTAGTAGAAGTAGATCTAACAACGAAGCTATGATGCTCAAATATATATGCAATTATATTTGGAATGTAAACAAGTATGTTAATATGAAAGCTTGGACTCAATATTAGAAATCATAAATGTAAATAAAAACCTCCATGATTGTATGCTTGGAATCCACGTTGAAGGAAGAATGAATGAATCTTGAGGATGCACAAAGGATCTTGAAGGAAGATCACACGACAATGATGGATAGATCTAGGGTTTGAATAATGAATCTTGAATGCTTAAACCAAATCCCTTCAAAGGCTTGAATTATTGATCTTCAATGGGGAACTTGAAATGCTTGAGAATAATTTATAACAATGGATGGTTGAAAGTGAAAGATAATGTATATGTCTCAAAGTAGATGATTCTTGTCCTTTTCCATCCTAGCTTGCTTCTCCCAAATGAGAGGAGAAAAGCTTCCTTATATACAAATATAGGGCACAAACTTCTAGAGAGGCTGACATAGGAGAATTAAATTCCAATTAGGCCTATACCCCTAGAAGTGAACCCATATTAAATATCTTTTAAGAGTTGATACTTCGGAACCTAAAACAGCCAACCCTAAGCGAGAAAATGAACCTTTGAGTGTCCCTTGACAACTGAAAAAATTTCCAATTGAAAAGGGAGATCTGGGTCAAGGTCAATGTCAACCTTGACCTAGGTCAAGATTGAGGTCAACCTTGACCCACGGGGTCAGGACCCATGTAGAGTGTGCCAGGTGGTGTAAACAGTGCCTAGAGAGGCCCATTCAAGGTCCTAAACATTCACAAAAGATGTAGAAGGGGCAGAAATGAGAGGACAACATGATGATGACCCAAAACAACCCCTAAGGAGGGATAAGCTATCTTAACATTGAAGTGCTTCCATTTTAAGATGATACAGGTTATAACTAATTATTTTTTGAGATGGCGTTTATTGCAAAATATTTTTAAAATCACTTTTAAGAATTCTCTAGAGTTAATTTTGGAAAGAAAAAAAAAGATTTATTTTTTCCTAGTAGTTATTTTCATTCCATGTCTTGCCAAATTAAAAAATGTCATCCTTTCATGAATCTTGATAAGGTCAAAGTGTTGGGAGGTCATCTTAAAAGGTCTAAGTCGAAAGATTACAAGGAGTTGTTGCAGAATGAGGAATTTTGGGATTTTTTCATGAGACATGATCTTACTCAGTATTTCATGGCTATGTGAGGTTATGAAAAAACCATTTCTACCAAATTCTCCAATTATTGGCAACATGTTTCATCTCTGTTGGTAGCATTAAGCTCCTAGTTACTCCCCACCTGATAGAAAAATATATTGTTCTTAACTGTGAGGGAGAAATTGTCACCCTTTCCTGAATCCTGATAAGTTCAAAGTGTTGGGAGGTCCTCTTAAAAGGTATAAGTCAAAATACAAGGAGTTGTTGTAGAATGAGGAACTTTGGGATCTTTTCATGAGACATGAGCGTACTCCATATTTCATGGCTATATGAGGTTATGAAAAAACAATTTCTATTGAATTCTCCAATTATTGGCAACATGTTTCATCTCTATTGGTAGCATTAATATCATGGTTACTCCCTAGCTGATATAAAATATATTGTTCTTAAGTGTGAGGGACTTGGATCTGATACCAATTGTTAGAATTAAGGCAGTGCACACAAATTAGAGGGGGGGGGGGGTGAATAAGTTGTGTCCCAAAACTTCAAATCATTAACCAAATTATGAACTTAATCTCAAATCTAATTGATAAACATGAATGAAATATAAAAACACATTAATCAACACATAACACCAAGATTTTGACATGGAAACCTAGCTAAATGAAAAACAATAGTGGGGATCAAACCCACAAGATGAATGTACTTTGTTAAAATCCCTATACCATGTTAGGATTATTATAAATGGGAATACACATGCATTTAGACACACTACCTAGAGCTCTCTTCCCAAATACAAAAAGGGCTTAAACCCCAACAAGGCTCACTACCTTACAACAATCTCTGATTATAATTTATAATGAATAGTAACTCTTTTCACATGACCTGAGTGAAAGCATCTTTTATTATGTCGATATAGTTCAAATGAAGCCCATCAAATCTCTGTGTCAATTGCATATTCCACAAATACCTCTTTGCATTCACTCTTGCACACTTCCCCACACTTCACAATCACAAATGATTACATATTTTATACATTACATCAACTTATTTCAACTAGGTCAGCTAGGGACCTAATTACAAAATATTAATTCATTACAACTCAATACATAGTATGATCCATTGAATGTCGACTAAGACATAGAAATAATCAATAAAAACATCCTTAAACATGCTCCTGATCCATAAAGCATGCCATGTTCCTTCACAACACGCTACACACCAAGTCGACCAAGAATAAATAAGAACAACAACATGCCACATAAAACTCACCAAATCCTATCAAACAACCCAATGCAATCAAGCAATATAAATAGGGCACAATGAAGAAAAATAAAAAAGAAATAGGAAATGCCACAACATCAATAGGAACAACTATGTCTCATAGTGCACACTTATCTTTGCATTGTTCATCAAGAATACTAATTAAAAACCACTGTATAACTTTTCAACATCTAAACCATGAAATTATCAAGTTGAAGATATACATCAATGTCCTAAACTCACCACCAGGTTAGCAAAAAATAATATTGAATAATCAATCAACACTAATCCAATAACTATTACATTGTCTCTTCCACAAAAACTAAAATACCAATCTGAGATAAATCCTTCATATCTTACTTATATCATCATGGAAACCTCTGTAAGTTGACATAGATCAACTACATAAATCAATGAAACCAAATACACCTTTGAAGTATCTGATATTCAATACAATAGTGATACCAAAGTAATCATCACACTAAACATCTTAGGAACAGACAAGAACATTGTCACCAACATTAGGAATATGTTGACATCAATGACAAACATTCAATGTCAGCACATATATGCATAATATCCAAAAAATATCCCAACATTTATATTCTTATAGGAGATGATAATGATATGTAAATGATAGTAAATATGATGTATAAAGTAAGTATGGGGAGAATATAGGAGGAATGAACTCACTTTGGAAACAAGAAGAGGAATGTTGACCTTCAGATCTAATTTTGACTATCAAAGAGATGTTAGAGATAGGTAAAACTCTGAATCTAGGATTTTGATGCATGTAACTGTCTCCTATGAAAATATAATTTGTAAAGGACAAGCCCAACCTAGACAATATAGTTAAGTACAAGGGTGTAAATTTTGACATTGTCCTTTTAATTCCAATCTGATCAAGGTTTTCGAGATTCTCTAACTGTATCAGAAGCTCCCAAATCCAAATCCAAAACTCTACAACTTGTTCTTGCACACAAAAAAGAAGGGGAAAAGGTGGTTGAAAGGGGTTTTCCTTGGTCAAACCCTTGTGTAGGAAAAAACCTTGAAATTGAATTAAAATTACACAAGGGAAGATGAAATGGATTCTAGATCTGAAACATAAATCACCTTATACCTAAGTGATGCAATGCCTCTTTGGAGATGATAACAAGTGTTAATACAATAACTTGGACTCCACAAAACCCAAATAAGAAATCATGAAACCAAACCATTGGATGATGGATTTTATAGTTTTCCATAATGTTGGATTGAGGAAGAAACGAAAGAAGAAGACTTCATGAATAAATATAGATCACCTTCCTTCATTGAAAACTCCTTTTCTTGACCTCCAATGGGGATAAGAAGCTAGATCTATGGAATAAATTCCTTTAATAAGTGATAGAATGAAAATTTGAAATTCTTGAGGGCTCTTAATGGTTTCCTTACACTTGAATGGTTGGTGGGATTGAATGGTTGATGATGAATGCCTTCACTGATGGATGCTTGCTTGCGCTTGGATATCTTGAATGCACAATGAATTTATTGTAGATGTGTACGTATATATTATTGATGTCAAAATGAGAGGGGTTGATGCCTTTTTATACACATTTTGTGGCTCAAATTTTGTATGACTAACCTCAATTAAAAATCTAGGAGAAAAATTTTGACATCAGGCCCAGAGCCAATTAAAGCACAAAACTCTAGGACAAGGCCAACCTGGATGATGTTGTCAAGGAAACTTTCTAAAAAAATTTACGAGGACTTAGGGGAGTGTGCAAAAAAGGGGTGCTGAAAGCCATAGTTTTGTAGGAAATCAGTGCAAATCTCAAAATCTAAAAATGCATGCATAGGCCCTAGGTGGAAGATGAATTATGTGATAGGTGGAAAAATGAGAAATCATGCATAAAAGTCAAAGCCATCCTTGACTATTGAACAAATAGTGTTTCTTTGAAGGATGTGTAAGTTCTATAAGGATGTAAATTAATATGGGAACCAATACATACTAAAATGAAGTTAAAAATGAGCACCTACTAAGGGTGCTTACATTTTAGGATGGTACATGGTGTATACCCCATTTTTTTAATCCTCAACTCTTGAAGAATGGGGAAGATCTTCCCTTTCCCATAGGAAACAACATTCACATTTTATTTAACATGTTTCTTGATGTTCTGGACTAGGACAAAGTTGTTTCTAATATGGTCTCTGAATATTCCATTAGTTTATTCCTTCTAGATGTTCCAAGAAAGGAAAGGGGAAATCGGTGCCCATAGATTCTTGATTACTGGATGATTAAAGCGGCAAAAAATTCATTGACCTATAAGATTTATCATAGATTTTGGAGTGACTGAATAAATATTTAGATGGTACAACACCTAGTTCAAAATATCAGTTACAATAGAGCAATGAATAAATAAATGATATATACTTTCACAACTAGATAAGTATATATATTCACCATAGAGAATCCCTTTTTATTGAGATTACCAATGGTAGTTATCTTTCCATGGGCATAAATCCACCAAAAAAAGTAATCTTTAGAATTAGATTAGGTATCCAGATAAGCTTCTAGATAAAATTGTTCTCTTCACATTTCTCCAAAGCCCAATAGTCTTATTTAATAGAAAAGGAACCAAAAACATTATATTTCCACACACATTTACTATTACTTGATTGAGAAAGATAGACTAGTCTAGTAAGCGAGGATTTAAAGATATAATTTCATCCTATAACTATTTACATATCTGTGGAGGTATGTCATCACTTCTCTTATGCTGTTCTTTAAAATCCTTCCATTTTTCTTTTTTATCATGCCACAAAATATAGTTATCTACAAATCCACCAATTTTTCTTATGAGCCATATCCTAACATGGTTGACGTTATTAAGATCTGCAAGGGGTTTTTTTTGGGTTTTTCTTTGTGCCAAATATCCTCACAAAATTTGGAATTTTACCATCCCCAATAATCTTTCTGCTACATTTTCTTAAGATATGCTTAACCTTAAGGAGGTTTATCCAAATAGGGGATCCAAAGGTAGTGCTTATTTCATAATAAAATGAATCAACCTATTTGTTATGAAGATATTTTTCTCTAATATTCTAACCCAAACTTTTTAATTTTCAATTAGCATCCATCCAAATTTAACAATAAGATATTTGTTAAAATGTCTTATCTTTCTAATACCAAGGCCTCGAGTATTTTTTTGGGGTGCAAAATTTTTCAATTTGACTAGCCGATTCTTGCTTTGTCCTTTGTACCTATCGAAAAAACTTATTTTGTGGCTTATTGATATTATCAGCTACCGATCAAGGAAATTTTAAAGGGGAGAGGAAATAAAGAAGAAATTTTTTGAGATATGCTTTTAGCATTTGAATCTTCCCTGGTTGGCTTAATAATTTCCCTTTCCACACATCTAGTTTCTTCTAAAACCTTTCAATAAGAATGTTCTAGTTTATTAAAGGAGGAAAATAAGTATAAATAGGGAGTCTCATCTAGGAATGAAGTAAACAAAGAGCTTCACATTCCATGACTTTCTTAATTTATTTTTGGTGAGCCTCATCCACATCAAGGAGGTACAACTTACTCTTTTTATAGTTTACTTGTTGTCCTCAAAGCCTTGCATAGTTAAAAAATAATTTATTTTCATTTTGTACCTTCAGACATGTAAGATTCTCCAAAGAGGATGGTATCATCAACAAATTGTGTAAAGAAAGTTTGAAAAATCCTTGAGAGTGAGTGTTGGTGATCAAATCAATAGATTGAATCTCCTATGGAATTTCCAGTCCAATGATGGGAAACCCAAGTGATCTAGCCATCTAACAAGATTTCAACCAAGTCCAGGCTAAACCTTCTGCAATTCTTTCTTTGTAGAACCAAGGCTGGTGGGCCTATACCTTAAACATATCCTTTAATCTTTAAGGATTTTTATAAAAGATAAAGTGTATTTCTAACTTCTTTATCTCACAATATGGGAAGGTACTTGCAAGAAATCTTAACTAAAAATAGTGAATCACAAAGTGCTAATTGAAATGCTTTAATTAATTAAATGAATGTTTGTGGATATAAATGAATTAAAAAGTATAGATGGATAGAGTTTCACAAAACTATGAACAATGAATTAAATGACCATAATCCAATATATATGTAGAGCACTACCTTATTTTCTCATGGGAAATAGAGTCAAGATCATACCAATCCTTTGTACAACCTTAGAGACGTATTACAATAAACATATTTCTTCATAGGTGTTATGAAATGAGCATATAACCTAAGTTAATTTATAGTTATCTTAACTGAATCAATTTTCAAATGATAGACCGGTTGATTGTGGCCACAATCAATTGAATTTAACCATAGAAGATGAAAAGACCAAATGGTAATAAGAACTATGAATCAGAGTCATGAATGCTACACCAAACTATCACTTTGAAGAAAATACATAGATTTTATCTAAGGGAATAATTGAAAATGAACAGATCTCTATTCCCATATATGAGAGAAAAAGGTGTACTTATGTTATTGATTTTTGAAAATGGCACAATTTAGTTGATGTTACAGTTGTTGATCAAAAATATCCAATCTGACTATAGTGACAGTAAATTATTATCTCCCCTTGTATTGATCATGGTATCCTTATTTATATCAATTCCAAAGGATGCGAACAAGCTTCAGATCAATACATATGTTCATAACTAATACCGAATCCTAGGATCAACAACTTAACAATTACAATTGCATCTCAAGAATGATTAATCATCCTTGTCTGAAACTCAATTATCGACCCAAAGAGATAAGAATAGCAGTCACTAACAAATCACTTGTGATTTGTTAGAAACACTTCAAAATAATGATTCGGTATTAAAATATTGTGGTTCTTCGACTCTACTGTCATCCATATATTTCTACTTCAGATAATTGATATTATATTTTACATGTCGAATAGCTTCATCATGTTGATCAGAGAATTCAATATTGGTAACCACTATCTAATATTCTTTTATCTTCTGCATAATATCAATGGATGTCTGCATGTATTATATTTCAGTATCCCACCCAGGCTATACTGTTCTGTTAGCATACAAGTCCATGTTTCACCACCTTTAAAAAACCTGCATGTCGACGATGTATCAAACAATACATAAAAACCCTAAGAGATATAAAATATAGTTAAGAGAAAATAAACATTATAAAATAACTCCCTATCGAAATATTCACTTATATTTTATGCTCTTTCGTCTATCGATAACTTGTGGCATCATCGAGTAATTCTTGAATGATTAAAATTTGTGCATCTCTACTTCAAGGCATTACGCCTGTCGTTGATACTTTCTAGTGTTTAACAACCGATCGCATTTCTTAGACCATCGTGGGTCTGAGACACTTGTCATTCAGGCATAATGCCTTAATGGTTAGATGTTGATAGAGATGGTAAAGGAATGACTAAGGAAGATAAATATGGTGCATACAATCCTTCTCATAGAAAGAATGGGGGGCATATTTGCAATCTGTGGCTGAATTTAGCAAAGAAATGACTAAGGAAGATAGAGATGGTGTATACAATCCTCTTCATAGAAAGAATGGGGGGCATATTTTCAACAGTGATCATACTAATCCCTTGTTTGAACCAGAAAATAAAGGAAGGTCTGACGAAAACAACAATAGGAATGAAAGAAGTGGTCATTGGGGACAACTAAATAATGGAGAACATCATAACCATGACAATAGAATGAATCCTAATGGATATAACCAATATGAACATCATGGACATCAAAATGATGGAAGAATGAATAATGGATGTCAAAATAAAAGGGTACAAAATTATGGCCCAAGAGATTATAATATCAACCCAAACTTTGGACCGAGAATAAATAATCAAGAATTTTGGAATGCAAATCATTAGAATCCAAGACATGGAGTAGTCAATCAAAATGCAAACAACTATAGAGCCCCAATGGTTTCTTACAGATACAAAAAATTAGATTTTATGGCATAAGGGGATACCCTAATGACATAAAGAATGAATTAAGAAATGCAATTCCAAAGTTTTTAGGGAATGGATCAGAATCAACTAAGGTGCATTGTGTATATTTGAAGAATTTTATCCAAGAGTTCGATGAATTCAATGAGGATGTATAAATGAAACTTTTTGTTTAATCTCTCATAGAATATGTAGAAGAATGGTTTAGAATTCACCAAATATGTTGGTGCTCAAATCAACAAATTGGATATCCTATGAACTTCCCAATCCAATTCTTGGAAACCTAATTGATTTGGCCAATTAAAAAGTCACAACCAAGGCAAGGTTGGAACTTCTACAATTCTGGCTCTGCAAAACCAAGGCTAGTAGACCTATACCTTAAACTTATCCTTCAAGTCTTAAGGCTTTTTATAGAAGATAAGAAATAATTCAAACTCCTTTCTCAATTATGGAAAGGGACTTGAAATAAATATAATTGAAAGAAATGTATCATGAAATTTAAACTAAAATACTTTAAGTAATTAAAAGAATGTTTGTAAATGTAAATGTGAACTAAAGTGAACAGATAGATAAGATATATGTTAGAAACATAAAGTAAAATGAAAAAGATAAGGAAAGAATCTAGGAGAGAGTGCATAGGAGATTTTTACCATAGAGAGAGAGAGAGAGAGAGAGAGAGAGAGAGAGAGAGAGAGAGAGAGAGAGAGAGAGATCACCCAAAATGCTCAAAGACCAAGACAAGTACACAAGAATTTTGAAATGGGAAAAAAAAGGAAAAACCCCTTGTGAATAATATGAATGAGGAAAGAAGCCATGAAAGAGAGAGAGAGCTTGAGAAAGAAGCTTATTAAAAAATTGTGAGAGAAAGAACGAGAATGAGAGAAGAAGAGAGAATAAATCCCATGAGAACCAACTTGTGAGAACCAACCTTAAGAAGTAAGAGAGAAGCCTCTCTTAAGTAGAGATGAGTGAAGGAATTTGTATGTAACTCCCATATCTTATGAGTGCCACATTCACATTAAGTGTGTTTCATGTGTAGGAGTCCTCTAAAGGGGGAATATCTAATTTCATTATTAAAGGAAATACAAAAATGTGTCATGTCCTCCTACTTGGACTAGAGGAAAAATACAATATAGGATACCTTGGTTTATCCTTTAATTAAATATATCACCAAGGAAAGATTAAATTATAACACCCCTCCCCTTTAATATTTACTTGGGGATTTTACAACAATAGAATTAAACCCAAATTTTTACAATGAGAATGGAATGTCTCTTTACAAAATCTGCAACTTGGTCTTCCTTATAATATAAGGAAGATATTTTGAATTATCTTGATTTAAGTCTTGAAGTAGTCATCTTTAAATTATAGGACATGTTAAGAGGAAGTGATTCCATAAGTAGGCCTTGAAAATTCACCTAAAACAAAGAAACATAGAAACACAACACAAACCAAGGAAACTATCCATGAGAAGAATTTCATCTAACATTCAAGTTAGTGTAACTTTGAAACTTTTACCTTAGAAAATATCTTAAGGAAATGTATGAGATTTCATAAAAAATTACAAGATCTAATCATGAAACCAAGATACACAAAAATATCAAAGTGACATAAACATCATCCATCCTCTCATCTCAAACTAAACATACTAATGCATAAATGAGAACACACAAGACCAACTAAAGAGACCTGCATCATCATTGCATCAATCACATGGATATAGAAAGTCCATTAATAAGTCATATAAGTGAATGGGTGATCAAGCCACCACTTGCATGACTCACAATTGAAGCAATGAAGAATGTAGGATATAATCACAATAGTAAAAGATGAATAAAAGTATGAGAGAGACAAAAATAAATAAGTGGAACATGTTACTCAAACCCCAACTCAAGCTAAGAACTGATTTGTCAAACATGACTACAATCATGTACCATAAGTTATAAACCATTAAGGAGATAATAATATAAACCAAAATTAAGTTGAAATATGATAAATGAATTGAACTAAGGATTATTAGAGAGAACCATATACCTACCAAATATATAATAAATCCTACAAACTTCAAGAAGGATTTCAAGAACAACAACTTCACCACAAGAAAAATAATGAAAGGAACAAGTTGATAAAAATCAACTGAAGTAAGGGCATACCAGTGAAACTTACAAATGGAACAAGTTGATCAACATCAACTGAAGTAACTGCATCCATTGCATCTTACAAATGGAACAAGTTGATCAACATCAACTGAAGTAAGTGCATCTAATGCATCTTACAAATTAAAAAAGCTGATCAACATCAACTGAAGTAAGTGCATCCACTCCATCTTACAAATGGAACAAGTTTATCAATATCAACTAAAGTAAGTGCATCCAATGCATCTTACATATGGAACAAGTTGATCAAAATCAACTGATGTAAGTGCATCCATTGCATCTTACAAATGGAACAAGTTGATCAAGATCAACTGAAGTAAGTGCATCCACTGCATCTTACAAATGGAACAAGTTGATAAACACCAATTGAGTAAGTGCAACCTAATGCAACTTGCAAATGGAATAAGTTGATAAACATCAACTGAGTAAGTGAAACCCAGTTCAACTTACAAATGGAACAAGTTGACAAAGATCAACTGAGTAAGTGTAACCCAGTGAAACTTACAAATGGAACAAGATGAACCCATAAAATATGCAACTAAGTGCATAACAATAAATTATATAAAACTGATAGCAATTAATGCTAAATAATGAGATAAATTCAATGAAGGGAAATGTTGTATGATAATACTTGAACAAACTATAATTTAAAATCAATAACGACTTTAAGAGCTTTGAATCAATCATATATTACTTTGCTTCCTTTTTTTACAAAAAATGACAATTGAAAAGCATGAACAAAAGGCTAGTTAGGGAAAATAAATGTTTATTCCCTTTGTTTAAATAAAATAATCTTCTTTCTTATGAATAATAATCAAAATGAAATATTTCCCTACCAAATTGTTAGAACCATTTGATTTTAATTTCTAGAATCAATGTTGGCAAGATTAATTAAGAAAAATGATCAGATTAACTAAAATGGAGAGAATTACAATGAATATATGATGATAAAGATCAATGAAAGTAAATTTAAATTGATGTTAATCACAATCTGAATAGATAAACATATATTTGAAAAAAAAAAATTAATGAAAATGGAGAAACAAATTTTAAGTGCAATGAAATAATGCACCAGCAATTGAATATGGTCCGAATTGATATAAATAACTTAGGAATGAAACTATTTGAAGTAATATTAAGTAGACAAAATGTATTGACTTTTAAAAATTTTTATTAAACAAAATTTAAAAGATTAAAATACAAGTTAAAAGTCATAAATTTTAAATAAACTTAGATAAAGATTAAATTAAACTTATGAAAAAAAAATTAATGGAACTAATGAGATACAGATTTAAGATAGCCAAATTAGTTGAATAATATTGAATAAATAAATCCTTAATAATAAAATAATGAGTCAAAGTTAATAAGGAATCATTCAAACTAGATCTTGAATTAGAAAAACCATAGATATAATAAGAGATAAGAGAATATGCATAAATGTTTCAACAATGAAAAGATTAATAAACTACTACACAATGTAAAGAATACTTATTATAATTTATATGATAATAGTCTACAACAATGATAATCTATATAAAAACTAGTGCGCAATCTAAGAATGAATCCAACCAAGGTAATGATGCGTAAAACAAATAATGGGTTGCAATCAAAGACCAAGCTTCACAGTAGGACCAAGAAAAATGAAATGCAGGGAAAGGTACATTGGTGAAGTGGGAGTATTGCGCTAAAACTAAGATACACTGAAAGACAAGCAAGGTAAGAGTTGCACTGAAAGACAAGCAAAGAAGGGGAGTATACTATTGCACTAGATACCAGTTGTAGTCACCTAAAAATGGTTCAAGCCTACTGGTCCTACGTGTTTTAACATTTTTAGCATTACAATCAAAATGTTTTTTTGCGACCTAATTATTCCTCTATGTTGCACATACGATATTTATTATATGACAACATTGTGTCTTTCATCGATGATTGAATATTGCAAAATTGTTCAATTATTTACTAACATTTCTAATCTCTTTATCAAATCGATCACTTTCCTAATCAATTCTGATTGACCCTAAACTGATCCTATTCGACCCTAAAACTGATCCTATTTGATCCTAAACCAATCCTATTTGATCCTCAACCATTCCAAATATTGCTAAATCAATTCAAATGCATACTATTCTATTCCTAATCACTTTCAAAATTGTTTGGACTCATTCCAACCATTTTGGGGCATTGTCCATGATCATTGTTGCCCAATTAACCCAATTTCCAAATTGATCAAAACCCTATTTCAATTCGATCAATCTTGTCATCATTTTAGGAGCATTTTCCAAGTTCGTCAGTGCTTCGTATCCCCTTAATCAACTATTTGATAACAATGTCAAAGTTCACCGGTGTTATCATTATCAATCTATCAATATCAATTCAATAGTGTTGTCCATGTTCATTAATACTATTTTTGATCATTGTTATTTCAGGAACATTGTCCAAGATCATAAATGTTTCCCCATTCCTATTTCAATCCTATGATGCCATCAAAGTTCATTGGCTCCTTTCAATCATTTCCAAACATCATTATGCAATCGCATTGTCAAAACTCATCGATGCCTCGTGATCTCCTAAACTATTCCAGAACCCTCAGAATTGATCCTAATCCTTATCAATATCATCAAAATCATTTCAATTCAACATCAACACCTTCAATTCAGTCAATAATTCACTAATTTTCCCCTTGGGATGAATAACCCATAGTTCATCCCTAGGTCCTAATTGAATAAATAAATAGACTTTATTTATTCCCTTTTGCCTAAGTTTTCAACAATTAATTATTTTTTATTAATTAATTGGCTAATTTCAATTTATGAGATTTTCATAATTTCATAAATTTAATTATTGATTTTGTGAGGAATATTGAGAAAATTGAATTATTAATTGACTTAATGATTTCTAATCTTACCTAATTATCATATCCCTTGATGGAGATTCACATCCCTATTAAGGTGCTTCATGAATATCCTCAATATCTCCTTATTTGATCTCCCCCATATCATGCTTCCTAATATCCTACCTATTAATATCTTCATTTATGCATAAATATTTTGCAATCCTCACATAATTGACTCTCATTTTCTATAAATTGAGAGGCATTTCACTCTTTCAAGGTTAGATCACTATCTCCTAGTATTCTCACTTGCAAACTTGGATTTTGTATCTTTGAGAAATTTGTATTATTTTCAAAGAGAAACATCAAATCTGATTATGGAGAAGAAAGGAGGACACAAGAGCTGCATTTGAAGGGATTTCTTAGTGTTTTTATGCTTTGTATTTGTGAACTCTTATTTTTAATGGCTTTCATGATAGGATTAGATAGACCTTAGCATATTGATTAGGGTTTGTGATCTCCTAGATATGCTAATATGCCTTTTTCTAGTCTTACATTTGGTGAACCCGATGTGAAACATGCTTAACTGATATTTTTTTGTGTTTTTTTGTCTTTTGCTTGTTCTGGAAGAGTTTTGTGCAGGTGGTCACTGATTCTGCATAGGTGGTCATTGTTTTTGCGCAGGTGGTCATTGTTTCTGTGCAGGTGGTCATTGTTTTTGCGTAGGTGGTCACTATTTCTATGTAGGTGGTTAAGTCCTGTGTAGTTGGGACCTGGACTTGTGCACTTGGAGCCCAGAACTATGTAGTTGGCTGCTTAGCTAAGTAGTTGGTCACATGCAATCTATGTTTAGGGTTTAGGATCAGTATTCGCATGTTTAGGAAGCACTTCTGCATTTTATGCTTTCTCTTCTGCTTTTTATCTGCTATAAGGTTAAAATGGATCCTAAACTAAGAAAATGAACCCTAACTTGGTTAATGAACCTAAAATTTCAATTTGCAAGCCTAGAATGAACTCTCACATCTGATTTGGGCTCTTAAAATGAACTTCACCTAGTTTAGGGTTACATGCAATCAAGCTTTTTTTACAATTTTAATCAAATTTGCAATATAGCCTAGTTAGGGGTTTGAATGGAATACATTGTGCAATATCAAGTTGTTTAATTTGATAAGGAACCTAAAATGAACATGCACATTTGATTTGGGCTCCTAAAATGAACTTTGAACTAGTTTAGGATCCAATGCAGATTTCTTCTTTAAGGTGTTCCTAAATCATTTTGATACACATGTAAGATAATTAGGGTTTCAAATTAACTTAAATATTTCCAAATCAATCATAAATGGCATAAGGAATGAACCCTAGTTGTGTTTCTAATAGTCTTACTATCTTAGATGTGCAAAAGACCTCTGATTTTGTATATTTTTGCCACTTTTTAGGCTTTTGATCAGTTGTTACACACTTGGTTGCAGGTTCTACGCAGGTGGTCAAATGTTGCGTGGGTGGTAGCCTATTTTTGTGTAGGTGGTACCCTAGTTCTATGTAGGTGGTATCATGTTCCTGTGTAGGTGGTAAATTTGATGTTTTTCACGCAAATTTTTGATTTTCTGCATTCCTAAATTTGTTTTTGCACTTAGTATACTAGATTTCTATGTTACCAATTATTTGTGCAGCATGTTGGCAATCATGGGATGAAGAATGAATCATGAAAACTTATAACAATTTTAATGCATGACATTTGTGGAAGACCCTGTGTTTTCTGAAACTTTCATGTGTGTCTTTAGTAGTTAGAAAACACTTCAACTTGGTGCTTTAAAATGAATCATTTCATTCATGTGTTTGAAGTGTCTTTTAGTTTGTAAAACCTAGTAAATGTATGGACGTATCCTCTCCCCTCACCTTTGTGGATCTTGGATGTAAAATAAATCCATACAATTCCTTTAGTGTGGCTACCTCCCAAGTTCTTTAGTAGAGCCAGTGAGAGTGGATGCCCAACTGGTAACAAGCTAAAGCCAAGCCCATCCAAACTGGTATAGAAAAGATCTCATTGTGATTATTCTCACAATGAAAGGGTGTTGAATGCATTATATTGGGAATAAGATCTCCCTCAGTACCCTTGTGGTGCTTTAAAACCTATAGAGCATCTATAGGCTGGGAGGCCTCCATAATGGAGCTAATCTGCCACATGTACAACCACGCAAACATATGCCCTTACTAAAAACCATGTTGTAGTATCCAAAAACCTTCTATCTGTTGGTGCGGAAGGTCAGAGACCAACTAAGATTCCCCACACTTTCAAGGATATTATTCGAGACAACAATCCCTTGGGAAGTGATGACCCTTGGTACTTAAAGCTTGGAGTGCCTGAGAAGTGAGTGTTCTGTAAGGAGGAGCTTGTGCTTCCAAGCTTCTAGGCTATCCACTATTATTAAGCATGGCTAAACTTTGGTTCAATTGGGGATTCAATAGATACTATCCTTGCTAGACTTAGGAAGTGGTGTGCTTGTTCCTTTTTAGAACAACCATTCTCAATGATGTTTCTTGCATGAGTGTTTCAAACCTTAATAAAAATGACATCTTAAAAAAAATACTCTCCTTAAGTACACTTTTTCCAAATCAATTTTCAAAAGCAATAAAATTGTCAAAACACACCTTGTCTTTGAGTAAACATATGGAACCTTTAAATTTTCACTTGGAACCTCTTGGCATACTTGATAGCCTTCATATTTCATATTCATGTCCTAATCTCCTTGAATTTTGCATTTCAAAGATACATTGCATTGTAGACCTCATCACAATCCTCATTATAGTCCCTCTTGCATAAGTCCTAATCATAGTCATCTTTCATACATAGCTCATTCTAGATCCTCTTCAAAAACTTTACAAACAAATCCTAGAAAGTAGCCAAATGATAGAGAATTTCTTTATGGTGCTGAAAATAGGATCTTGAATTGATCTGATTTTGTCCCAAGAATTTCAAACCCCCCTCCCTTTATCAATTGGTCATATTCCACCTTTGTCATGATGGATTTGGCCTAAGCCCTTTTATCAAACTTGTCCCTTGTCCCTCAATCCTTTATTTTCTAGTTAAGATTCTTACTCGACCTCATGAGGTTATGCTGTTAGGTTTGTCTCCTTTCCAAAGATTGATTGTCAAAGTCCAAAACACCAAAAAAATAGTTGCATAAACCTTAGGTTTCATTTTGCATAAGCTCCTTGCATTTAAAAATTTGCATTTCCAAAAAGTCTTGCATTTGCATATAGGCATCATGTCAATCTTCACTAGGTTCCAAGCATCCAAAAGGAAACAAGACACTTATCAACCCATGTTTCCATCACAAGGAAAATCACAATTACCTTTTGATCAAAGACAAGATATACCTTTGCAACAAAAAGCTTTCAAAACAAGGAAAATGACATCAACCCAAACAAACAATCAATTACATGAAGTCCATGCAAACATGATTCAAAAGTTGCAATAAAAATTAGATAAAGAAAATCTATGAATATCTAGGAGACCACAAACCCCAAATAATATATTAACCTATTATTTGAAACCTATTATAGTAATCTATGCTAGCAACCACAAACCCATAATATGCTAATCTATGCTAACCTATAATGGGGTCCATGTATATTAGCGATGACATACTATTAGCTCCATCAGTTGGCGTACAGGGGAGGATTATCGATCAGTAGCAAGATCACACTACTGTAGGTTTGGGCATATGAGCACATAGTTGTTTTCTAACCCATTGCTCAGAGGGTTGTACAGTTAGACATGCCCTATGTATATTGTTATCAAGGAGTGCTTGCATAGGGGCCTCTGGGATACACATTGCATTTTCAGCATGAGATAGACCCACTCAAATATTTTACATGGAGACCATATAGAGATTTCCCTAGATGGGATGATGACATGGAGCACCTTCCTTACTACCGACATGATAGATACCTTATCAAGAGGTTCATCATGGGTCATATGGTCATTGAGGTTCAGCTAATAGAGAGGGTTTGTACTTTTCTAACTCCCCATGGATGGGAATACTGAGGATGCACCACACATCCTCCAATGTCATTATAGCCTCAGCTGTCAGCAAGTGGAATGAGCTCATCTCTGAGTGTCACCGCTCTCCCAGCGTTGTGATCAAACCTCAATTTTCCCTTATCTCAGGCATGTAAGTGAAGTAATATAGTCCTAGCAAGGCTAGGATCTACCTCTCGTGACTTCTCATTCGATGTTAGATGCCCAGATACACTGGTCTACTCTCCCGTATCTCTAGAACTACAAGCTCCTCCTATGATCACCATGCGACTTTGGTCAACTTTTTATACTTTATGTTCCTTCTTGACCAACCTAGGACCTATTTTAACCAACTTTGACTTAATTTTGACATTGTCTTAGGGTTATGACCTGTTTAAGGAAGTTTAGGGTGGTTTAGGACCCCATAGAATCCATTTTAGGGCATTTTCAAACCCTCCTGACCATCTGCGTAGATTGACTTACCACCTGCGTAGATTGAATTACCACCTACATAGGTTGCATAGGTGGTCATCCCACCTATGCTTCCTACATAGGTCGGCATGTGACCTATGCAGGTGGTACGTGTGGACCCCTTGCGGGCCCCATTTTACCCTATTTTGACCTCTAAACCACCTAGAAATGCTTAAAAATCTAGAAATCATTGAGGGGCTTAGATGTACTCACCTTGGGTCCCACGTCGACTGACCATCAGGAGCTGCACACTTGTTCCCCATGCTGATTCTCTATTGGCACTTGATCTATCCTCCTTTCTCCAGAGCTCAATTCTTCCAGATGTGAGAGTGAAAATGAGCTTCAAAACCCTCTCAAAGCCCTTTTATAGCCTCTTGGTTACCTAGATGGATGTGCAACCCTTGCATCTTGTGTTGGTCATGATGCTTTTTGCACTTTGTGCCTCATATCTTTTGCATTTGACCTCTCATTTTTTATTCGATTGTTGTTGTGGATTTGTCTCATCATTGTCGATAAATGGACCTATCATTTACATTTTTCTAACAATTTCTTGAGGGGGAACCTATGTATCCCGCTATCATTGGGGCATGTTTTAATGCTATTTTTCTTTAGGATTCTTTGACACAACACTCATAATCACATTGTATCAAAGAGGGGAAAAATTTAGACACCTAAAAATATTTCAATCCTACTAGTCTATGTGTTTTAACATATTTAGCATTACAATCAAAACATTTTTTTGTGACCTAATTATTCCTCTATATTGTGCATATGATATTTATTATATGACAACATTATGTCTTTCGTCGATGATTGAATATTGCAAAATTGTTTAATTATTTACTAACATTTCTACTCTCTTTATCAAATCAATCACTTTCCTAATCAATTCCAATCAACCCTAAATTGATCCTATTAGACCCTAAACTGATCCTATTCAATCCTAAAGCATTCCAAACTTCCTAAATCAATTCAAACCCATTCTATTCTATTCCTAATCACTTTTAAAATTGTTTGGAATCATTCCAACCATTCTTGGGCATTGTCCAAGAGCATAGATGCCCAATTAACCCAATTTCCAAACCTATCAAAACCCTATTTCAATTCTATCAATCTTGTCCTCATCTCAAGAGAATTATCCAAGTTCATCATTGCTTCGTATCCTCTTAATCAGCTATTTGATAACATTGTCAAAGTTCATCGGTGTTATCGTTATCAATCTATCAATATTAATTCAATAGTGTTGTCCATGTTCGTCAATACTATTTATGATCATTATTATTTTGGGAACATTTTCCAAGATCATTGATTTTTCCCCATTTCTATTTCAATCATATGATGCCATCAAAGTTCATTAGCACTTTTCAATCATTTCCAAACATCATTATGCAGGCGCATTGTCAAAACTCATTGATGCCTCGTGATTTCCTAAACTATTCTAGAACCCTTGGAATTGATCATAATCCTTATCAATATCATCAAAATCATTTCAATTCAACGTCAACATCTTAAATTCAGTCAATAATTCACTAATTTGCCCCTTGGGATGAATAACCCATAGTTTATCCCTAGGTCCTAATTGAATAAATAAATAGACTTTATTTATTCCCTTTTCCCTAAGTCTTCAACAATTAATAAATTTTTATTAATTAATTGGCTAATTTCAATTTATGAGATTTTCATAATTTCATAAATCTAATTATTGATTTTGTGAGGAATATTGAGAATATTGAATTATTAATTGACTTAATGATTCCTAATCTTACCTAATTATCATATCCCTTAATGGAGATTCACATCCCTATTAAGGTGGTTCATGAATATCCTCAATATCTCCTTATTTGATCTCCCCCATATCATGCTTCCTAACATCCTACCTACCAATATCTTTATTTATGCATAGATTTTGTGTAATCCTCACCTAATTGACTCCAATTTTCTATAAATTGAGAGGCATTTCACTCTTTCAAGGTTAGATCACTATCTCCTATTATTCTCACTTGCAAATTGGGCTTTTGTATCTCTGTGCAATTTTTGTTATTGTCAAAGAGAAACATCAAATCTGATTATGGAGAAGAAAGGAGGACATGAGAGTTGCATTTGAAGGGAGTTCTTAGTGTTTTTATGCTTTGTATTTGTGAAGTCTTATTTTGAATGTCTTTCATGATAGGATTAGATAGGTTAGGATATTGATTAGGGTTTGTGATCTCCTAGATATGCTAATATTCCTTTTTCTGGTCTTACACCAGTTTGCAATGAAAGAATAATGAAATGGTTGTGAAAGGAATACTATGAACTTATAGTGCCAATATTATTACTGTTAACAGGCTGCAACCAATGTAAAATGAAAATGATGGTTAAAAAGACCAAATGCAATGGATATGATACAGGTGCACAATGTATTTGCAATGAAGAAATATGTTGTTGCACAAGGAATATGAAAGGTAATATAACAATAGTTTAAACAAAATCTACGCTAAGAGAAGGTAAAAGTAAATATAAACAAGAGCTACTAAGAATGATGAATCCTCTATATGCTACACTGGAGAAGTGTCAGAAGGATGCAAAGGGTAGGAGACAATGAAATGGTGATGCACAATAACTAGAGGAAGAAGGTTTGAGTTGTGCAATGAAATGAGAAGGACATTTAACTTTGACTCAGCATTGTATAGATGTCTTTCTTTCAACACAATGTAAAGTTAAAGAAAAAGATATAAGGTAGAGATAGAATACTAATCAATATATAAATAAAAATAGAGATCTAACCAAAGATGGATTATCCTACAGTTTAGACACAATAAAAATATATAGATTTAGAATAAACTTGTAGAAGAAAATGGTTAGAAATCAAATGAACAAGAGAAATAATGTTAGTCCTGCAATAAAAATGTTAGATATACAGATTTAAGAAAAATGAAATGAATATCGGATTCAAGAGATGCTGATAATATAGAGAGAAAATATTAACCAACATATAAAATTGCAAATACGATTGTTTGAATGAACAAAAAGGCATGAAAGGAAAACCCTTGCGGTTTCCCGACAGAGGGTGAGTTGGATCTTTAAAAAAAAACTTGAAAAAAAGAGATGAAAACACTTAGATCTGTCAGCAAGCCATCCCAAAAAAGTTAGATTTTAAAAAAAATATTATATTTACAAATAACAACGAAGGGAAACACTGCAAACAAGAGTTAGAACAATAAAAAATTTGATTTCTTCTCCTCAATGGAGATATCTTTCAACTATTCATGCATGAACACTCAAAAACAAGGATTAAACTAGCTTTGATACCATGTTAGACACATAAAGTAAAATTAAAAGGATAAGTAAAGAATCCAAGAGAGAGTGCATAGGAAGAGTTTTACCAAATCTCTCTCTCTCTCTGTATTTGGTAAAACTCTTCCTATGCACTCTCTCTTGGATTCTTTACTTATACTTTTAATTTTACTTTGTGTGTGTGTGTGTGTGTGTGTGTGTGTGTGTATCAAACTCCAAGATCACCCAAAATGATCTAAGACATGGATAAGTACACAAGAATATAATATGAATGAGGAAAGAAGCGATGAAAGAGAGAGAGCTTCAGCAAGAAGCTCATTACAAAATTGTGAGAGCAAGAATCAGAATGAGAGAAGAAGAGAGAAGAAATCCCATGAGAACCAACTTGTGAGAACCAACCTTAAGAAGTGAGAGAGAAGCATATCTTAAGTAGAGATGAGTGAAGGATTTTGCATGTAACTCACATATCCTATGAGTGCCACATTCAATACAATATAGGATGCCTTGGTTTATCCTTTAATTACATATATCACCAAGGAAAGATTAAATTGTAACAATATCAAAAAACTATAAGCAATGAACTGAATAACTATAATCCAAATAATGATTAGACCAGTGCCTTAATCTATTACGGGCAATAGAGTCAAAATCATCCCAACCCTGTGTACAACCTCACAGACAGATTGCAAGAAATATATCACTTCAAAGGCGTTATGATGAGTATTTATCTTAATAAAAATCCACAACTATCTTAATTGAGTTTAACTCCTCAAATGGCATACCGATTGATTGTGGCCACAATCAATTGAATTTAATGATGCAAGATGAAAAGACCAATTGATAATGAAAGTTGTAAATTTAATCAATTAAGTATGCATCATCAAAATATCACTTTGAAGAATATCTAAAGATTTTATCCAGGGGACTAATAAAAAATGAAGTGGAGTCAATTCCCACAGATGAAAGAAAAAACACTTATCTTTATTTATTTTTAAAAAATGGCACATCCAAGTTCATGTTACAGTTGTTTATCCAAAACTATCCAAATATGTGAGATTGTATTATATTGTTATTTTTTGTTTATATTTTACACCACATATATATGTGGATGAATGGTTTTCATACCCCTTTAGGGTGAAGAGACACCACCATATGTTAAAATTTAAAAACTTCTTTTGAAAAAACTAATCAACAAACTAATTAATAACTACCTATCTTTCAGATTTGGATTTGGCCGAAAATCCAAAATAGATTGTAAGAATATAACATTTTTACTGTAGATAGGAAATTGGATTTTCTGAACTGGGTCTATTTTATTTTCAATGTTTGATCGTTTTCATTCTCTTTCAACATCATCTTTACATTAGGTTGAAATTCCTACATCTCTGAAACCTTCTCTTACAAAATATTTATTGTTCCTATCCCAGAGCTTCTTTCCTTAATCACTCAACTTTTAATTGAAAATTAATATAATTTTTTCATCCCATTTCAGGTACTCCATCATATCATCAATTATTGGGCATGGAGTTTAGGATGCCATTTTTTTTCTAGAGTATTATCACTTTATTGGACTCCAAATTTTGCCAAAAATTTAGAGCTCCAACCGGCTCTTTCTGTGGATGCATGCTCCCTTTGACCATAGCAATATCCCAATTATCTCTAGAGAATAAGACCATTATAGTATTATCATCTTCACATAATATTTTTCTGAACTTAATTTGGTGGCCCTTGGCCCCCAAAATAAATATTATTCTTTTCCTCTATCGAAGACCTGATTTTGATCATGCAGTAATATGAACTTTCTGAAAACATTTACTTCTCTTCTTACACCCTTTTCTATTGTTTGCTTATATAATGGATTTGAAAGAATCATGAGATCATTCTTATATGTGTCCTCTCCTGTATGTTGATCATAATACATACTTTTACTAAATGGATCATCTTGTTGAGTGTCTTCATGTATTTCATCAACTAGGCCAATATCTTCAATATCTGCAAAATCTTCAAGACTTTCCTTCAAAATATTTTCATCACTATGCTTAGCTAATTTAATCTCATCTTCACAAATCTATTACAGCTCTCTCTCATAGGATAAACTGAACTATATCTCACCTTCTAAATGCATATTTTGGGTTCCATCAAAATCATTATTGGGCGTGCTACCTTCATCATGATGTTGGTGGACTTGATTGCATATAAAATCATCTTCAAACAATTGATTTAAGAACATGGATATTAGGAATACCCTCATGAGAGTCTTCATCTGAAACTTCTTTATGTTCATATGTTTTATGCTCTTGTATTTTATCCTTGTCATCCGATTCTTGGAAATTATTATCTTCTTGATCTGGTACCTCTTGAATATATATTGATCCATTAACTTGTTTAGTGTGGTGGATTGAGAAAAATATTTCACAATCTCTCTAAACATGTTTCTAATATTCAATATCTAATAGATCTAAAATTTCCTCAGTACTAAGAAGGTTTTCTTCCTCATCATCATGGTTATGGATACCTATCTCCATAAAAATATCATCATGTATAGATTCCTCTTCAACCTAATTTTAATTCTCTTCCTCCATGACATCATTTTTTTCATGTATAGCAACCCTTTTATTTTGATCGTAAATTTCAATTGTATTAAAATTTGGATTACTTGTAAATTTTTCCCTATGTTTATCCCTTTCTACCCTCAACTCTTCACATATTTGATCAAGAAAAGCTATGAGTTGAGAATCATGGTAGATTCCCAACTCCCAAAGTTTATCGATTGATTCCCTTCTAAGAGGCCTAATATCTGAAGGTATTTCCTGATAAATCCTTATCATTCTCATGAACAAATGTACTGCATATTCTCCCTTATATATTCCCAAATTGAAGAATGTATCTAAATGGGACATGTAAGATTCCTTTTCCATAATTTAATTTAGATCATCTTCCTGTTTGTTTTCTTCTTCATCATAAATATTTTCATCAAGAAAAAGGTTGTGTTCAATCTGATCATAAGCCTCCTTTTCTCTATCTCCACCATCTTCTTTTAATAATTGAAAGAAAAGCTTCAGATCAAGGTCATGTGGTGAGATTCCTAACTCAAACATTTTTTCTTATAAATTCCTTACGTGGGCATATGATGTTCGATGGTATCTTGTTATAAATGCTTGCCATCCTTACAAACAAATGTGGTGTAGACTCCCCCTCAAATCTCTCCAAACTAAAGAATGCATCAAGTGGAGATATATTAATATCCTCTTACATATTGTAGTTTTGGACTTCATACTGCTCATAACACATGTTGTCTTCTTCACTTGCATCATGAAATACATTAAGAAACCATTTCTCAAACTCTCTCCATGATGAAATGGACTATATAGGTAATGATTCATATTATTTTTGTGAATTATATTTTAATATCCTAACAAATAGATTCATCACTTGATCCTCTGTAGAAACCTCATAATCTTCTATAAATGTATAAAACACATCCAAGTGTTGCAGTGTCAATTCATCCCATTGTCCATGGAACTTTGGTAAAAGTTATGAATTTTTTGGGAATAAATTATTTGGGATGTACTGAAATCTCCTAAGATCCAATGCCATGATGCCGTATGGAATAAATGGTCTTCTTTGAAATGGTGGAGACATCGTGAAAACAATTTTCCACCTTTTCAAAGAGTAGAACTGCCATCTCTTTCTGAGTCTTTTCCCTCAGTAGAGTCACTGACTGAAAATTTTTACTAAATAGAGGCACCACCTCTTTCGAGGAAAATTTTATTTTCTATTCTTCTAGATTCTTCCTTCCTATAGAGTGAACTTTAAACAAAATGGTAAAACTATTCTTTGATCTACAAAATATGAAACTCTGAGTAACTTCACAATACTTATTGTGAGAAACTCTCTCCATTAGAGTTGCCAATCTGTTGGTGCTCAAATCAACAGATTGGATTTCCTATAAAATCTCCAACCCAATGCTTTAAAACCCAATTGATTTGGCCAACTAACAAGTCACAACTGAGGCAAGGTTGGAACTTCTACAATTATGGCTCTGTAGAACCAAGGCTAGTAGGCCTCTACCTTAAACTTATCCTTCAATTATTATGGATTTTTATAGCAGATGAGAAACTTCAAACTCCTTTCTCAAGTATGGCAAGGAAATTGAAATAAATCTAACTGAAAGCAATGTATCATAAACTGTAAACTAAAATACTTTAAGTAATTGAAAGAATGTGTGTAAATGTAAATGTGAACTAAAGTGAATAGATAGATAAGATATCACAAAACTATAAGCAATGAACTGAATAACTCTAATCCAAATAATTATTAGACTAGTGCCTTATTCTATCACAGGTAAGAGAGTAAAAATCATCTCAACCCTATGTACAACCTCAGAGATAGTTTGCAAGAAACATATCACTTCAAAGACGTTATCATGAGCATGTATCTTAAGACAAATCCACAACTATCTCAATTGAGTTTAACTCTTGAAATGATGGACTGATTGATTGTGGCCATAATCAATTAAATTTAACCATACAAGATTAAAATACCAATTGATAATGAAATCTATAAAATTAATCAATTAAGTATGCATCATCAAACTATCACTTTGAAGAAAATATAAATATTTTATCCAAGGGAGTAATCAAAAATAAAGTTGAGTCAATGCCCATAGATGAAAGAAAATACTCTTATCTTTATTGATTTTGAAAAAAATGGCACATCCAAGTTCATGTTATAGTTGTTGATCCAAAACTATCCAAATATGTAAAATTGTATTATATTGTATTTTTTTGTTTACATTTTACACCACATATATGTTAGGATTGGATAATACTGAGAGGAGGGTGAATTAGTATTATAAAACTTAATTAAACTCTTCAACCATTTAAATATTAACCATAAACTTGCAGTAAAGAAAAGAACATAAGAAAATGACACAGTACACATAACACCACATTTTGTTTTTGAGGAAACCCTGGCCAAGGGAAAACCCATGTGGGGATGGTACCCACAAGCATGTACTAAAGTATAATGTCCCTATAAGGAGACCTGGCCCTATTAGGAGATGAATATTACATAGCACATTTCCTTTTTAAAGGAATTACAACCCTTTTAAAGGTTCACAACACCCTGTTAGGGGCCAACTTAGCTTACAACTCTTACAATATAATTTAGGTTACAAACTATTCTCAGTCATGAACAAAAACAAGAAACACTGGTGCTTAGATAGTTCCTTTATTGTTCTTCAATGATCTCTATCATTCTCTACTCTTCTATTCACTCACAACTCATCCAACTATCAAACTAACCACCTTTCTCAACATCTATCTTTATCAAAAAGATCTTACATATATATCTCAAAACTTTACAAAGTCGGCTCTCAATATGAATATTACAAATATTACAAAGTCGGCCTTCGATACAAACTACATGTAATCTAGTAAATACTAAATTCATATTTGGTTCTCTTGCTTATTCAATGTGGAGGTTATTGAAAACTAAAATAGAACTTCTATTATCTGAAGTCCAAGCCATACTCCCTCAATATTTGCTACTCTCAAACTACTATGTTTCATTGTTTTGTTGCTATGTGTCTGTCTTCAATGCTTTCTAACTCATCGTAGACTCAACCAAAACCAAATTTATCTTAGGTGGAGGTCATACATACCCCATATTGTCTTCTTCTCAGATCTCTTGCCCTAAATCATCGATCTTGATCTTCGACATCCAAAAAAATTATGTATCTCTGCTTCTACACTTAGTCAATTTCTGAATCATCAAAACTTATCTTTACTGGAATTGATCTGAAACCTAGATGTGTTTCCATAAATGAAAACAAAAAATTAAATCACATATAAACAATATTTATTACTTTCCAATAATCTCTTCCTTTGGCATTGATGGCAACACTTAACAAAAAAAATGAATAAGTGTTCCAACAAGTATGTCTCCTCTATAATCTTCCTTTCCTTTTCTTTTCTCTGTTCTTTTCTTGTCCTATATAATAATTTTTTTTTAATATATATATATATATTTTCTTCTCTTCTCCCCCTTTGACAACAATGACAAAGGTGCATATAAAACAATAGGTTTTAGTGCTTGCTCACTAATTTTAGAATATCCTAAAAGGAATCTTCCAAGATCTTCACTTCAATAGTCCATGTTTTGAAAAATATTTGGCTAATGTGAATTAAGCCATTCAGTGAAAATGATGTGGTCTCAGCTTCTTTCAAGTTTGCGGGCATAGATTTATTCAATAAATCTATTACTTTCTCCAAGTCTGAGAGATGAACCTCAAGTATTGCTAACTTAGGAGTGATAAAGTTCTTTAGCAAATTGAATCTTGTCAATACTCTTCCTTTCTCATTATCTAATACACTGAGTTTAGCCAAAATCCTCATGACTTATTTTTATAACTCTAATGTGGATTGTGAAGATGTTTCAAAACAAACCATCATACTGTTCAAAGTTTCCCTCTCTTTGGCAATAATGTCTTAGATACATTATGAACATGCCTTATTGGATTCATGCAATAACTAAACAATTTTCTCCCATGTCCAATGCATCTCCTTGCATTTGTCAAGAAATTTTTCACAATGCCTAAGTCCCATGTGATAGATTTGCAAACTACTATTAACTTCTTCTCTGAGTATGTATTTTCTGCCTTCTCCTCTGCAATCTTCAATAAATTCTCATAGTGTCCATCAAATTCATCAAGTGTAATTATCTGATTTTCAATGTCATCTTTATTCTGGAAAACAATAGGTGCTTGAAGCAATCTTTTTACAGTATCAATTGCTCTTGCAATTACTTTTTCGTTCTTGTCTTCTTTCTTTTCTGATCTTTCCTTGGCTTTGTTCAAAGCAATAAATGCCAATTTTACTAATTCAACTTCATCTATGTTGTCAACATTTACATCACTGCTTGCCAACAATGAAATGGATGATGTGTTTACCTCTTTCTTTTCATCCTCTTCCTTCTTTTCTTCAGCCTCATCGGGTGGTGGATCTACTTTGTTCTTCTTAGCAGTTGTCTCTATTTATTTTGATCTTTCACCCATTCCCAATTGTGTGGGAAAAGTGGTCTTAGGAGGTGAGGGATAGTTAGAAGTAGTATTCATCAATATATTCTCTAGTGCTTTCTAATTTTCCTCAGTAACATCATCATACTTCCTTTCCATGATTTTCAATAATCTCACCTTGGTCCTTAATTGAGGTTTTAATTCCTTGTATATTTTGTCCCTTTCTTGTACTGATATCATAGGTAGCATGTTGTAAATTTCTTGGTTCATTATTGTATCATCTTCAATCTGTGCTACATATTTTCTTATCTCCAATCTCCCATATAAGTCTATAGGTATACTTCCTTCAATTTCTAAAAGTGTTTTCTTGAAAGTAAGTAAGTGTTCTATCACAATGTCTTCAATCTTAAGCTTGTCTACTTCTTCATACATGTTATAGTATTTATCAATTGTGACCAATTTTCCTTCTTCTAATGCTCTCTTCTTGAGCCTCTTCAGGTCAGGTTTCCATATGTGTTTTTCTGCTTTCTTCTCTTCTCCTACTGTGCTCTGCTCTTTAGTCTTAGAAACACTAAGAGGGGGGGTGAATCAGTGTTTGTCTATTTATTATATTTCAGCAACTTTAACCATAAATCAAATATATATCAATTGAAGCTTAACACAAAAACACATAACACATGATATGATTTTGAGGAAACCTTGATCAGAGGAAAACCCCGCTGGGAGTTAGTACCCACAAATATTGCACTAGTATAATGAACCTGTTAAAGTTCTTTTTCCATGTTAGGAGCAGTCTTTACAATGCAAGTATAATGACCTGGTTAAGGGTCTAACCCTATTAGGAGTCTTTTACAAATAACCCTATTAGGGGTGAGGACTCACTGTCTAAAAAGCTCACTGCTCAATAAGATGAAGGCTACAACCTCCTTGATAATAGATATACACTATATCCAAAAGTGACCTATTGTATGTGACACACTTGTCTGATCAGTTCCGGTTATGCGCTGATTCTCTTATACTCTTAAAGAGCTTTATCTCATTCTGACATCTTATATTGTTCTTTTATATATCTGCTCTGCATATTTCTTTGACACTTTCTAATACAACTTTGCATGCCATATATATATATATATATATATATATATATATATATATATATATATGTTCATGCCTGAATATACGCGACTATAAACAAGACCTTAGTCGGCCCAAAAACAATATACACAATGCTTCCAAACTAATTGGCTTAAGTGTTATTATAGGAGTGATTGAGACATGATTACAAATATAATATAATATGCACATAGCCTTTACAAAAAAAAATGTTATACGTTGATCCAAAGCTAAGGTCAGCTCTGTACTCTGTTTCCTAAATTGCTAGAGGTACTTCAACTTGCTTTAACTTATCTATACCATATTATCTAATCATGCATGTTTAGAGTAATCACAAAAACATATCATAGAGATTAATTCTAAAGATGCTTAGTCTCAATCGGTGGTATGCACATGCGTTGGTGCTCTGATTAACTGTATATCTTTGTTCTGTCTTGTCTTCTATACTTAGTCAATTTTTGCTTCAAAGTTTGCTATCAAAACTTCATATGAATTTGTTTCCATAATGATAACACAAAATAAGTCATATTCTCCTGGGAGTCAATCTTGCCAACAATCTCCCCCTTTGTCATTAATGGCAACAAAGGAATGTGGCCAACTTACTCAAAATTGACTAACACCAAAAAAATGTATATCATCTTCTTTAACATATGCTATATCATATTTATTTACATATATATACACTACTCCCCATACATACATTATTCCCCCTTTGAAATTAATGACAAAGGTGTCAAAATTGTAAGTCCTTGACTACTTACTCTGAATAAACATCTCGATAAGAAATCTGTAGACTTTTGATCTCTTGCTGCCAGAATGCCTTCATTGCATCAACTATCTGAAGATGGGAACACAAGTCATATGTAAGCTTCTCCATCTTTGTCAGATCCATGATGGTTCCTTGATCATATGTAGCAATGGTTGCATCTATCTATTTTATGTTCTCATTTAGAACAGCTAGTGAGGGGGCAAGTGCATTTCTTAGTTGAGTCTGCCTGGTTGTTATCTTGCTGATTTCCAACTTATCCTTTTCAATCTTATCTAACTACCCTTGATAGATATTGTTGCATACATTAATATCTTGTGAGGATGTTTCAATTGATTTTCTAACACTTTCAACCAAGATGTCATCTTCCTCAATCATTTTGATGTGCTCTGAGGTGAATTTCACTTTGTCCATGCAGTTTGCTATTACATTTCTGCCTTTAGCTGCTAGTTCTTTCAAGATTTCTTGACCAATCTTTAATGATTTTAGATCTAAGGAGAAATTCTTTGTCAATTCATCTAATGTTCCCTTCTTGTACTCAACTTTTGCAATTTTAGTAGCAGAGTCTACTAAACTTGTGAAATGTGTTTTGAAGCTTGTCAAGATGCTATCAACATCAATCAACTAACTGAATCTTAGCCATTTTCTTGTCTACAAGAACTAAGTCATTTAGGATGTTCACTATCTCTAGAAAGAGAGTGTTTCTCATGGCTTGTTTTTATTTTTCTTTCTCCATAGCTACCACACTGATCTTAATCATTTATTCTTCTTCCCAAGCATCTAGATTTATTGAATCAGGGGTCAAAGTTGACAACAATGATGGTTTGATGGATGGAGTATGTATTACATTTTGACTAGCATCCACATATTCAATCTTCACAGGGATCTCCATAGCTGGTGTTTCATTAGTTTGATTGTCTTCCTCTTTTTTCAAATCTGTTGAATCTTTAGAGGGAACTTCATTTTGTTGTAAGGATGTGTCATCAGTGCATGTCTTATCTATCTCTTCAGTGTTGATGAATGATTTTTCAACTTTGTCCATGTCATTGTCAGAAGTGGTCATGGATATCTTAACATCGTCAATCATAATAGTTTATTCTGAATCTTTGGCTGAATCAGAAGCTATTGAAACACTGGGTGCTAAATCCCGTGGACCTGTCTTAAGCGGATTTAGAATAACTGGTTCTTTGTTCTATTTGGGAGGAGATGGAGTTTCTTTTTCTATAGGAATAATTGATGGATACATGTGTCTATCTAGAAATACCCACTCAAATTCTTTTTGAGTCTCTTCACCAACTAGTTTATATTATTTGTTCATGATATGGAGAACTCTTATTTTGGTTTTGAGATGAGGCTTTACTAGATCCAATAGAATGGTTTTCTCATCATGTGAGAAAATAGGAAGAAGAATATATAATGTTTCTTCTCTTATCCTCATATCCCCTTCAATTGCTTGCCTTTTCAATACATCAAGTATGTTCCATACCTTGTCTAGTATGATTGTTTTAAGTTCCAATACTGTCCTCTTGAACTTAATCATGTGAGAGATGATCATAGAATGAATTTCTAATTTTTCTATCTCTTGGTATTTTTCATAGACATTCTCGATAGATTCTAGTCTTCCTTCATTAACAATTATGCTCTTTAGGACTGTTAGACTAGGTCTAAATCCTACCTCAGGAGGGGCTTGAGTGTTCTTTACCTTGCTCCTTGTGGTACTTGAGGATGGATGAATTGTAGTAACTTGCTTCTTCCTTCTAGTTATCTTACTGGGTATAGAAGGTGGAGAGGATTATAGATCAATGGTAGCTGATGGTGCAAATGTACCTTCATTAGATTTATTCTTTTTCTTCTTAGGCATATCATTAGACTTTTCCATTTTTACTTTTGTAGGAGTTTTCTCAAGTTCTTTAGCAATCTTAGCTTCCCTAGCTCTGTCTATGTCTTCTTGTGTAACCCCATGAAATTTTAAGATATTTGAAGTAATCCTTGATGCCTTCCTTTTGTTGTCTACACTATACAAGATAGAATCAACTTGATTTGTATTTTATCTATAAGTACCCCGTCTAGGTTCATTGGGATCCTTGGGCACAGATAGGAGAACTTGTGCATAACCTTCCAAGTAATGTTCTTCAACTTCATATCCAAGAGGGTGAATCCATTTTTTTCTAGGCTCAACTACCTCCATGCAACTACAATCAGTTTCCACCATGAAGCATATGGTATATTTTTATTTCTCAACTGTCTTCTTAGGTATCGTGAACCTTTTCTACATCTTGATCTTGAATGTTTTGATCTCCATGTCCATAGAATATTTTGCACTAATCTCTAATGTAGGTTTTAATGAAATTTGTGACATAGTGGGTTTACTCATGTCTAGGTAAAGATTGGAAACTTTACCTACAATGTTTAAGTAGAGATAGATGATCAAAGAGCCAAATATGAATATTTTTCTCTTGTCATGCTTGACCACCATAATGTTGTCAATTAACTGTGCATGCAATATTTCAGATAGATTTTACTGTGTATTATCCTTTACTGTGTTTATTGCCACCAGGATAGTTACTATAGATACACTATTTAGTCTGCTTGCATGCTAGAACTTATAACCTAGCATCATAGTGACTAATTTGATGTCATATGCCTTAATGGGATCAATAGTCATTCCGTGCCTATCACTTCTAGATAAGCATACTTGTTCCACCTTCTTCTTAACATCCTTACCAGTGGGAAGAACTAGTTTAGTCTTAGGAAGTCCAGTCATTTCATGAATTAGGTTTGCATTTATGTAGATGGGAAATTCACCAATCCAATAGAGGTCATCATGTATCCTGCTTAGTAGGTTTTAACCCATTTTGGCTCATAAAACTCGTGTGAATTAGAATACTCAAAGATAGAGTTATCAGTGAGATTTGTGTATTCATCCTTGAATGAATAGTCTGGTTTCATCATTGAAGCCATAAGAGTTGCTATGATGTTATCTCCAACTGTTTCCTTCTTGCAATATATATAGGCACGAATGTCTTCTACATATACGACTCCGAGTGGAGTCTTACAAAATGCCCCTTCTACATCATCTAGAATAGACTTGAATGGATGCTTCTTAAAGACAAATCTCTTCCTTTTAGCAATGTCAAAGACTACAGGAGCTGCCATACTCACTTGTTGATCAACTGAATAGGGTTCCAACGCAATTCTGAAATAGCGCGACTGCTAGGGTTCTATTCCAACTTTGATATGTTCACTTAACCAACAAATTCCTTATCCTTTAGTGATTTGACACTCAATGCACCTATACTCTCCAAATTTTATGATCTAGAATGCAAATGAGAAGATAATTGATTGTTTACCGATTTATATAAAGGTTACTACATTTAATGTTTGCTATCATATGCGATTTCCATTGAGAGTTTCAAAATTAGTTCTTGTTGAAGTACTGGTTATGCATGCATGTATACTTCCTCAATTTGTGATCACAGACATAAATCCATATGCACATACTCAGAGGTGAGTATACCAGCCACGTACGGGTTTAGAGCTAGAATAGCTCCCCTTAAAACCTTGATGGTCATCTAATCAGAAGTAGAAGGTGCATCTACTGTGGATGCATCTACTACCTTCTTCTCATTATTATCCTTCTTTACTTCAACCCATATTTTATCTGAATCATCTTTAGCTTGTACAAACTTAACTTCTCCTATTTCTTCAAATAAAGACATTTTAGGATTCTCTTGTCTTTGTGTTCTTGACCTGCAAAACTTTGAGATGTGTCCAACTTTTCCACATGAGTGACAAATGATAGGAGGTCTGATGTTATTATTCATCATGTTGCATTTCTTAGCTATGTGTCCATTGTAATTACATATCTGACATGTAATGTTCTACAAGTTTCTTTGAGGTTGATTTCTTTGATTGTATTGAGTCTGATTCCTTTGGTTCTGTTGTGACTGATTTCTTTTATTTGTCCTACAATCAATAGCCCTATGAACAAACTTATTGCAGGAGTAACAATAACCATTAAAAGGTCTCACTTATTTACAATCTCTTGCCAGGTATCCATGCTTTTTACAAGCATAACAAGTTTTGCTAACTTTCTTGAGTTCATCTTTAGGTTGTTCAGTTTTAGCCTCTGCAATATTCTCAATTTTTGTTGCTTCACTGGATGTCTCTTGTGATTTATTTCTTTCTTGTATTGAATTGATTTCAATTTGAGCTACACTATATCCCATACCAGTGGTGTCACCTTTTAACTTTTGTGCATACAGTTGTGATTGAATTAGATCAAAAATTGTGTGTAGTTTATCAATCTTGTCTTTTGCTTCTGTTAATTTAGATTCTATATTTTTCTTGATGTTTTCCAACTCCAAGATTTTCATGTTTGCTTGCATAAGTTCATCATCCAATTTTTTACTCTCTTTGGTCTTTTATTCAATGGTTGTTAGGCTATCTGTAAGTTGTTCATTCAGATCTTCAATTTTATCTTTCAAAGACATGTTCTCTTCATTCAGCTTCTTGACCATTTTTCCCAAATCATTGGTAGAGCAATCTTTTAGATCTTTCCTTAATTTTTTGATAAGCATTTGAGACACATCAACTTTTAGTTTCAGTTCTTCATTTTATTTTTCAGATCTGTCAAGTTCTTCAAGGGCTGCTTCAAGATTATTTTTTAGATGTTTTTCTTCTACTAAATTCATGATCTCCTCAAGTGGTTAAACTTTATTTTAGAGGACCAGAGCTCTGATACCAATTGTTAGAAACACTGAGAGGGGGGGGGGTGAATCAGTGTTTTTCTATTTATTATATTTCAAAAACTTTAAACATAAATCAAATATATATCGATTGAAGCTTAACACAAGAACACATAACACATGATTTAATTACGGGGAAACCTTGATCAGAGGAAAACCCCGATGGGAATTAGTACCCAAAAATATTGCACTAGTATAATGAACCTATTAAAGTTCTTTTGCCCTGTTAGGAGCAGTCTTTACAATGCAAGTACAATGACCTAGTTAAGGGTCTAACCCCATTTGGAGTCTTTTACAAATAACCCTATTAGGGGTGAGGAATCACTATCCAAAAGGTTCATTGCTAAATAGAATGAAGGCTACAACCTCTTTGATAATAGATATACACTATATCCAAAAGTGAACTATTGTATGTGACACACTTGTCTGATCAGTTCCAATTATGCACTGATGCTCTTATACTCTTAAAGAGATTTATCTCATTCTGACATCTTATATTGTTCTTTTATATCTTTTCTCTGCATATTTCTTCGACACTTTCTAATACAACTTTACATGTCATATATATATGTTCATGCCTGAATAGATGCAACTATAAACAAGACCTTAGTCAGCCCAAAAATAATATACACAACGCCTCAAAACTAATTGACTTAAGTGTGATTATAGGATTGATTGAGACATGATTAGAAACATAATATAATAGGTGCATAGCCTTTACAAAACAAAATGTTATACGTTGATCCAAAGCTGAGGTCAGATCTGTACTCTATTTCCTAAACTGCTAGAGGTACTTCAACTTTTTGTAACTTATCTGTACTATCTTATCTGATCATGCGTGTTTAGAGTAATCACAAAAACATATCATAGAGCTTAAGTCTAAAGACACTTAGTCTAAATCGGTCGTACGCACGTTCGTTGGTGCTCTAATTAACTGTATATCTATGTTCTGTCTTGTCTTCTATACTTAGTCAATTTTCACTTCAAAGTTTGTTGTCAAAACTTCATATGACTTTGTTGCCATAATGAAAACATAAAATAGGTCATCTTCTCCTGGGAGTCAATCTTGCCAACATTTAGGTGATGTTTTTATTCTTGATCTAGTAGCTCTATAAGTAATATTTTATGCTTGTATTGTTTTCTATTGAGGAGGAGGTTGATTGTCTACCATAACTACCTCAGGAGTGGGAGGGGTTGCAGTAATTCCACTTGCTATTCCAAGAGATATTTCTGTCATCTTCTTTTTGACTTCTTTTAGTTCTACTTCTGTCAATCCATCTTTTACTCTGTATTCATGTACAAGATTCTCAATCTTTCTCTTCCTCAGACCTCTAGTCTGTTCTTCTCTCACCTTTGCTGACTTTTCCTCATATGTTCCCCATCTTTCCTCTGTTGTATCAATTTCTGATGCAAGGACATGTTCTACTTGCATGGTAAGTACCTCAGAACTTACTACATAACCCATGGGATAACACGATTTCTTTCTAGGTATGACTGCTTCAAAACATACACAATCAGTTTCAACCATGAAACAAATTGTATCTTTGTATTTTTCAACAATGTCCTCATGTATCCTATATCTAGTTTTCATCTGTCTCTATAGGAACTTGATCATAGAAAAGACTTCTCCATCAACCCAAGTAGCATTATGTCTCTTGTAGCTCTATGAAATTAAAATGCCAGTAGGTATTCCAGATTTCCAACCACTAGGATGTAAGACAGGGAATTTGTGCTTAATATTAATAAACATATGCATTAGCAATGAACCAAATATGAAGGTCTTATTTTTGTCCTTCTTCACTAGCTTCACATTCTCAAAGAATTGTTGTGCCAGAACTTCGCATAGGTTATATTTTACATTCTCCTTCACCATTATCCATCCCATCATGATTACCACAAAAGATACTGAGTTATGTCTACTATTGTAGTAGAACTTGTACCCAAGTATCATAGAAATCAATCTTACATCTTGCTGAAAGATGTTGTTTATTGTCATTTCCCGTCTATCTCATTTGGAATGAGTTAGGGTTTCAAATTCTTTCTTTACATGTTTCTCTACAATAGGGATGACTCTAGTGTTGTCCAATCTAGTGATTTCATGGATTAGGTCACTACAAATCTTCATAGGTTGACCACCTATCCAGATGAACTGACCATGAACCCTACTTAATAGTATTTTCAACCATTCATCTTCATCAAATTTGCATAAGTCTATAATTTTCATTATGCTCAGCTGATTAATGTGTTTGTATTATCCTCTCATAATTCCATTATTAGTCATATACTCCATCTCAGTTGATATATCATCAATTCCCATTATATCATACTTACAATGTGTGTAAGCCCTAATATCTTCTACGTGCAATATGCTATACAGGTTTTGGGAAAATTCTCCCTCTGGTTCCTCTTCACATGACTTGAATGGATGTTTCTTAAGTTTATACCTAGGTCGATCTATAACATTGAAAATAATAGGTGCATCCATGGCTAGATGATGTAAATACCTTTCTTTCGCTGAATTCTTAGTTTATCCTTCAATCGATCATGCACAACCAATGTAGAATAGTCTGAATTTCTCTGCTCTCTGATCTCCTTAGCTCGCTCTTCCTCAAATGGTCAAGAGATAGGTCATCAAGTGGTGCTTTATACAATTTTAAGTCATGAATTTCACTTTCACTTAAAACTGTCGAGTTGGCTATTAGATCTTGCAAACAAAACATATGTTTTGGTTCATGTTGTGCACTCTTAGATGTAATTTCATGATGTCGGCCAAGCTTATAACCAAGATCCCTCTAGCTCAATCCATGAATTTCAAGGCAGGATAAATTCTGATTTGTGTATCTAATGCTCTCTCTAAGGCAACAATCAGCCAATTAGATCGATTCTATTTTACTACCATCAGGCGAAGATCTAGTAGCCTCTACTGGCTCTCCCTGGACTGATGTCTCACTTGTTTCATTGATCTTCCATATCTTACCACTATTGTTATCTTCTTCCTTCATGAAACAAATTTCAAAACCACTCTTCAAATTTGCAACACTCTTACCAATATGATTTCCATTCTTATGTGAATTCATAGGAGGTGGTACTCGTCTGTTGTTTGATCCATTATACCTAAAAAAAATTTCTATATGTCCCAGATTATTTCATTTATAACATATAGGAGGTCTTCTTTCCTGATTAACTTGCAGCTTAAAGTACTTTTCAATGTTTCTAATGTTATTATATTTGTAGCATGTAGGTTTCACTATAGATTATCTTCTATTGTCTTGTCTATATCCTGATTGATTAGGTTTTCATCATTCTTCTTTCTTGTTCCCATATCCATTGCAGTTAAAAAAAAAGCCAGAAAAAATTCTAAAAGGGGAATTACCTCTGTATTCTCTCTTCATGTGTCCAAATCTGTTGCAGTCGAAGCATCTACCTTTGAAGGGTTTGATCTTTTCTTTATGTTCCTCACTAGAAGGTATCTCAGCATCAATCTTCTCATTTGATTTCTCTTCCTAATCCTTTGAACATTCAACTTCATTGAAGCCAATACCAGTCATATCACCTTTAGGTTTTTGTTTTTCTCTTTTTTCATCAATCAAATCACTGCTTGTGTGAAGTTTCTCAATGTATTTCTTTGTTTCAACAAGTTTACCTTTTATAATCTGATTGTATTTTTCCATTTCCAGATACTTATTCTTGTAGTTGTCAACCTCATTCTTCATTTGACCTAATGCATTTTTTAAAGCTTCTTCAACTTTCTTCTTAGCATCCTTTTTTACCTATATTTCTTTAGCCATAGTATCATTTTCAAGTTTAAGAGTTTCATTCTCTTCTTTTAGTTGCTTCACCTGATCTGAACTATCTTCATCTGAATCCTCTTTTATCTGAACCACAAGATCTTGTCTTTGATTTCTTGAAAGCTCAAGTTGGTCTTTGATTTTCTTCATGAATTTCTCAGCTCTTCACATGTTGAATCTCAACTCTCCATTTTCTTATTTTTCTTTATCAAGGTCTTCAAGTGGAGCATCAAAACTTTCTTGCAAACTGTCCAAATCCATTCTAATCTCCCTCAAGCTGTTAGACTTTCTCTCCAAGCGCCAAAAGCTCTGATACCAATTGTTAGGATTGGATAATACTGAGAGGGGGGGTGAATCAATATTATAGAACTTAATTAAATTCTTCAACCATTTAAATATTAACCATAAACTTGTAGTAAAGAAAATAACATAAGCAAATCACACAGTACCCATAACACCATATTTTGTTTTTGAGGAAACACTAGCTAAAGGAAAACCCTGGTTGGGATGGTACCCACAAGCATGTACTAAAGTATAATGTCCCTGTAAGGAAACCTAGCCCTATTAGGAGCTGAATATTACATAGAAAATTTCCTTGTTAAAGGAATTACAACCTTGTTAAAGGTTCACAACACCATGTTAGGGGCCAACTGAGCTTACCTTTCTTACAATATAATTCAAGTTAGAAAGTGTTCTCAGTCATGAACAAAAACAAGCAACACTGGTGCTTAAATAGTTCCTTTATTGTTCTTCAATGATCTCTTTCATTCTTTGTTCTTCTATTCTCTCAAAAACTCATCCAACTATCCAAGTAACCACCTTTCTCAACATCTATCTTTATAAAAAAGATCTTACATATATATCTCACAACTTTACAAAGTCATCTCTCAATATGAAATTTACAACTATTACAAATTCAGCCTTCAATAAAAAATGCATTTAATATAGTAAATACCAAATGCATAGTCAAAACTCTTATATAGTCAATGTGGAGGTTCTCAAAAACCAAAATACAACTTCAATTGTTTGGAGTCCAAACCATACTCCCTCAATCTTTTCTACTGTCAAATTGCTCTGTATCGTTGTTCTATTGTAGTCTATCTATCTTTAATTCTTTCTAACTCATCGTAGACTTAACCAAAACCAAATATATCTTAGGTGGAGGTCATACATACCGCATACTATCTTCCTCTAAGCTTTCTTTCCCTAAATCATTGATCTCGATCTTCAACATCCAAACCACTTTTGTATCTCTGCTTCTACACTTATTCGATTTCTGAATCATCAAAACTTATATTTACTAGAATCGATCTGAAACCTTGATGTGCTAGCATAAATGAAAACCAAAAAGTAAATCACATTTTAAAAAAATTGATTACTTTCCAACAATAGATATGTGGATGAATGGTTTTCACACCTCTTTAGGGTGAAGAGACACCACCCTATGTTAAAATTTTAAAACTTCTATTAAAAAAACTAATCAATAAACTAATTAATAACTACCTATCTTTCAGGGGACAACTTCAAGGAGAGAGAATGGGGAGGAGAGGGAGAAGAAGAGAGAGAGGGGTTAGGTTTTCCATAGGCATGGAAGAGGCAAAAGGTAGTGATGAAGAGGGAGGAGATGAAAATGAAGAAGGAGGTGAAGATGCATCCTACGCATGGTCTGCAAGAGTTGATGGGGCATACTTTGTCTGGGGTGGATCTCTGTAGGAGCTGCATGGTAGAGATACTGGAGGTAGCTACAATGTTTGGGGCATTGCTAAGAATGGATCAACTGCTATTGCTGATGGAATGTAGAAAGATGGCAATACCAAAGGTGGGGAAGCGACTACTTCTTGTTTCTTGGGAAATGGGGGTAGGAGATCCCCGTTTCTTTCTAATTCAGAGATGAGACCAGAGGTTGTGGTACTAGATGCTTCTCATGGTGTGTACCATATTGGGTGGGGAGCTATTCTTGCCTACGAGATTCCTTATCTTCATGATATGACTCTTAGTCTCATTTTTTTTGTCCTCATTGTGGTAGGAGTAGTCTGGGTATAGAAGAGAAGCCCTAGTGTAGAACATGTGAAAATATTGGAATGTGGCCAGCCTGTGTGGTTTTGCTCACTGGCGGGATCCTATTTTGGAAGGTTGTATCTCTTCAAGCTTCATTGGGTGGATTTTGACTATTGTTTTTCATCACCCACTTTGGGAATATTTATCTTGTAGGGATGATCCCCTTCTCTGCCTCTTCCCTTTGTTATATACTCCTACTGAGTTGGAGTATACCCCTATTGAGGTGGGTGTCTTTTGTGTGGCATCTTGGAGGTAGAGTCTCTCTTTACTTCAGTTCTCTTCTTCCCCTCTTCCTATTGAGGTGAAGGCTTAGTATATTCAGGTGGTCTGTGGTTGCTAGGAGGAGATTACTGGTGGTGGAGCATGGTTTCCTCCCTCTTGTTTCCAAATAAAGGCTAGTTGGAATTTATGGGGGATCGACCCTTTATTTTTGTAGGTGGTGTGGAATGTGATGAAGTGTAGGCTCAAGGATGGAGGTTCTCCCTTAGTGCTGAAGGCCTTCAGATCTATAACCAAAGTCAAGGAAGAGGGAATTTGTTCTTTCTTTTGGTGTTGTTTTTTGATCATGGCTGGTTGGTGCTGGCAGATGGATGCTAAAAGTTTTCAAGTGCCCATCCTGGTTGCTGGGAGTTTTTGATTATGGTTAAAGGCAATTTTTGGAGCTATGTTTCTCTTTGATGATGGTCTTGTTGGTTATGGGTTCCAAGTCAAAACTCAGGTGTTCTATTTGGGTAGTTTTTATACTTAATGTTGTAAGGCTTAGGCCTATTTTTAGGGAAACTGGGGTTTTAAGGTATCATCTTTTTAGTTGTTGGTAGTTTTTTGTCCTTGGGCTTCTATTTTAAAATGCACATCCTTTAGAATCATTTCATCCTTGTTGGGTTTCAGATTCCTGTCAAAATTTGCATGTATAGGGTTTTGGGGCCCCTTCAAAACCTTTTTTAACCATAATAAAAAACTACCTATCTTTCAGATTTGTCTTTGGATGAAAATCCAAAACAGATTGTATGAACATAATATTTTTACTGGAGATAGGAAATTTGATTTTCTGAACTGAGTTTTTTTTAGATTTTCAATGTTTGATCATTTTCATTCTCTGTAGACATCATCTTTACAACATGTTGAAATTCTAGCATCTCTGAAACCTTTTCTTAGAGAATTTTGATTGTTCCTATCACAACACTTCCTTCCTTAATCCCTCAAATTTAATTGAAAATTAATATAATTTTTTATCCCATTTCATGTACTCCATAATATCATCAATTATTGGGCATGGAGTTTAGGATGCCATTTTTTAGAGTTTAATCACTTTATAGGACTCCAAATTTTTCCAAAACTTTAGAGCTCGAATTGTGAGGAAACATATGTGTTGTGAGCTTAAATCACACAAGAACATGTTGAAAATCTTGAGACAACATCTGAAGGTAGTTTGAGTGATGAATCCAAATCAGCCATTGCAGAACTCTTGGAAATGAACAAGGCACTCACCGAGAAACTAAAGTCTGCAAAGAAAGATCAAGAGGAAGAAAAAGAAAGAATCATTGAGATACTTGACTCTAAGGGAGTAGTTGAAAATGCACTGAAATTAGCTGAAGAAGATAATAGTAAGTCTGAAACCAAAATAGTTGAGAAAAAATCTAAGAATCAAGCACTCAAGGTGTGAAGTTGAAAGTGTTAGCACTATACCAAGAAAATTTTCAATTTTCTAGCATTGGTAGTTTTCTCGCATTTTGTATTTCAAATCTCATGTCTTACTATGCTAAAAGGTCAAATAGTGGTCAAAAATCATCCAAGATGCTTTGTTTCAAATTTTGGTCATATGCCCATGCTGGTCTTTTAACATGTTTTCAAGGTGTGCTACTGAGCAGTGAGTCATTTTAGTGTCAATCGCGCAGTCGCGGTAAAATTGTGTCAAGTCATGTTAGCAGTGCGAGTGAGCGGTTTGGTTGCTAAGAAATGTAAATCACACAGTCCCGATGTAATTTTGAAGTTGGGTCATAAGATTACAGCTGAGCGAGTTGGAAATGGTTATGTTTATCACTCACTTGCAAGGGATTAACTTTTTTAATGAAAGGTGTAGCGATTCCGCGATGACTTAAAGTCTTGTGTGTCGTATAGTCGCTATGATATTAAGTTGTTAACTTTATGTTTTGCAACTAAGCGATTGTTGTAAAGAAGGGTCTGGTCGCACACCTGCGTTAGGTTTTCATGTATGAATTTTTAGGTCAGCGACTGTGTGAGGAAGTCAGGTTGATCATGTTGCTCACTCATTCAAGTTCTAACTCATATGTGTTTTGCAGTGCGAGTAAGCGATTCACTGTGCGAAAATTATTGATTGAAAATTTATCACTTAGTCACCAAGGTGTATTCAATGTTTTAAAAGGTGTGTGGGTGTGTGACTATGAGATCATTTGTGTTCTCACTCACCCGCTGATGATTTGAAGTCTAAAGAAATGAGCTCGCGAGTATGCGAAAAGGAAAAGAAAAGGTTATTGCTCACTCGCACATGAATAAAGACAAAATGAAAATTCTCAGTGGGTATGTGATTGAAGAAATTATTTTGGCAACCACCCTCTCGCAGTTGATGAGATAGTTAAGTTTTGAAGCCCGTGAGTGTGCGATGGAGAAAAAATGAATTTATCGCTCAGTCGCTCACAGATTGAAGCAAAGGAAAATGGGTTAGCGAGTGTGTGATAAGTGATTTTTAAGATTTTGATGAAAGCACTCACTCAGTCACGAAGGATTCATCTACAAGGAAATCTCAGTAGTGAGTAAGTGATAAAAGGAAGAAAATGGTCATCGTTCACTCGCTAATGCTTATGAGCTGGAAAATCTTACAGCATGAGTGAGAGATTAAGTTAAAATGCATCATGAAAGTAGTCATCACTCACCCACTGAGGTATAAAGACAAATCAGAAAGTCATGGCGACTGTGTGACCAGAAAATAATACAGGGTTGTTTTGAAAACCCGCTCACTCACTCAAGGAAAAGACATGATAAGTGAGGATCAGCGAGTGTGCGATTAAGAAATAACTGAGTGATGAAGATCATGTTACTCACTTGCAAAATTTTAATGAAAATAAAGTCCTAAATAGTGAGTCTGCGATTGATGAAAAGAAAGAATGATGTCGCTTACTCACTCAAATATAAACATAAAGCATTAAGAGATAGTGATTACGTGATTGAGAAGTAATGAAGTTGTCAGTTAGGTCATCACCCAGTCATGGAGCTTACAAACCAAAGCAAAGATAGAGTGCAAGTGTGCTACTAAATGAAGCAAAAAGTCTTATCGCTCACTCACGAGAACAAATTTGAATATGAGAAAGGTATAGTGAGTTGGCAACAAATTGACATGTGGTTCATTTCAAGCCTACAAGGGAAAAAAGGAAAAAAGGTGTGTACTTTTTCTAGCAGGGATCATATAGTTTGAATTAATGGCAGCATTAGTTACACAGAGATGATTGTGTAATTCTGCAAGTATGATAATTTGGCATTCAATTGGACAAGACGCCGATTTGATAAATGACTATAAGTTTGAATGATTGAGCTTGATTTTGTACAGCTCTCATTTATGCATCCTAATATTTCCTGTAAGGAGCGAAAAGGCTTGTTTGTCTGAGATAGTAATTTGAAGGAGGATGAGTCAAGCTATTGTTCCCACAACCTTGCAAGGGACTGAGAAGAAGAAGGAGGTTACACTAAAGAAGTTTGTGGAAGAATTTTCAGAGTTGTTTCCTGGGACTTTGAATACAAACAGTGCAAATTGGGATGAATGGAAAGACAAATGGTGCCAATGCAGAAACCCGATCACCCCGAATTACTCTGGTAATACCTTATTCCATTATTTCTAGAATAATAGGATTAAAGCAGTTCCCATTTGCAATCCATGGGATTTGAATATGGAAAAATTGATTGTGCCTAATGTTTATATTGACATAGGCCTTATTAGGGAACTGGCTAAGAATTACTGCCTAGTAGCTAGGGTAATTAGGAAGAAAAATAAAGAGACCCTAGTTTCCATAGATAGGAGGTCAGTGGTAGAAGTTTTCAGGATCACTGGTGCTTTATGCACAGATATTGATTTGAAGAAAATTAAGGCAAATTATATCAAGAGAGAGGATTTGATTAAGAAATATGAAATGCCCAAATTCATGCCCAGGGTAGATAGGCACCTGGTGAAAAAACCGGACAATCTCAAATTGCCTTTTGACGTATCCTTATTTATCCATTACATAAAGTGCACGGTCTATGGTTTGAGCAAAATTTTAGGTTTTGATGGAGATTCTATAGTGCCTAAAGATGTACTTATGATGGCTATGAACATTTAGCACCCAGAGGTTAATATTGATTATGACTATGTGGGATACATAGTTGATGCTATTCATGCTACATTAGTGGAGATACAGTCAGATGCTCCAGTACCTACCTTCAAGCATTATTCTCATCTGATGTATATGATTTTATATTATAATAGGGAATCTATGGATAAAGAGCTTGAATTGTTTGTTTTAGAGTATGGTGTTGATGCACCAATCCAAAGATGGACTCAGGTATGGGATAGTTCATCCATCAACTCATCATTTGTATGCTTTTACAATTGGATTGTGGATCCAATTTTTAATTTATTGGTAACAGATAGGAATAGACTTCCATTTGAAATCAGAAAAGTTTTGAGACCTTGGGATTATGTTCCAAACTAGTCTATCTCTCACAATTGGGCTGACTTTTTCTTCTTTGATTAAATTACTATCATTAGAGTATATGGTTTTACACAACCACCTCACATCCTCCCCAAATTTGTTCCTCTTAGGGTTGCATTTTTAGAATTTATTTGGCAAATCACTTGGGTTGATAAGGAATTTTTAGAGGGACATAAGAAGGGAACTTTTATCCCTAGATTATGGGTAGGTTTTGACTTCTCCATTGGGAAAAGGGTTTTTGATTTGATAAATGACTTCTTGAAGCAATACTGAATGTCTATAGTAGTTCCCAAGTTTTGTGATCCATAACAGTTTATACAAAAATCCTTGAGAAGAGTGACTCCTTAGAAAAATATTAGAGATCATGAGCCATTGGATGATGAAGATGTTGTAAGGATTAAGTTAAATAAGAAAGAAGTCTAGGAAAGGATAAGGAAATGAAATGACCTCCTTAGGGAAGAAACTGAATGGAAAGAGTCTGACAATTCTTTCTCTGGTTTTTTCCCTGATCTCCCATACTTACAAAGGATAGAGGAAATGCTTAAGTCCTATGATACTCTAATGGCATAGGTACCACAGTTCAGTGCTAAGGATGCACAATCTTAAGGGTCCCTAATTCCCATTGCATTGCATGACCAAGAGGATTAGGAAAAGAAGGAAAAAGAGCATCAGGAACAACAAGAAGAAGAGCATCAGGAAGAAGAAGAGGCCAGTGTGGGAGCCACCTCAGCTAGAGAACCACCCAAGAAGAAACAAAAGAAGGAGCACAAGATGGTTTAGGACAGGAAAAGTATGGCTAAGGCCATGATTACTGAACATGGAAAATACTTCAGAAGATTGAAGAAACAAATACGAAAGGAGCCACATGAAGAAGGCCAAGGTGATAACCAGATGGTTTTGTTTCAGGAAATGGATGAAAGAGTAATGATGGCAAAATAATTCATTGAGGATGATGAATTTATAAATTCTAAGGAGTTTAAGACTTTTCTGATAAAATTGAAACAAAAGGACTTGAAACAAGGTTTGACTACAGGTGAAGGCCAATCAGATAAGAATGAGGAGATTGTGAAAACACTCGAGGATTACGATCCTAAGAGTGAACTAATCACTGTGGAGCAAGCCAGGTTGTTGGTATAGAATAGTGGATTGATGTTGATGCCTGGTTGGGACTTACAGTCCACATTTGTCATTGATCAAATTAGGAGGCAAGAAGATCCCCTATTAAAAATAGATTTTGAGATGGATGAAGTGTTAAAAGCATTAGGATTTGATCCTAAATCCAAGACTTTGGCTATATGGTCATTGGCCCCTACCACACAAAATCCTCTGGTCATGACTATCAGAGAGGAAAAGAGGGTAGACATAATGATATGGAACTTGCAAAACACTTCAGACACTGAGATACCTTAGTTAATGACACAAGTTTTGTTCATGAACTTGGCAAAGGTTGATGACCTATCTAAGAGGTATGAAACAACTTTTGGCCAAATGATGGCCTTAGCAAAAAAACATGAAGAAGTGGTAATTCATAACCACAATTTAGGTGAGAAAATTATGATATTGAAGGCAGAATTGGAAGAAAGTAAAAGAGAAAAGACTCCAATCCATGAGAAAATAGAAAAAGTTGAGACAAATGTTGCTATCGGAGTAAAGGATGATTCAACATTGGTAGAAGGCCAATCCAAAGAAATATCATAGGAGCAAAATATAAATGCTTTGTCTGTTATATTGCCCATATTGCATCATAGGATTGATGTTTTAAAATAAAAAACTGACATAGTATATACGCTATATGGGTCATTACAAGAAGCTTTGAAGACAGATGCAGAAGTTATGATTTTCTTGGAAGCCACTTTCAAAGTTTGGTCAGGAAGGGAAAGGCTCATGGATAAATTGAAAACTGCTATGTTATATAGTGATGACTTCCTAGATAAGGTAACAGATACCATTGAAATGATTAGTGAGTTGAATAACACATTTTCCTTTTTCAATGGTAAATCTAATTTGATAGATAACAAGCTGCAGCTATTTGGTGATCAGTGCCCCTCCCTGATACCAAAAATTTATGATGAAGTGGGTGTTTTAAAAACACAATTAGATTGGGTACGTAGCTTTGATGGCATACTAAAAAATGAAGATTTGAAGCAACACTTAGAAAAGGATGTAAATCCAGAATATTGCAACGAGTTAATTGATAACCTCTTCAAGATTGAGAGAGATATGGCCAAGTTTGTTTCTGAGGCCAGAACCACCATTGATGCCAGGTCGATAGAAGCTATTGCAAGAATGGAGAAGGAAAAGACCTTTGATTTTCCCACCATCAAAGAGGTGAACAGGTGGGAGGAAAATCTGAAAGGATGAGGATAATACTATCAATAGCAACAACAAACTTTATTCAGACTTCACCAACAGTTGCCACCCATGTTCTGTTACAAGTTTTTGTTTTATGTTAGCTACAAAGTTGGTGCAAAAGTTTCTGTAAGTCTTTCCCATGTAGTCTGTAGCTTGTTGCATCCTTAGATATAAAAGGATTCCAATACTACTAGGGAAGGGATAGCCATTTTATTTTTAGAATGCAAGTATAATTGTATAAATTCTGGTTCAAGACTAATCCAATAGGATTTTTGAAAATTACTATTGAATGTAGCAAGCAACTTTGATTATGAATGAAAATGAAATCCATTGATAGTTTGTGAAGCATACAATGAGAATTGTGTCTTCATTTTGGTGTTCTAAATTTTATTTAAATTGAATATTCAAGGAATGTCCAATTTATATATCTGTCAGGCAGATTATGAAATAGTTCTAGGGTTCTTTCAAGGAAAGACTAAAATTGCCTTAAGAATATTTCAATAAGATTCAGGGTATACAATGAATTTGATGAATTAATTTGTTGTGTGTTAAGATAGATATATAAGGTATATCTATGTTTATGTTAGATGTCGTAATTGTTTTAAGTTCATATTCATGATCAAGTTGGTTAAAATTATTCATAACTGAGTCCATGCCCTAGGACTAAGCACTGGTCTGTTTCCATTCGAAATAGGTGACTATCACTATTAAAATTGATCTTTACCTTTATGTGTGATCTATTTAAATAAATATTATAGTGATCAACTACTATAATTCCATTCACATTCTACTGGAATAATTTAGTGATTTGATTATTCTAAGTTAGAAGGGTAATCCCGCCCGAGTTAATAGAGCTCAAAGTGTAGGAGATTTAAAAACCTCATTTCTGTCATTTCTATATCTTGCATGGTCAGTGTCTGGGATAAATAGAGAAATCTCTCTGAGAGTATTTTCTTATCAGTAAGAAAAGGAACTAACAGAAAGATTGGCTAGTAAACTAAAATCTGAAAAAGAAGCCAATGAGGTTTTAAAGAGAAGTGATGAAGCACTAAGATCATCGGATACACAGATCAAAATTTAGAAACAACCAAGAGAAAAAACTTGACATGGAATCAATAGTGAGAGAACTACTGAGAAAGTAGAATCATCTAAGAAAGCATAAAATAAAGGCACTTATGGCTTGGCACCAAAGACAAGCAAGCCTAGTTGTTACCACTATGGGAAATTTGGACATATTGCAAATGTTTGTAGAAGAAAAAGAGGTAAGTAACTAAGCTCACCTAAATTTTATGGGTATTTCTATAACTGCAATAAGTATGGGCACTGGGCATTTGAATGTAGATCAAGAACTATAAAAAATATAAGGAAGCCAATGTTTGATGGATATTGCAGTACATGTAACAAGTGCAGTCACAAGTTTCAAGAATACAGATCACCAAGGAGAAATGAAAAATGGGTACCGAACTGATAGAACATGTAGAGTAACTAATTAAATACATCTATACCATGGTACAATTGAGTGCTTAATAATAATAAAATCCCAGGAAGAATTCTTCAAATCTCCAAATTCTATGAATGCGAGAATTGGTATCAATAAAATGACATATAGCACTTTTGTATAGAAGTAATAAAATACAACTTATTTTAATTGTAAATGATACCCGCCACTTTTTATAAATAATTCAAGGTACCTAATCAAATTATTGTTCTCCCTGTAAACAAACTCAAGTTCCATGTCAGTAACCAACTGCAAAAAGGACAAAAATGTTAAGTTTTAACGACTCTAACAACCTTCTTTCTACTCATCTCCATTTCCAACCTAGAGAATTCCATATCTAATGAAAAATCAAAGGATTTGATAGTCTCTACATGGCCAACACTTACACTCCAATGAGCATTGGTTATGGCCCTCAGATCTGAAATAAATTTAACAAGATTGACCTCAGCTCTGAAAATATTATCTATTACCTAATTAAATTCTAGTATATAAATATTTTTATTTAATTCAACAATATTTCAATGCTATCCACAATCAAATCAAAATCCCCTATCCATGTAGGGATGTCTTTCATATTTCCTTCTTTATCATAAATTCTAGGAAAGTAAGAACTATATGATTCCATGAATATCTACAGTTTCCCTTTAATTATTTAATCTTTACTTGTAGTGAACACAACTAATTTTCTAACTGTACCAACCATTTCCTTAGTGTCTACAATCTTATAATGTAGATCAAGCCTTGAAACCAAAAATTTTGCAAGCTTCTCCATTAACATATTCCTACCTAACCATAGTGTAAGAACATAACTCAAGAAGGTCATGGCCTCTGCACAATTACCTTCAACATCTTAGATAGATACATGAGAGCTATGAACAATACTCAATTTGTTGTTTTAGGTGTCAATCCTATGCTGCAGGATATCCATCAATACCTCTATTCCCAAAGTATTATTTTCTTCTTCTAATTTCTCTATCCTATCAACATACTCAGTTAGTCTCGCATCGACCTCAAAATGGATAGAAACATTTGAAATAGAAGGAATGAACTCACCAGTGATCTCTACATAATTATCCACCATTTCATTAATAGTAAGCATATTGGCTAACTTCTTAGTTAGCTCAAAAATCTTTTATTCTAGCCTAGGATTTAGCATAAGCTTCCCTTCAAACTCCCTGGATACTTTGATGAGCTTTTTATATATTTCTGCGACTCTATTCTCCAAATACTCTACCTTAGCTCTATTTAGGAAAGATACATGGCTTAATAAATTGGCAATCTCCATATTTCTCACATTTTGGATGTTCCATATGAGCTTTTTGACCCTTCCTTTAGTCTTGTATATCAACCAAATTTGTCTTGTGTGTGGCTGGGGCGAGTGACCAAATTGCTAATATTTTAATCCCTGGGTCAAAACCAAAGCCCGTAATAAAATCCCTAACCTCAACCAAGGACATGAAGATTCTATCAGGCTATTTTCTTATTTATTCAATTAAGAAGGATGTGTTGGTGTTTGAAAATGCTTATGCTACTTAAAGATACCAATATTCCTTTAGACTGATGTTAGCAGTAGTTAGCTCCAAGTATGAAAGCTCTGCAAGATAACTGGACCAACTATAGGGACAAGACTTCCATCTACACTTTTGGCTCTGCAAAACCAAGGTGGGTACACCTAATCCAGACTAAACTCAATTATTTACAACACCTTTTACTTCTGGATTTGAATAATAGATAGATGGTAGGTAAGTACTAAATGCCAACCTACAATTTATTGACTCTCCACTACCATGGGTGGGATAAGAAGACCAATTGTAAATGTAAAGAATTTGGTAATGATTTTTATTTAAATTTTTTGGGACATAACATAGCCAAACCACTCAGACTTATATCTCCACATAAAATAATTTCTATAGATCAGTACCTTATCCATCAGATAAATTCCTAAATACAATACTACAACTAAAATAATCTATTGGTAAATATTCAAAGCCATAAACATAAATATATCAGATCACACACTACAATATCCTTAGTAGATAGCCAAATAGAGTCAATGTAATATCCAAAGCATTTTAATTTGATTAAAGATCAAAGACTTGTGGAATACACATATGTATAAACAAGACTTATACAGTAAGCTAGATAACTTACAACTCACAAAGATATCACAAAGGAGAGACTTAAAACCTAAGAATACTTATATTAAGTATGATGAAGTCTTGCTTCTACAATATTATGAAAAGGAAATACACAGTTCAATAAAATTAAAAAGATCATAAGCTTTCTAATCTATCTCAACACAATCTGAAATACTTCTTCTATATCCTAGACTAGAAACAAGTATAAGCCTAATGCCTTCTAATTTCTCAATTCTCTAGCCCTTAGTAAATGGTCTTGAATATTATTTTATAGGAACAAGAATGCTACAAGCTTTAGACCATTTAGGGTTAGGGTTTACAACCAATCATGTCAAGCATTTGATTTTGTTGTCGAGTTAAAACCCTATCTCTTCTCTTCAATTTGTGCAATCTAATCTGCAATCAATTTACCCTAATCCATGGATGTGAGAGAAATACCCTGAAGTCAAAAAATTCCCAAGCATGACTCTGATAGTAGCTCACATGAATGCAAAAAATACCAGGCCCCTCTATATGCATTTATCTTCTGATTACAAAACTCTATCTGTCAACTCTGAACATAAATGCATCTCCACATATCAGATTTGTATCCCTCTACTCTACAATAGCTGTAAAGAATTGATCCATAAGATCAGATCACAACATTTATAGCTCTGAGATCAAATATTGTATTCTACCACCATGAAACCCTCTGATTCAAATATTTAAATATTCAAATTACAATTATAATGATCACAAATGGTGCGGACAATAATCTGGATGGTTGAGATCATGTCATTGCATAACTTTAAAACATATTCATAGATTCCTCTTAAGTTACCCAGGCTCATGATTAGATTGGACATGCAGCAGAAAGGCGCAATTCCTTAATGATTAGATCTTGTGCATCTTCCCTTTGAGCCTTTACACCTACTGTTAGATCTTTCAAGACTTGCATGAATTTTAATCAATCCTTGTCCTTGGCCTTTAACTAGTCTTTAACTCTGGTCAGATGATTTCCTCTTATCTCTAAGTCACTAGATAATTTTACTAACCATGGTTCCATCCCAAGTTCATGTGCATGCTAGAAGATCAAGATCAGATCATTGGCCTGCACCAGATCTTGGAATGAAAAGGATTTTTTTACTTTTGTCTCGCAATCACGTGTAGGCTATTCTATTTCATCTATATCTACGAATCTGATTTGATCCTTGGAAACTTTACTTTAACTTTATCCTCACTCGGGTTCATTAGGAGATTATGTGACTGAAAGGATCTCAAAGTCTCTAAACATTTCACTTAACCTGATTCTGATCTTGAGATTATGCGTAGACCATAAGATCCTTCTTTAATCAATAGTCCAGATCATATCCATACAACTCGACTTGGATCATAACTTAACCATGCCTGACTCAAGGTCTATCTAGAGATTTAGTGGTAACTAGTTATCTCTGAGTCACTGAACATTTTACTTTAACTTGACTTGGCTCAAACTCAGGTTCATTATGAGATTATGAGACAATGTAGTCGCCAGGTCACTAGATAAAAATACTAACCTTGGGTTCATTAGGAGAATTAGCATAGTCCACATGATTAATACAAGGATATGAAAATATCTACAACATGTGCTAGATCGCTAAATAAAACTTCAATTTGACCATCATTTGGAGATTCAGTGCTAGCCATAAGATTAAAACAAGATCTTGAACATGTGGCACACCCCTGAATCCATATCTCCTTTGCTGATCATAACTCAACCATGTTTGATCTTAACTATGGTATATCTAGAGATTTAGAGATAATCATGATCGTTGGGTTGCTAGATCATTTTGTAACCCTTGAGTTTTTTTCAAGATCACATGCAAGCCAAACGATCAACACAAGATGTTAAAAAGATCAACGACATGCGTTAATTCTTTGAAAACATTTTTACATGGCCATTACCTTTAGAGATCTAGTGCAAACCACACATCTCTAGAAAGATTGATGATCCTTGTTTAATCTTGAAACATTTCACTTAACCATGCTACCATCTGGAGATCACACGACTGAAGGAAAAATGTAAGCCCTCCCTTGACCTTAGGTGAATCTGGAGATTGCGTGACTAATTGAGTTTCGAAGTAATCGAAAGAAAAGCTTGAATCATGCTTTGCTCAGAGATTATGTGCTAGCCATAGGATTAGATCAAGATCAATGATCTATGCATAATCTCCCAATGAAAATAACATATTCCATATCATTTGGAGATTAGGAGATAGAAGCCTGCACCAATTCGCTAGAAGGAAAGGAATATTCGGTTTTTGTTACGCAACTAAGAGATAGGCTAAGAGAATAAAGTGCACATGAGAATATCTAAGAATTAAGTGGCTTGAAAAGTAACATGAAATTAGAACATGCCTTGATGGTTTTAGGGTTTTAGCCAATTTTGACACAATCAAGACCCAGGGTTTTAGCCAAAAGCCATGAATAATTGTAGAGATAAGGGGAAATAGCTTGAAACTTGTTAGTGTTTTTTCTTGCTGAATCTTCAACAGATGCTTGAATACTTGATTAACTCTATGACTCCCAATATTTGAAATAATGACTCAAGCAAGAGAAAACTCTAATTGATGAGGGTTTATGATAATATCTGGGGAAACTATTATCACCTCCTTCTTTTTAGGTTCCACAACCCCCAAGATGGTATTACCTATATAAGATTGCTATCTTATAGTATTAGTAGAAGTGGATACTGATTTAACCATGAAAACTATTGAAATGATAACAACAAATAGTAGTGTTTTAAGGACATTCATCCTTCTTCCTTTTATAGTTATCAGAACTTAGGAGGGGAAACCTATTTTAATCCTCTCTTAAAGGGATTCGTAGAATGAATTGTATATCTTGATACAATTACTTGAATTTATATGTTTTGACTGTAAATGTGAAATATTTGTGTATTTTAAATTATTTAGATGATGATAAACCACTTGACAGATTCTAGACCAGTGCCTATCGTTGGGCTATAGAGTCAAAGATGAAAATCCATAGAAAATTAAATAAAGATACTATAGATTTCCTTACAACCTATATGCAATTCAAGCAAGATGCCTTACAAATCACCCTGTCACTCCAATATTGTTGTATCAAATCCTCAAATATAGCTATACTCTCTGAAACTACTCACAAAACTTAATTCTTCCCTTGCAAGAAACTTGTAAGTAATTAGATAGCTACCTTGTAATCAATATGTTTAAAATGCCTTACAGATTAAACATAAAAGAGCATACACAATAAGTAAAGAGACAATAACAATATAGAAGAGAAGTTGCACTGTATTTTATTTATATTCCTGGTTCATACATATAGAGGCTAAAAGCTCAAAAACTCAGACAAAATTTTGTAGTCTGGCTTATAATTATATTTCATCACACTTAAAAATTTTACAATAATATATATTTATAGGTTCAAACCATCTTGGAATCCTTAAGATAAGAATGCAACAAGCTTCAGATGGTTTAAGAAACCTAACCCTAAAATGCAGATAAAACAAAAAAACAAGAATAATCCAAGCGGTGGAAGGACAAAAGTAGAGAATGAAATCTGATTTTTTTCTTTGTCTTCAGTGAACTTTGGTGCCTTTGTTTGATTGTGTTTAGGATAGGATCAAATGTTTGCAATGAGACCAAGTGACCACCATTATAGGCTAACCTACACTTGTCTTTTGTGATTACTAACCTTCATGTGCTCATAGATCAGGTGTTGGCTGTCCTTCACTCTGCATCCAAGATGTCCAAATCTATATCAGTAGCAACCTTCTTCTTCTTTGGATTTTTCAATGTGTCCCATGCTACTACATGATCTTCTATAGGCCAATTAAAGCTCTGAATAATTTCTAGTTGTGTTTTCTGCCTGTTCCACTGAGCATCAATTATACCTTTAACATCTTCTATAAATTTATTGATGTCAGTCTCAGCTTTGAATGCTTCATCCAGAATCTTATTGTGGCACTCCATATCTAATTTTGCATTGGTAATAAATTCCTCTTTACTAGGCAAATTGCTATCAAACTCTCCTTTCCAGGCCTCCAAGTCCTTGATCTGATTGTCTTCTCCCTTGATTGGAGGAATAAATCTATTGAAATATGTTCCAAATAGGCTCAATATTGCCTCTATCTGATTCAATTTACCTTTGAAGAAAGGTAGAGTCACATTTATCTTTTGTATCTCATCACCAACCTCATTAACTATCTCTAGCAAATCATTTCTATGTGGTTGTAGTAATGCCAACCTCTCAAACAGTTGTGTCCTACTAGACCAAGTTGCAAAACAAGGGTTTAATATAGCAATATAATTAATTGTACCTCAGTATGTAAAGTAGGAAGTTTATTATATGAATTAAGAATCAAATCAGTCTTATCCTTGAGAACATCAATCATATGCTTGAAGATGCTCATAAATTCCCCTAAGACTGTTTCATCATGCTCTGTGACCTATTGCTCTGTCTCGGTGTTATCCCCTATCAATTCTATTTGAACCTCCTCATGAACAACATCCTTTGTTGATGCTAGAATGACCTCAGGTTTCTCCATTAGTTGATGAGTCAACTCTCTAATTGTCTTTTCCAAAGCAAAGATCTTGATCTGACACAACTCCCTATCTTTTGCAAGAGCACTGGTCTCTTCTATCAGAGTATCATATCTCTGAGATATTTTCTCTTCTTTTTCCACATTTAGTTGAGCAAAGTGTGATAATACTTGTGATATCTACATATCATTGGTGTTATTAAGAGACCACACCATGTGATTACCTACCATGATTTATTGAATATTTATTAAGGTTGGCTTTTGATCCTTAGGGGCTAGGTTCAACATAGCAACAACCTCAAATTTTGGATCATAACCAAATCCCTTTATCAATTCCCCGACCTAGACTTCTTATGACTATTTGAGATATTATTGTCTCCTTATTTGGTCAATAATAAATGTTGAGGCTAAATCCTAGCCCTCAACAAGTAGCATACCACTAGCTTTGACCATTTTTCTTGCTTCTTCTGGAGAAATTTCCTCTGTCTCAGGATCATAATTTTGTATAGCCAATAAGGCTTCTACTATTACTGGCTCTCCTCCATCTATCAAAAGTTGATTCTTAACTTCCTATTGTTTATGCCACCTAAGGAAATCTTTAAATTCCTTAGTCTTGATGAAATTGTCATCATCTAGAAATTATTGCTGATGAATTATCCTTTCATCCATGCATGCCTGAAGAGGCAATTCTAGATTCTCTTCTTCATCCTACTGTAGTTTCTTTCCTTTTCTAATTTCCTTTCTCAATAAATGGTCATATGGCCTATTTCCAGGAGTAAAGGCACTAATTTTATCCCTTTTCTTCTCTTTTCTCACACAGACTAATTCCTGGGAAGGCTCTCCAATCTCAACCTTTTTATTTTTGAGTGGAGGCTCATTAGTAACCTCTACTTCTGAGACCTTTGTCAGGTCAATAATATTTTCTCCTTCAACTGCTTGCTCTCCTGTAGCTATTTGATAATCTAGATAAGTAGTGGGTGAAGGATATCCCTCATCACTTTCATCATCATATTCTAACTCAGAGTGCTCTGGTTGACCTTTCTTAGGGACTACAAGCGCTTCCTCCAATTGGTTGCATAAGAAAGTATTTGCTTTAATAATTTCATCTATTCTTTGAAAATATGGTAAATCATGAAAGAAACCACCAAATGATAATCCTTTTCTTTTTATCTATCTTTCCAGGTCCATTATTTCTTTGATTTTATTTTCTCTTGAGATCACCTCCTCATCCTCAAGGATATTCCTTATAGCATCTTCCTCTATGCATTCCTCATTTTTATAGGTGTAAGGAATAGTGGGGGTTAGGAGTTTCTTGGCACCTATAATGAATGCCTCTATATCAACATATATATATATAATGCTGCACCCATCTTATAATGGCTTAGCTAGATGTCTAGTAGATCTATGGCCCTCTTATCAATAGTAAACTGATAAACCTTGAACTATCTAGGAGTGAACATTCCTTTCCTATGAGGAGTAAGATGCTCCTTATCTGTCAACATAAGTTGTTAGATAAACTCCATAGCTACAATTCTAGCAGGGATATGGAATGGGAGTACATGTGGTGGATGTGTAGATCCATACACTCTGATTATGGAAAAGTTTTGTTCAAATAAAAAGTCACCTTAGTTGTGATCTCCTGGCCACTTGTCTACATACTCACAAGGCCTTAGTAATTGGAGTCATTTTCCTGGCAATCTGGTCTTGTTTACCCCCAAGCACTGCAATAGTGGATAAACTATCCAATTCTCAAATGCACAAAAATTGCAGTCCCTAGCAGTGTAATTCCAAACTTTTATCCAAAACTAGATGCAGTTGGGCTGACCCTGGTGCGTTCTTTGTGGCCTCAAATTCTCCAAATTCATCACAAGGTATTTGTAATACATGATTAGATGCATTAAAATGGAATAGTGTAAGAATTTGGGTTCCTTCTCCTTTCTCTTTATAGCCATAAACCCTTCATGCATCTTATTGATTATATAATGGATATAATCATAGGTTGTGCTAATATGGATATCCTATATATGTAGGGTTATCATTAGAGCATCTACAGTAATTCTCTCTGAACCTCCATCCTTTCCCAGTACTCTGCAGAGTGCAAAGGCAATATACTTGATATAGTGGTTTAAATCCTTATAAGAATAATGAGCTAGTCTAGGAAATGGGGAAATATAGTTCTTAGTCAACCTAGGAACATGTCTCTGTACTAGGCCTTTAACTACCCCAGCCTGCTTCTCATATCTAGCCTCTTGTTTCTTTAAATCTATTTTTGTTGAGATTGGGTAGTAAAGATTGAAAGCTTTCATAAATGAATTTCTATTCAAAGCTAACAATACAGTACCATCACTTTTATTGATGGTCTTAGAAAGCTCATCATAATTGTTGGCTAAGGCTAGTACCATGTCAGCATTTACAAATAAATCAGGTTCAATTAACCTAGCTAACCCACATGTCCAATGGTTTGGCACAGACACAACTTCATCAGAATTATTGTAAAAATAGTTAAATAGGGAGTAAACTAATGAACCTAGAGTTTTAGCATCTCAGATGTATGCTAGGTCATCAACCAACATGTCATCTTTTAACTTTTTATTCTGTGTTGATCTTGGGAGAAATTGTAGAAACTCATCTGAAAAATTCCTCTTTCCCTTTGCATCATCATCTACATCATCACTCCTTCCACAAGTGAAGGCCACATTCACTGCCCTACTCATTTTGACTGTCTATTCTATTCTCACTTTTTTCTTACCGAAATTGAAACAAATATATCACAGAAACCCTTACCCTAAACTGGAATGCATAGAAAATAATTTAGGAGCTCTAAAAACCAAACCAATTACCTTGAATTTTGTAAGAAACCTTTCTTAATTCACTCTTCAAAGTTAACAATTCTCCTTTTTTCTTAGACACAAAAAACTTAGCAAATTCTTCACTCTAAAATTTTGAATGCAAGGTAAGTGAAAATAAAGCAATGATATCATCTATTTAGGGTAAAAATGATCAAAGTAGGCAGCTCATTATTGAAAAATCCATCACTTCTACCTTCAATTTTACATATTGTGTCATTAATACTATTTCCTAGCCATAGCCTCTAATCATGAGAGGAAATCAAATTTGAATGAGTGAAAAATTCATGAAAATCCTTATTAAATTCAAACAGAGGTTTAAATTGACATGATTGGCTCTTTTCAGACATCTTAGCAACCTTTTCCACTTTGTCATTACTTCTCTGCATTCTGATTGGCCAGTGACTTTTCAACTCTTACGTGTCTGCTACTATTTTAACTTTTCTTCGCTTTATTCTTCATTTTTCTCATCTGGAGACATCACGATTGTGCTTTGTCTCCATGTCACCTAATATATCTCTTAGCTATTATTTCCTTTAGAGACCTGGTGACAACATGTATTACTTTACTTCAATTTTACCTTAGTTAACTTCTGGTGATCATGCAACTAAAGAAATCCAAGTCGCTGAAAGAAATCCTTAACTTTGAGTTTATCGTAAGATATCCTGACCATCGTAGATCTCTTTTCAATCATACGCTTATCACTAAGTCTCTGAATCACTTTAATCCTTCATGAGACTTTACAACTTAAGCCTATGTCGCTTAATTGCTAGATAATTATCACTTAACAATTTTTAATTGGAGACTTAGCAACAAGAAAAAAATACCTTTAATTTATCAAATTAATTCATTCTAGAGACTTTGTGACTACCATTGATCCCCTATTTGTTAGCATCCAATGGCTCCGCTAAGTCTCTAAATCTTTTATAAAAACCCTAGATCATTTGGAGACCTGGTGACAAACACCTTTAGTCTCTTGATCACCATATAACATTTTTTCATTTAGAGACCAGGTGACTTAAATTTTAGCTTTATATATTCTGAATACTTGTCTCTTTATCACTATTTGTCTCCTTATTGTTAAATGAATGTTGACTTGTTAAAACTGATCAGTGACTTAATGACCACCGTAGATTTTCTTTTAATCTTGTGGTTGTCTCCAAGTCTCTTAAACTTTTCCTTAACTTACTTTTTATCCAGAGACTTGGTGACTACTTTATCTTTTAAAAATCATCATTAACTTTGATTTAATCTGGAGACTCCACAACCAAATCTTTCAAAGTCACCAAACATTTTTCTAACTGCACGATTTATTATGAGACATTCTGACCTTCGTAGGATCTTTCACCAAATGGATGTTTGTCACTTAATCTCCTAACCAATTTGGCACATTCCTTTTCATTCAGAGATAACACGACCAATGCTTTTCGCTGGGTCTCTAAACAAAATGGAATATTCTTATACCATTGAGAGACTAGGAGACTAAGTTAAACACCAAATGACTCATTTTATAACTTAAGTCTCAAAAAGGTAACTTTAAAATAGAAGCTCGATTAGGAAATTAGGGCTTTTTCACATTTTGAACTTCATAAGACTTAAGGCTTAGGGTTTTTTCAACTTCGAACAAGGTATGACCTAGAACATAGGATTTTTTCTTACATTATTACTAGTTCTGAGGCTTAGAGACCATCACTTGCATGGAAAAACTCTGATAATAATAGGAAAATTTTGACATTTAAAGGTTCTTACTAACAGGGAACTCAAAATTTTTATAGGCCAGACTACAACTTTTAAATACAACCAATAGTGGCTCTAAATGAGAATGATTAAACATAAGTTTATATCAAGGACCACAAAATCTCTGGTTTTAGATCATCTTTATTTGACGCTTACTAACCTATTGCTTGAAGGGAAACACACAACAGAAGGGAAAACCTACCTATATACAATATGATACATAAAATTATTGTGCATAAAATTTTATTTTTTCAACTGAAGAAAGGCTTCAGAAATTCCCCATGCACTGGAAAATAATATTATTCATCATCCATGTTCCTTAGAATATAGGAATCTTTGCCAAAACTTTGAGAAATAATAAAAGGACCAAGCCATAAAGATTCAAACTTTTTATGCTTACCATTTTCTTCTGATCTTACATTCCATTGGAGCACTAGTTCACCATGTATAAATTTTCTGTAACTTTCTCTTTTATCAAATAGATACTTCATTTTTTATTGTAGTTTAAAGCTTTCTTCTTGTCCTTCTCTTTTGATCTCATCAAGTTCAGTCAACTGTAATATTCTCTATTTCATTAGATCTGAGACTTCTAGCTCCTCTTCTTGTATGAACTTGTATATAGGTAATAGATTATTTATAGGCATCCTATCCTGCACACCATATACTAGCTCAAATGGTGACCTACCAGTAGCCTTCTTAATTGTTATTCTGTCAGCCCACATGGCTAATCTCAACTTTGTAAGTCGGGCTCTCTTGTTCTTTTCTAAAGTTTTTTTTTAAAAATTTTAGAATGCTTTTGTTACTGGATTCTGCCTAGCCATTTGCCTGAGGATGATATGGGGATGAATAAGACATTATAATCCCATATTCATTTCAAAATTCTTTGATCTCATTAGATCTGAAACACGTGGCATTATCCATGACTAGCTTGGCTGGGACACCAAATCTGGTAAAAATATTTTCTAATAAAAACTCTGTAACTATCTTACTTGTTTCTTTTTTAGTGGGGATAGCTTCTATCCACTTAGTAAAATAATCAGTAGCAACCTATATCCAACTGTGTCCTCCACTAGAATTTTCTGAAAATTCTCCAATAAAGTCAATACCCCACATGGAAAAAGGTGCCTCAACACTTAAAGGATTTAACAATAGGGCACCTGAGAACTTTAACCTATTTGAGAACCTTTGGAAAGGCTCACACTTCAGGAAAAATGCATGGATATCTCTAAAAAACACTGGGCCAATAATACCCTACCCTTCAAATCTTATGAGCAATAGTTTTTGTAGAAACATGCCCACCACATATCCTAGCATACATTTCATTTAATACTTTCTCAGCTTGATCTTTATCTAAACATAACATTAGCACACCATTTTTATCCTTCCACTATAGGTCTCCTTGAATCAAGGTGTACTTCTAAGCTTGCAACTTTAGACTCCTCTTTTGATTTTCTTACATATTTTCAAGACACTTGGTATTTTTTAGGTAATAGATAATATCAGTATAGAAAGGCTACCTCTCAATACTGGTTACTGTTAAATCTTGTATTACTTCACTATTCACTTGTAACATTTCCAAATTTTCTTCAATCATCAATTTTGCCAGACCTTGTCCCCTAACCAATTTTGTAATATGGATTTCTAGATTAAATTCCTGAATTCTGTTAATCCATTTACACCTCGTACTAGTTACTTCTAACATGGTAAGAATATCTTTCACTACTAAATGAGGAACATATGTCTGCACCTTAGAATAGAGAAAATATGGTCTAAAAGATTTTACTACTTTCACTAAAGCATATGCCTACTTCTCCATCATCTCATAATTTAGCTCTGCAGCCTGGAGAGATTTACTATAAAAGGCTATTGGATGCTCAAATCCTTCTTCATCCTTTTGTAGTAAAACATCATCAATTGTATGATAAGATGCAAAAGAAAATAGAGAAAAGGGCATACTATAATCAGGTGACTTTAGAACAGGAGCCTCTTGCACTTCCTTCTTTATTCTTTCAAATGCCATTTGAGCTTCTTCATTCCAATTGAATTTTGCATCTTTTTTTAGCAATTTTATGATAGGTTTGACAATTTTTGCAAAGTTTGCTATAAATCTTCTGACAAAATTAATCTTTCCTAAGAAATATTGAACTCCCTTTAATTTTTCAAGAGAAATGACCTTCTGGATTGCTTCTATTATTTCTGGGTCTATTCTCACTCCATATTTAGACACTATGTGTCCCAGCAACTTTCCCTCCTATACTGCAAAGTGACATTTCTTAGGATTCAATGAAACACCATATTCTAAAGCTTTATTGAAAATCTTACCCACGTGTTCACAATGATCTTTAGCTATCTTAGAGTATGCAGTTAGATCATCTTAATAAATGACCATGAACAAGTCAATAAATTCCTCAAAAGCAACATCCATGGCCCTTTGAAAAGTTGCTCCTGCATTTATCAATTTAAATGGCATTCTGATATAGACATAAGTTCCCCAAGGAGTGGTAAATGCAGTCTTGTACTATTCTAATTCCTTCACTAAAACTTAGTTGTAGCCTAAGAAACCATCCATCATTGACAATAGCTCACAAACAGTCACTTTGTGTAGCATTGCCTCCATGTTGGGTAAAGAATATTTGTCTTTTAGTGAGGCAATATTTAAATTTCTGAAATCCACACATAATCTGATGTCACCATTCTTTTTTCTTACTGGTACCAAGTTTGAAACCCATGTTGAGTGTCTGATAGGCTAGATAATCCCAGCATCTTTTAACTTCATCAATTCTTGCTGCATCTTAGGAGCCAGCAAAGGATTAATAGGCCTTTTTTTTTTTCCTAAATGGTTTCACCTCTGATTTTAGTGGGATCTCATGTTGGAAAAGGTCTTCCCTATAAGCTTTTAGGTCCTCATATGACCATGCAAAAACATGCTTATATTTTCTCAATAGTTTAATGAAATTTGTCCTTATATAGGAATCTAAACCTTTTCCAATGTAAACAACTTGAGGACTGGTTTCTGATCCTAAGTTAATTTCCTCCAAGTCCTGAACCTTAGCATTGCTTATTTTTGCTGAGTGATCATTTTGACTACTGAACAATGCTTCAAGTTCAACTAGACCCTTAGGAATTTGATTGGAACTCAATTGGACAACCTCATTTCCTAAGACATAATCTTTACCATTATTGTTCTCAAGTAAAGTATTGCAATCTATGCACTAATTCTCATAATGGTCCAAACACTGAATGAATCTAAAATATCTTGGTCATCTTGAAAAACTTGCCAATTTTATATATTATCTAGAACAACTGGTCTTGTCTTAATTTCAAGTATTGATACCCCATGTAAAGTCTGATCATTAGTTTTCAAAGCGACATGTGCTAAGAAATACGCCATTATATTTTTTGACCTTTTTATCCAACTTATATCAAAGGAATCAAACATTTCAATCTGATCCCAAATAGCATATTTATACATCTCTAAACTATCATTTTTCACCGCATATTTGGATCTTATTTAGGCTACCACTAATTTAGAATCACTGTAATCTTTTAAACATTTTATTCCATGTTTAATGGCAATTTCTAGCCTAAAGATAAAGCCTCATACTCTGTTGTATTATTTTTACATTGAAAGGCTAGCAAAAAAGAATATTTGAAAGTTGTACTTGATGGAGATACCAGTAATACACCAGCTCCTGATCCTTCTTTTGAGAAAGCTCCATCAAAATACATTTTCCACAATCCATCATTTTGTACAATCAATACTTTAGCTAGAGGATCAATATTTTCATTTTGATGATGATGATCAGTCCTCTGTAATCTAAAGCTCTCCATATCCACATCAATATAGTAGTTAATGTTAGTGTCTTCATACCATTCAATCATTTGAGGAGTCCTACCTTCTCTTGACACTCTAACATTATTTCTATTAATGTTAAAATTTGCATATGATAAATCACTTTGTATACTACCTCCCATTGAAATAGTCCACTTTCTAGATAGAAACATCAAATAATGTGGTGGTATGTCAACAACAAGAACATTCATAGTTAAAATCACATCAGGATATAATACTAATTTGTAAGGAATGGCTTCAATAGTACCAATAATAGGGACTTCCCTAGAATCCATTGCTTGACATCTCCCATGAGGAGTGTCCACTTGTAATCCCATAGACTTCATAATTTCTACTAGCATGACAGTGTTTGATGCTCCTGAATCAATTATACAATTTTTAAGCATCCTTCCATTAATTACTGGTGTCAGAAAAAATGGGTCTACAACCTTAGGAGAAGTAGTTATGTTTAAGAAAATCTTAGAAATCTTTACTTCAGCTTCCTTCCCTTTGTTACTTGGTCTCTTATCAACATTTTTTGGACTTTGAATTTTCACTATAGGCACACTATTTAATAATGACATAACCTTTTCTTTATGTTCCTTGATTCTCATTATTTCTAAAAATGGAACTTTTACAGTCATTTGAGACAAACAGTGGCCCATGTCTACTGGAGTATATTTTATATCTGAGGACTTTTGTTTTTCAACAGTAATTTTTTTTTCCTCAATCTGTATGTTCAGAGTTAGTTCTTCTTTCTTAGATTTTTTTTTTTCTATCTTAGGAGAAGTACTTGTTTCTTGTATATTTTCTTTTCCTTCTTGTAAAACAATAGGCTCTATGGCTTTAGTTATAATCTTGACCTTAGGTTTGTTTGCACTTTCCCCAGGTTCATCTTTCTTTTGTACATACTTGGTGTCTATTTTATTTTCTTTTATAAATACACCAGATGGTTGACTACCAGTACCCCCAAATATTATTTTCCTCAAATGATAGTTGCTTCTAGCTTTGTTCACCAGATCTGTAGTAATTCTTTCTTTTTCTTCGTCTGAGGATTTTCTGAACAATGGAAGGTCTTGATTATTTTGTGCATAACATCTTATATGGTCATTTGTTTCTTCTATCTCACTGTCTAATAAAATTTGTTGATGATGAATCTCTACATTTCCTTGTGAACCATATGAATCATGATTTTCAATTTCATTATCTGAGTCTACATAATGACATGAATAGGCATTTTTCATATTATAATCACATTGTTCAGTTTCATCATTTCCTTGTTCTTCATTTTCTTTCAGATCTAAGGAAACAATGCATAAATCAGGATTATGTGGGGCTTCACAAGCCTCACACTAGAAATCATCATTGCACAAATGGACAACATTTTTATGCAAAGGGTCTGGAGTTCTATTCTTAGGTTTTTCTTTTCTAGGTGGAGCAATAGGCTTCCCATCCTTAAACTGAGTTCCATAAGGATGATTTTACATTCTATTCTGAGGATTATAAGTGTTATTATAGGAAGGCCTATTATTTTAAGGAGCCCTGTACTCCTTTATATTTTGGTTTCTTTAGGTTACTCCTACTAAATTGTGCATCATCTCTCTTATTCAGTTTACTGAACACCCTTATATTCATCTCAATATTTACTACTATCTTGTAAGCATCAATGAGGGTTCTTGGATTTTTATCCCTAAGAGCATAACCCATTTTAAAATCAAAAGAATTTAAATAAGTTTCTAGATATACCTCTTCATCCATCCTTATTTTTTGAAACAATTTATGCATTTCTCTTTGGAATCTGATATTGAACTCGGTGACCTCTTCATTGTAGTTCTTTTTTATGTTATTGAACTCGTTCAGTAAGAACCCCTTATTTGTCTTATCACCATATTGATCTTTAAATATCTCAATTAATTCATCCATGGAAGCAACAAAGCCATTAGAAAGACTTCTAAACCATTGTCTAGCATCCTCTACTAGAGACTGAACAAAAAGATTCATCAACACTTCTTCATGAGTAATATTCAAATCATCAACAAAATCAATGAATTTTCTTAAGTGTGTTTCACAAGAGATGACATTATTACCTGCAAATTTTGGGAGATTTTCTCCTACATCACTCACATATTTTGGAAATGCATTTGGGTATCCAGGAATACCAATAAAATTAAATTTCTTATACCTTTCATGGTTTAATGGTTTCCTTTGGAAATTATCAGTCTCTTTGAAAGTAGTAGTTTTTGCTTTGGAAGATGTTGTGTTCTCAGTTCCAGCATAAGAATATTTGGAAGACTGCAAAAAATCTATTTTATTTTTCATTTCTATTATTGAAGCCTCCATCTGAGCCTTTTCTATCATCTTTTCCATGGTTTCCTTTTCTATTATTAGTCTTTCAAGATCAATATCCAATTTGGACATTTGCTTTGTTAGGGCCTTCTGAAATTTAGGCTCTTCAATTTTGCTTTCATTGAGCTTTTGTTTACCTTTGTCCTTAACATTTTGTGAACTAGAAACTCTATGAGTGTTGGGTATTTCTAGTTCCTTTTGAGACCTCTCAATATTCCTTGTAATCTGATGTCTTGAGGATCTTCTTCTACTTTTGTGAACATCCTTATGTTCATATTTTTTCTTTCTGAGTTTTTTTTCCCTCTTCATCTGCCGAATAAGGGCAAGATGTTTCATGATGAGTCTTTCCTCCTCAAAAAGATTATGAGAAGGAACCTCAGAATCTAAACTTATGGAACTTGTTCCTTCTCGTTCAATAGAAGTGGAAGTAGATGCAAATGTTTCTAATTTTCTTTCTGAAGTTTCTTCATATTCTGAAGTATTGCCTTCGTAATTAAACTTATTACTATAACTCTCTCTCCTAGTAGTGTTGTCTTTGCTTCTTGGATAAGTTTGATCTATACTAAATTGGTTTCTTTTCTTCCTCCAAGACATCTCCATTCTTCAATTTGATGGGATTCCTCCATCTAAAGCAATTTTAGGATTCCCCCTGGTTTTTGACCTAGTATTCATTTTGAAAGATGTTTACTTAACTTGTACTGATCTTAGAGATTTAACTTTAGATTCGCCACCCAACAGTTGTTTGGGATGAATGAATACTCATCAAAATGACCTTTATAAGTACAATTGTAAATATATTTTCTTATAAACCTTAGATATTTTGAATACTTTTACCAAGACTTTACAATCTCTATTCCCTAGCGGAGTTACAAATTTGTTAGGGTTTTTTCATGTTGAACCTTCAACAGATGCTTGAATCTTGATTAAATCTATGACTACCAATATTTGAAAATAATTACTCAAGAAAGAGAAAACTCTAATTGATGAGGGTTTATGATAATTTATCTGGGGAAACTATTATCACCTCCTTCTTTTTAGGTTCCACAACACCCAGGCATGTATTACCTATATAAGATTTCTATCTTATAGTATTAGTAGATGTGGATACTGATTTGCTTCTTGTTTACTGTATTACCTTATAAATTACTCTGCATAAAAACTAAGAACAACTTAACACACAATTTAACCATGAAAACTATTGAAATGCTAACATTAAATAGTAGTGTTTTAAGGACATTCATCCTTCTTCCTTTTATAGTTCTTATAACTTAGGAGGGGCAACCTATTTTAATCCTCTCTTAAAGGGATTAGTAGAATGAATTGTATATATTGATACAATTACTTGAATTTATATGTTTTGATTATAAATGTGAAATATTTGTGTATTTTAAATTCTTTGGATGATGATAAACCACTTGACAGATTCTAGACTAGTGCCTATCCTTGGGATATAGAGTGAAAGATGAAAATCCTCAGAAAAGTAAATAAATATACTATAGATTTCCTTAGAATCTATATTAAATTTGAGCAAGATTCCTTACAAATCACCCTGTCACTCCAACATTGTTGTATCAAATCCTCAAATACTGTTATACTCTCTAACACTACTCACAAAACTTAGCTCTTCCCTTGAAAGAAACTTGTAATTAATTAGATAGTTACCTTGTAACCAATATGTTTAAAATGCCTTATTGATTAAACATAAAAGAGCATACGCAATAAGTAAAGAGACAACAACAATAAAGAAGATAAGTTGCACTATATTTTATTTATATTCCTACTTCATACATATACAAGCTAAAAGCTCAAAAACTCAGACAAAATTCTGTAGTCTAGCTTATAATTATATTTCATCACACTTCAAAATGTTAAAATAAGATTTATTTATAGGTTCAAACCATCTTGGAATCCTTAAGATAAGGATGCAACAAGCTTTGGATAGTTTAAGAAATATAACCCTAAAATGTAGATAAAACAAAAAACAAGAATAATCCAAGCAGTGGAAGGACAAAAGTAGAGAATGAAATCTTATTTTCTTCTTTGTCTTTAGTGAACTTTGGCACCTTTGTTTAATTATATTTAGGATAGCATCAAATGTTTGCAATGAGACCAAGTGACCTCCATTATAGGCTAACCTACACTTATCTTTTGTGATTACTAACCTTCCTGTGCTCATAGATCAGGTGCCAGGTGTCCTTCACTCTGCATCCAAGATGTCGAAGTCTATGTCAGAAGAATCCTTCTTCTTCTTTGGCTTTGTCAATGTGTCCAAAGCTGCTACATCATCTTCTATAGGCCAATTAAAGCTCTGAATGCTTTCTAGTTGCGATTTATACCTGTTCCATAGGGCATCACTTATACCTTTGACATCTACTATAAATTTATTGATGTCAGTTGAAACTTTGAATGCTTCATCCAGAATCTTATTGTACCACTCCATATCTAATTCTCCGTTGGTAATAAATACCTCTTTACTAGGAAACTTTCTATAAAAATCTCCTTTCCATGTCTCCAAAGCCTTAATCTAATTGTCTTCTCCCCTGATCGGAGGAATAAATCTATTGAAATCTATTCCAAATAGGCTCAATCTTCCCTCTATCTAATTCAATTTACCTTTGAAGAAAGGTAGAGTCACATTTATCTTTTCTATCTCATCACCAACCTCACTAACTATCTCTAGTAAATCATTTCTATGTGGTTGTATTGATTCCAACCTCTCAAACAATTGTGTCTTACTAGACCAAGTTGCAAAATAAAGGTTTAATATAGAAATATAATTAATTACCTTAGTATGTAAAGTAGGAATTTTATTATATGCACTAAGAATCAAATTAGTCTTATCCTTTAGAACATCAATCCTATGATTGAAGATGCTCATCAATGCCCCTAAGACTATTTTATTGTGCTTTGTGACCTGTTGCTCTATCTTGGTGTTATCCCCTATCAATTTTGTTTGAACCTCTTCATGAACAACATCATTTGGTGATGTTGGAATGACCTCAAGTTTCTCCATTAGTTGATGAGTCAACTCTCTAATTGTCTTCTCCAAACCATAGATCTTGATCTGACACAACTCCCTATCTTTTGCAAGATAAATGGTCTCTTCTACCAGAATATTATATCTTTGAGATATCTACTCTATTTTTGCCACACTCAGTTGAGCAAAGTGTGATAATACTTGTGACATATCCATATCATTGGTGGTATTCAGAGACCACACCATCTGATTACCTAACATGCTTTCTTGAATATTTATTAAGGCTATCTTTTGATCCTTAGGAGCTAGGCTCCACATAGCAATAGCTTGGGATTTTGGATCATAACCAAATCCCTTTATCAATTCCCCCACCCAGACTTTTGATTACAGTTTGACATCTTATTGTCTCCTTATTTGTTCAATAATAAACAATGAGGCTAAATCCCAGCCCTCAACAAGTAGCATACCACTAGCTTTGACCATTTTTATTTCTTCTTCTGGAGAAATATCCTCTATCTCAAGATCATAATTTTATATAGCCAATAAGGCTTCTTCTCTTACTGGCCCTCCTCCATCTATCTAAAGATGGTTCTTAACTTCCTATTGTTTATGATACCTAAGGAAATCTTTAAATTCCTTAGTCTTGATGAAATTATCATCATCCAGGAATTGTTTCTTATGAATGAGCCTTTCATCAATGCATGCCTGAAGAGACAATTCAACATTCTCTTCTTCATCCTACTATAGTTTCTTTCCTTTTCTAATTTCCTTTCTCAATAAATGGTCATATGGCCTATTGCCAGGAATAAGGGCACTAATTTTATCCCTTTTCTTATCTTTTCTCACATAGACTAATGCCTGGGAAGGCTCTCCAATCTCAACCTTTTTCTTTTTGAGTGGAGGCTCAGTAGTAACCTCTGCTTCCAAAACCTCTATCAGGTCAATAATATTTTCCCCTTCATCTTCTTTCTCTCTTGTAGCTATTTGATAATCTCTATAAGCAGTGGGTGAAGGATAGCCCTCATCACTATAATCATCATATTCTAACTCAGAGTGCTTTGGCTGACATTTCTCAGGGACTACAAGTGCTTCCTCCAATTGGTTGCATAAGAAAGTATGAGATTTAATCATTTCATCTATTCTTTGCAAATATGGTACATTAGGAAAGAAACCACCAAATGATAATCCTTTTCTTTTTACCTGACTTTCTAGGTCCATTAGTTCTTTGATTTTATTTTCTCTTGAGATCACCTCCTCATCCTCAAGGATATTCCTTATAACATCTTCCTCTATGCATTCCTCATTTTCATAGGTGTAAGGAATAATGGGGGTTAGGAGTTTCTTGGTACTTGCAATGAATGCCTCTATATCAGCATATCTATATAATTTTACACCCATCTTATAATGGCTTAGCTAGCTATCTACTAGATCTATGGCCATCTTGCCAATATTAAACTGATAAATCTTGAACTATCTAGGAGTGAACGTTCCTTTCTTATGAGGAGAAAGATGCTCCTTATCTATCAACATAAGTTGCTAGATAAACTCCATAGCTGCAATTCTAGTAGGGAGATGGAATGAGAGTACATGTGGTGGATATGTAGATCCATACACTCTGATTATTGGAAAATTTTGTTCCAATAAAAATTCACCCTAGTTGTGATCTCCAAGCCACTTGTCTACATGCTCACAAGGCCTTAGTAATTGGAGTAATTTTACTGGAAATCTAGTCTTTTTTACCCCCAAGCACTACAATAGTGGATAAACTATCCAATTCTCAAGTGCACAAAAATTATGTTCCCTAGCAGTGTAATTCCAAACTTTTATCCAAAACTGGATACAATTGGGTTGACCCTAGTGCATTATTTGTGGCCTCAAATTCTCCAAATTCAACATAGGGTAGTTGTAATACATTATTAGATGCATTAAAATGGAATAGTGTAAGAATTTGGGCTCCTTCTCCTTTCTCTTTATATCCCTAAACCCTTCATGCATCTTATTTATTATATACTGGATATAGTCATAGGTTGTGCTAATATGGATATCCCGTAGATCTAGGGTTATCATTAGAACATCTATAGTAATTCTCTCTGAACCTCTATCCCTTCCTAGTACTCTGCAGAGTGAAAAGGAAATATACTTGATATAGTGGTTTAAATCCTTATAAGAATAAGGAGCTAGTCTAGGCAATAGGGTAATATAGTTCTTAGTCTGCCTAGGAACATGTCTTTGTACTAGGCCTTCAACTACCTAAGCATACTTCTCATATCTAGCCTCTTGTTTCTTTAAATCTATTTCTATTGCCATTGGGTAGTAAAGATTGAAATCTTTCATAAATGAATTTCTATTCAAAGCTAACAATACATTACCCTCACTTTTCTTGATGGTCTTAGAAATCTCATCATAATTGTTGGCTAAGTCTAGTACTAGGTCAACATCTACAAATACATGAGGTACAATTAACCTAGCTAACCCACATTTCCAAGGGTTTGAAATAGGCACAACTTCATCAGAATTATTGTAAAAATAGTTAAATAGGGAGTAACCTGATGAACCTAGAGTTTTAGCATCTCAGATGTATGCTAGGTCATCATCCAACATGTCATCTTTTAACTTCTTGTTCTATGTTGATCCTAGGAGAAATTGCAGAAAATCATCTTAAAAATACCTCTTTCCCTTAGCATTATCATCTACATCATCACTCCTTCCACTAGTAGAGGCAATACTCACTGCCCTACTTCAGGAAGACCTAGGTAGGCTCAAGTTCCTTCTAGTTACCTCAAATTGTTTGTTCAAGAACTCCAATCCCACCCTTTTCTCACTAGGGTGTCTTAAAACTCCTTCAAGAGGACAAGCCACCCTTATGATGTCAACTTGGTTTCCTAAAGAAAAATACCAATCTTTGGAATTTTTCTTTTAGGGAAACTTTCGCTAAACCCAAGCCTAAGAGGGAAACTCTTTACTAGAGGCTTTAACTAACCAATCCAAGGGATGATACACTTTATTTAGACCCTAAGGATTGAGAATCCATCAATAGATTCAACCCTTCAAACCCAAGGATAGCCAAACACTAACTATCCTAGAATATCTTGTATCATGTCCATAAGGCTTTTGGGTGTAACTCTTTATCATAGAAGGATCTGTCTGAAATGAAGTGGGTTCTACATACCCTTTATGGAGTATTGAAAATCCCTAAAGCCTTAGGACTCCACTCTATTCTAGCACCACTAAACTCTTGAAAATCTCACAGGCCTAACTAACTAGGTTAGGCTTGGATTACTAAACAAGTGGTCTAGCATAGGTTCACTGAGTGAGTAAAGAGGCTTGAATATTCTCCTCTATCCCAAAATGACCTAGTTCCACCTTTGGTTCGACCCTTCAAACCATATAACTCCCATGCATGATACTGTACTAAAAAATCAAGCTAATTACATTGAGATAATTAGCCTAGGGCTTTGTCTTACAAATCATGAAACAAACATCAAGCTTCTGAGTCTTTGGATTCTTAAAATTCATGACCCTAACTTTTATTTCCCAAGTGGTCAAGCAGATCCACTGGAAAATCCCAAGTTAGGGTCACATCTTTGGAGCAGACCCAAGAAAATAGGGTTTTCAGATAGTGATTACACAAATTGCTCTAACTCCTATGTAACTTCACAAAAATGGGTGAAACCAGCTTGAATGGTAAGGTAACTCAAAGCATTACAAAGTTTTTCAAGTGATTTGACCAAATGAATTCTTACTAGGTCGTACACACACAAAATTACTTAGAAAACTCTTCCATTTCCTTCTTTGAATATGAAGATCCATACCTTGTGATTCCTAACCTTCCTAGAAGGCATAAGGACATAAAATAAAATCATTTTTTCATTACAAATTCCCAAATAAGTTGGTTTGACCATTTCAAATTGATATGTAACTCCTCGAGCAATATTTTGAAAAGTTGCTCAGGCAACATTTTGCAAAATGACAACTTTTGACCAACATTTGTCAAAGTTGCAATTTTGAGAAATATGCCACTACTACCAACCTCCATGGATTTAGGAGTGATAAATAACATTCCAATAACCTAAACTAAGGCTTCAAAACATAAAATTTAACCTTTGGAAAAAATAGCCAAAAGAGACTAGACTTGGTCTTACATGGTTTCAGGCACTCTTAAGGTTTATAACCTACCTTAGGGTCCTTCACCTTACAAAATAGACCAACAAACACACACCACGGTGATCCAAAGGATTCACACCTTATTACAAACAAAATAACTTCAAAATAGAAGCTACAGGAGGTGCCCTACACCATCTTTCAAGATCCATGTCCAATTTAGACATCTAATCTATTGGGCCTATTAGATTCTTGGGGTCATTTATTTTAACCCCTTCCATTCCTTGCTTTATCTTTTCCTTAGAAACTTGAGCATCAGTATTTTGGAGAGTGATATGCCCTTCTTCATCTTTCTTAGATCCTTAAGCATGGCTTTTTTCTATCTCTCTAACAGTTGTCTTCTTGATTTATCAGCCTTGATCTGAGCTTTCCTTTTCTTATTGGCCATTTCTTTCTTCCTTTGTTTATGATGGCCAATTGTCTTTTTACAAGTTCCTCCTCTTCATCATTTTCTTTAGAGGAAACTTCAAAATATGAGATAGTGGTATCAGTCCCCTCTTCCTCTCTTTCACTAGGACAACTATAATATTTATTTGAACCTAGTCCCACACCTACAGCCTCTTCATATTCAGATACCTTTCCTTCTTGGCTATGTTTGACTGGTCTTTCTTCTCTTATCTCATCTTCTTGTCATTCATCTTGAGGGATAACTCTGGTATTCTATTCTCTTCTAGGTTGATCAGACTTGGATGTAGTAGGGAAATCATTTCCCAACCTATCTTCAGGATGTCCTCTTTCCTAAAACCTAGTCCTTTGTAACTCATATTGGAAAGTGTATGAAAAAATGATTTTTTAATACTCAACACTGCTATAGAGAATACTTAGAGTCACAAACCAACCATCATTGGGATCAAAACACTAACTAATATAAATAAATTTCAAATAGAGAACTCACAAGATAAAACAATGAGAAAGGTGAATCTTGAGTAACTCTATGCTTCCAATGATCAACCTACTGGCTAGTTATGAAACTTTACTGCATGGTCCCCAGCAAAGTCACCATCTTATATGTGTTTGAAAATTTTTATACTACTTAAAGCTACCAATATGCCTTGAGACTGATGTTAGGAGTGGTTAGCTCCAAGTATGAAAGTTCTGCAAGACAACTAGACCAACTATAGGGACAAGTGTGCCCTCTAGACTTCTGGCTCTGCAAAACCAAGGTGGGTACACCTAATCCAGACTAAACTCAATTCTTTACAACACCTTTCACTTCTTGATTTCAACAATAAATAGATGGTAAGTAAGTCCTAAATGCCAACCTAGCATTTATTGACTATCCACTACCATGGGTTGGATAAGAAGAACAACTATAAATGTAAATAATTTGGTAATGAGTTTGATTTAAATTTTGTGGGATAGAACATAGCTAGAACAATCATACTTATATCTCCTAATAAAATATTTGCTTTAGATCAGTGCCTTATCCATTGGGTAAATTCCTAAACATAATACTGCAACTGAAAAAAACTATTGGTAAAGATTCATAAACATAAACATAAATATCTCAGATCACACACTACAAGATCCTTAGTATATAACTAGATAGAATCAATATAATATCCAAAGCATTTTAATTTTATCCAAGATCAAATACTTGTGGAATACACATATGTATAAGCAAGAATTATACAGTAAGCCAGAAAACTTACAACTCGTAGAGATATCACAAAGGAGAGACTTAAAACCAGAGAATACTTATATTAAGTATGATGAAGTATTTCTTCTGCAATAATATGACAAGGAAATACATAGTTCAATAATAAAAAAAAATTTATAATCTTTCTATTCTATATCAACACAAACTGAAATGCATCTGCGATATCCTAGAATAGAAACAGGTATAAGCCAAATGCCTTCTACTTTCCTAATTCTCCATCCCTTATTAAATGGTCTTGAATATTCTTTTATGGGAACAAGAATCCTACAAGATTAGAACCATTTAGGGTTGGGGTTTACAACCAATCATGTCAAGCATATAATTCTATTATCAAGTTGAAGCCCTATCTCTTGTCTTTAATTTGTGCAACCCGATCTGCAATCAATTTGCCCTAATCCATGGATGTGAGCGTAGTACGCTGAAGCTGAAGAATTCCCAAGCATGACAATGAAAGTAGCTCACATAAATATAGAAAATACCAGGTGCCTCTATATGCATTTATCTTCTGATTATAAAACTCTATCTGTCAACTATGACCATAAATGAATCTCCACATATCATATTTGTATCCCTCTAGTCTTCAACATCTGTTCAAAATTGATCCATAAGATCGTATCATCACATTTATAGATCTAAGATCAAATATCTGAGTCTGCCACCATGAAACCTTCTAATTCAAAGATTTAAATATTCAAATTACAATTATAACGGTCACTAGTGACACTGACAACAATTTGGACGGTCAAGATCAAGCCGTTGCATAACTTTAAAACATATTCATTGATTCCTCTTAAGTTACCCAGGCTCATGATCAGATTGGACACACAGAAGCAAGGTGCAATGCCTTAATTATTAGATCTTGTGCATCTTTCCTTTGAGCCTTTATCCCTACCATTAGATCTTTCAAGACTTGAATGCATTTTAATATATCCTCGCCCTTTGCCTGTAACTGATCTTTAACTCTGGTCACCTAATTTCCTCTTGATTCTAGGTCTCTAGATAAAAATACTAACCCTGGGTTCATCAAGAGACTCAACATAGTCCACATGATCAATACAAGGATATGAAAAGATCTACGACATGCACTAGATCACTAAATAAAAATTGGCTTTGACCATCATTTGGAGATTCAGTACTAGCCGTAAGATCAAAACAAGATTGCAAACACGTGACATGCCCCTGAATCCATATCACCTTCACTAAACATAAATCAACCATGCTTGATCTCAACTATGGTATATTTGGAGACTCGGAGATAAACATGATCGCTAGGTTGCTATATCATTTTATAACCCTTGATTTTGTTTCGAGATCATGCACAAGCTACACAATCAACACAAGAACTTTACAAGATCAATGACCTGTGTTAAGTATCTAAAAACATTTATACTTGGCCATTTACTTTCTATATCTAGTGTGGATGACACATCTCTAGCAAGATCAATGATCCTCATTTAATCTCAAAACATTTTACTAAACCATGATACCATCTGGATATAACATGACTGAAGGAAAACTGCAAACCCTACCTTGACCTTGGGTCAATCTGGAGATTGCGCGAATAATTGAGTCTCAAAGTCATGGAAAGAAAACCCTGAATCATGGTTTTCTCAAAGATTACGCATCAGCCAAAATATTAGATCAAGATCAACAATCTGCATGTAATCTTCCAATGAAAACAACATATTCCATATATTTTGGAGATTAGGAGATACAAGCCCACACCAAGTATCTAGAAGGAAAGGAATATTCAGTTTTGGTTACGTGACTAAGAGATAGGATAGGAGAATAAAGCACACATGAAATTAGAACATTCCTTGAAAGGTTTAGGGTTTTAGCCAATTTTGACACAATCAAGACCTAGGGATTTATCCAGAGGCCATGAATAATTGTAGAGACAAGGGGAAAGAGCTTGGAACCATGGAAAATTTTACAAGTGGTAACATGATTATTTCATGTCCCATCTAGGAAAGCATATCACTTCTTTAAACAAATTCTCTGCCCTGTATCATAGAGAGTGTATTACTTCCTGGGTCATACTCCTGCAATGCTTTTACCAATCTCTCTTTGTTTTCCTGTGTGTCATCTTTTGGCCCCAAATTAACCTTCAACTCATTTTCCTTTAACTTAAAAATAAAATTATTAAACTCCTTAGTCTTGATGAAGTCATAATCCTGCATGAACAAGTTATAAATCAATAATCTATCACCTTCTAGTGGCTTCTTAGCATCCCTCAGAGACTGTCTTATCTCACGCAAATAGGGAACTTTCTCTATAATTACTACTTTAAGAGCACTATCTTTCATCACCTTGGGAGCATATTCAGTTTTTTGTCTTTTGGTTGCTGGCCTTTGAGAATACTTAGCTTCATTTCCCTCCTCTACTTCTAGAAAATATTCTCACTGATAAGAACTTCTTCCTGATATGACTCCACATCCCCAAGGTTGACCTTGGCCTCTCCTCCTGTAGGTACCTTAGGCATATTTTTCATTATCTCATCATATTTTTCTAGAAAGGTTGTCAACCTATCCCAATATCCAAGTTCATACTATAACCCAAGGAAAAAAGGATCATCCTCTTTGAATTCCCCTTCTACTCTTTGAATGTTATTCCACCTTCCTCTCTTCTCACTCAGAACATTAGCAACAATTATATTTCTAATGATATCTTCCTCAGGCAATGCCTCATGAATTGGAAAAGAAACATTTTCCATGTCCTTTCAAGTGACTCTCATGAATCCCTCAGGATCACAGACTCTCCTCTTTATAGTAGACAATTTGTAGTATCTCAAAAAATCATTCATGGGGTCTAGAGCCCATTTCCCTATAGTAATATCACTTACTACCCATAATCAAGGTAATAAAGTTGCCTTATTTTTTTAGGGCCTAAGTATCCTTTGTTAACCAATGTTAGCTACCAAATAAACTCAGTAATTTCCACCCTGAGATGGACATATTTTGGTAAAACATGAGGTGGTTGAGGACACCAAAAAACCCTAATGATTATAAAATTCTCAAAAAGGAAAGAATCTCCCCAATTATGCCTTATAGGCCCCTTACTATTTACATGGAAAGGTCTAATAATTCTCATGAGGTCGAGAGGAATTCTATCCTCTCTTGCACCTAACAGGTCTCTAATGGGGTCTAGAATCCAATTTTCAAAATGTTATAAGGAAAAATAGTAAGTGGTGCATTGCCATACACTGGTCCATAGTGGAACTGGAAGTTGCATACCCATGTCCCCCTTCATCAAGATCAACTCATCATCCATGTGGGCAGCATTATAAAATAGAATAAGATGCATGAGCATTGAATAATTCTTAAAATCAATCTTGGAAGGATTTCTCTCTATAGCCTCCAGGTCATTTTGAATTTTTTCAATTATAAAACTCACATAATCATATTCCTTGTTTACATGTGGGTGCTGAATGTCCATAGGTAACATAAAAAAATCTTTAGCTAGTGCCTTTCCTCCTCCCAACACTTTGCATAGACTTTACATAGTATATTTGAGGTAATTATGAAAATTTTCCAGATCATAAGGCTCATTCGCATTTGGTGGAATTGGTATACGCCTCCTCCCATCCTTCGGCATAAACCTAAGAATGGCATTCTTCATCAAAAAATGCTTGAGAAAATGATACGACCTTTTTCTTTGTCCAGGTCAATATCAACGCTCATGGCTTAAGTTATGCCAAATGTTTCTATGAAGCTAGCCCTATCAATTACTACCAGAGCAGTTGTATCTTTCTTCCTAATCAATTTGGCAAGCGATCAATAATGCTTCACCAATAGTTTTACTAGGTCAACATCTATGAAGATATCAAGAATGATCAATTTAGGCATGTTTTGAAACCATGGATTGAACACCCGGACATCTTTTACTCTACTATTGAAAAAGAAAAGGAAAAAATATGAACTAGTAGAATGAGGAGTGTCTTGATTCTTGAACTTAGGAACTGTGTCCTGTCATGCTTAATCATTTTATTATAATGTATTTGATGACCCTCGATGCAATTGGATCCATTCTTCTAAAAATTTATCCTTCATTTTCTTTCCCATAACTGTTAACTGAGTAGATGTACTTCATTCTATCATTTTTATAGAATAACAAATTCTTCAAAGAAGACAAAATATTCTCTGATATAAGTATTTCTTTGTAAATGCAACAACTTAATCTCAAGGAAATTTTTCTATCTCACTAAAAAAAGACTAGTGATTGGATACATAAATTATAGCTATAGATACCAATTTAAAGATCTTTCTCGAGTACCAAATCTCTATCCATAATCTCACCATTAATTTCATACATTCATAATAATTGTAGTTAGCCACGGAAGGAAAACCGTCATGTCATCAGGTGGCAAATTTACACCCTTTGAGAAATATAAAATTTATTCAAGAAAAATGCTAGCATTGCTAGGAAATCTTTTTCGTGTCACAAATCTATTTGGCCCAGACCCTACTTGTTACTTTTCAACTAAAGTCAACTATCTTTGTGGCATCGAGCTTGGCTTTATCAGGAAAATGTGACTTAAATTATGTCTTGTGATCTTGCGGAAAACTATAACAGTCACCTTCACATGGTCCCAACCTTTTAGAACAAACTGCATCATAACCTTGTGACCTTGTGCCAATATTTATCCTTAACCTCTCTACGAGATCACAATCAAGAACACTTTAAGTAAAGGAATCCTACAACCTTGCGCTATCTATTGATCATTGTGCTTAAGGTACGTGGCAACATCTCACAATACCGTGAGCTAATAATTAAATCCCTTTCAAACCTTTTGATGTTGGGATAAATATTTTTCCTTCTAATATGCATGAGAGACGTGGTAGCATCTCGCACTGCTGCAACCATCTTCAAAGACTTCATGAAACACTTGCAATCTTGTGTCCTATAGTAAACATTAGTTATTTTTTGAGAAATAGGAAATGTGGCACCTCTATGCATGTTCACACCTTAACAACTTAACACTTGAAAAATACTGTGAACCTATGAAAAACTAAACTTAATCACTAGCAGGAAACTATCACATGAGCGCAGCCATTTGGAACTAACCATTAATTTTCATGAAACCTTGTGATAGTCTTAAACTTAATTACCATACTTAACCTCAACGCAAGCTCGCAACATAAAAATGTAACCATACTACCGACCCATGAAATTGCACTACACTTTAACTTAACCACCTCACAAGATTGAAATTGTTTGATATAAATGGATAAGACCGCAATGACTAGGAGATACAGAGGAACTTTAACCGCCTAGAAAAATCACAATCTTAAAATGTTACTTAGATCAAACCTTGCAAACTTCCACCTAATAGTTAAACAAACATTGCTAATTTTTATACACAAAAACTTTGACCACAAAATAGCGGTAAAGAATACCAAGGGTACTTCACTTTGAACTAACTTGCACAGTAATTTGTAAAGACCAATAGGAAAACATCAGCGCAGACCTAAGACTTTTTCTTCCAACTCTAATACTGACTTCATTTTCTGGACAGGTAAAAAATTTAAACAATGAAAAATAATTAATGTCAAATTTTGAAGAAACCTTTACAAAACCCTATCAAAATTTTACAATCCCAATGGTGGCTCTAATTGAGGATAGTTTTCTTCTCGGGATAAGAAGGTAATTCTATAGTATTTGGTTAAGCAGACCAACCATAATAAATAGAGATAAAAACCTAACTGTAAAAGAAACAAGAAAAAAGATAAACATATATACAACCTACCTACTATTCATAGATATAATCCGTTATTCCAAGCAAAATAATGTTTCAATAATTCTCCCTGAACTGGAAATTCCAAAGTTTCTTCAGTCATGTTTTTCAACAAATATGAGTCTTCACCCCATTTGTTGTCAATAATATATGGACCTAACTAGATAGGGTCAAATTTTCCATCTCTACCCTTGTCTTCCAATATATCACTCCACATGAGGATCATATCATTCACCTCAAAATTTGTTATAGTGGTTTTCTTGTCATATAAGCCTTTGACCTGTAGTTGTAATTTTGCATTTCTTGCATATGCGTCTCTTCTTATTTCATCTAGCTACATCTGATCATTTATTCTTATCCTCATTTCATCATCTAAGTCCTCATCCTATGCCTACACAAACTTATACATTTTCATCAAATTATTTTGTGACAACATGGCTTGAATGCCATAAACAAGGTCAAAAGGTGCACATTTGATTTCCTTTTTCACAGTTACCCTGTCAGCCCATAATGCAAATCTTAGTTTGGAATCCAAAGCCTTCTTTCTTTCTTCTATGACTCTCTTGATGATTTTAATCAATCTTTTATTACTTGATTCAGCTCAGGTCATTTCCCTATGGGTGGTATGGAGAAGAATAAAATATTTGAATCCCATACTTCTGACAAAAGTTATCAAATTCATCAGAATTAAAACACATAGCATTGTCTACTACTATTTATTTAGAGCATCCAAATATTATAATAATATTCTCCAAAATATAGTCTACCACCACTTTACTTGTAGCTCTTTTAGTAGGTATAGCCTCTACACACATAGTAAAATAATCAGTACCCACCAAAATCCATGAGTGACCACTACTTTACTTCCCTACAATTTCCCCAATGAAATCTAACCCCCACTACTGAAATAGTTTTTTGAAAATTTACAAGTCTAAGAGGCAAGTTACCATAAAATTTCAACTTACCTGAAAGCCTTTGTAATGCATCATTATTTCTTACCATTTGGTCTGCATCTCTCAAAAAAGTTGGCCACCATAAACTAGACCTTAATATCTTATGAGAAGTTGTTTTATCCATACAATGACCACCACACACTCCACTGTGCATCTCTTCTAAAAGATTTTGGGCTTGTTTCTAATTAACATGCATTTAAGCAATATGCCTTCATTGCTTTTTCACCATAGTTCTCCATTGACTATAACATATTCGATGACATGTAATTTCATGGTTCTTTTCTTATTATCATCCATGTCAGTGGGACAAATCTTATTTTTCAGGTATACAATAAAGTCTTTATACCATTCACACTAGTCAATATCATACATGAATGGCCTTTGACCCTCTTCTAATACATTAACATGGGTAGAATCAATAAATTATTGAGACATTAATTTTTCTAACCCTTGGCCTCTTGTCAATTTGGTAACTTGAACATCAATGCTAAACTCTGTAATCTTGTTCTTCCATCTACATCTTCTCCCATAGACCTTTTGTTGAGTGAAGATGTCTTTAACATTGTATTAGGTTCAACTACTTAAGTGATGAGGTAAATGAAGGTATAATGTATCTTGTTTAGAATTATTCAAATCCTAAAGAATTTGCAAGCAACATTGTATATGTCCTCCCCAATAAGGTCTCAAAATTCTTGAAATAAAGTAAGAGGGAAGTCGTCTGGACTTGGAGCTTTAAAAGATGCAAATGAAAAAAAAAATTCACTTCTTAAAAGGTCACTTGTTTCACAAGATTCCTATTATATCCATATGTAACAAGACATCATGGAATAAAATCCAACATACCAGTAGGGTCTGAAAAGATTTTTTTAGAATTACTTTGGGAGTTAACAAAGAAACCCACCACAATAATGGCTATTTCTTCTTGATCTTTAGTAAAATATCCATTTGGTAGCTGTATTTTCCTTATTCTATTTCTATTTCTATCTTTAAGAGTTGATTGGTGGAAACATTTAGTAATTTTATCTCCTTCAGTAAGCCATTGTATCCTTGATTTTCGTTTCCAGAAAACTTCTTATTTTTTTATATCTTTCAAATTAGAAGCCACCTATTTTTTCCCATTAAAGATATTTCTAAAAGAGGTTCTATTCAATCCTTTAACCTTTTCTTTAATACTTTTGAGTTTCTTGCTATCTTGGATCATAGGAGAGCTAACACAAGGTAAATTCCACCAACTTTCCACAAGACTACAAAATTTTGGGTGCGTGGTCCACATGATTTCATATCTTAAAGGGAAGGGGCCATTTTTCTTGCCTTCATCCCAATCACGGAAAAGGGCATCATTGTTTGATCATATTTTAGATTTAGTATTGAGGATGAAATTAGCAACATTAATCCAATTGGAGGATAATAAAAATTTATCTAGTCTAACTTGACTAAGATTTTTCCCTTGTCTTCTATTGGACCAAGTAAAGGTTGATCCATGGAGCTCTATATCAATCAACCCAGTAGTTAAAATAAAATATCCCAAGTCCATCACATGGATACATTGAAATCTTCAGTGCCACCAGATTTCTCAAAGGGGTACAAAGGGGAGTTAAAGTCACCTCCCACCATCCACTTAGAAAGAAGACCTCCCAAATGATAGAGGAAATTGATCATAAAGATCTTATAGAGAATCTAACATTGGGATCATACAAATTTATCAAGTTCTAAGAGATACCAGAGTTTAAAAGTTTGAAGGTAACAATCAAGTTACATTTTAAGGAGTCAAAAATCACAATATTAGGATTCCAAAGGGTGACCATACCACTAGAAGCACATTCTACATCACTACTCTCTCAATCAAAATTAGACTATTTATTATTAACAATCAATCTTTTCCAAACCATCTTTTTCATTTTAGTTTCCTGTAAAATAAAAATATCAAATTTTTTCCAAAATAACACATTTCAATATGTGCTTCTTGATATGGTTGTTTAAGCCTCTCATATTACAAGATAAAATCCTCATGACAAACTAACATTTCAAGACAACCCAACCTTAGATTTCTCTCCCACTACAAACCATATTGGTATTCTCATTTCTTCTTCTTTTGAACATCAAATAACCCATCAACATTCCTCTATTTTCCATTCTCTACATCCTTCATTATTTCTCTTTCTCTACTCTCCCTTTGTGTCAACTTTCCTTGCTTGGATTCAGAAACAACATATATAGTGTTTTTTCTTCTTTTTCCCTTTCTCTACAATTATGCTTGAGGAAGATTATAAACCATCATCTTTAGTCCTCACTGAAGAAATTGGAGGCGGGGAGGGGGGTGAGGGGAACCCCAATAGGGATAAGTTAGCCTTAAGACTAGAAGGTCTCAGCAGCTTGTTAGTAGACGTTGGATTTATTAAAGGATCATTATTTTCTTTATTGCTTAGGGAAACATCTAAAATAGTAGATTCTTCCATAGAAACTCTTCCAAAATAATTATTTAGGCTAGAGAAGAACTCGATCTCATGGGGAGAGACAAGAATTTTGTTTCCCTCACACTCATTTGAGATATTAAGATCTATAATCACCTTGTTCACTACTTCTTCTTGTAGTTTTTTGGTTGCAAGAGTCAAAATACCATCCACACCCATGTCTACTACATTTTAAGTTTTATTGTAGTTTTTTTCCCATTCATAGATCCTTACTCACCATCTTATCCAAGGTTTTTTTTATAGATCTAGCTCCTATAACCTTTTCCAAAAATCTAGAGTGATAATTGGGACCAGGTAATTGTGTAGAAGTAGAAGCCATTAGATCATCTGAGACCTTATTCTTACTGGGTCTAAGTGAGTCCTCCACTTCTTGGTTAGTAGGGGGAAAACCCTTATTCCTCTCTTCCCATTGAGTTCCTTCTCCTAAGTTTTTTTTTTTTGTTTCTTGTTTTTCTAGAATTTAAAAAATTACTCAAGTGTCTATATTTGTTTACAGATCTAACAATGCACTGTTGCATTATCATATTCCAAATGTTTCTCCAAAGAGCCATACTTATATTAGAGGGTTATAAATAAAGGAAGAACAATATTAACCATAAAATTTACATAGAAACTCACAAAGAGAAGTTGTGATCTTTGCTAAGTAATTATATCCACTACTAGGAGTGAGCCAAATGACTCTGTTGCAAACACTGAGAGGGGGGGATGAATCAATGTTTAACTATTTATTCTATTTCAAAAATTTAAACATAAATTAAATAGAAAACATATGAAGAATAACAAAATAACACATAACACTAGATATGTTTACGGGGAAATCTTGATCAGAGGAAAACCCCAGTGGGAATTAGTACCCACAAATGATTGTACTAGCATAATGAACTTGTTAAGGTTCCTTTACCCTGTAGAAGCAGTATTTACAATGCAAGTAAAATGACCCTATTAGGAGTCTTTAAAAAAACCTTGTTAGGGGTGAGGACTCACTATCCAAGTGCTCACTACTCAATAAAAGAAGGCTACAACCTCCTGAAGATAGATATGCACTATATCTAAAAAATTGAACTGTTGAAGTGACATGGTTATCTGATCAGTTCCTTTTATGCGTTGATGCTTGATCTCTTTAAAGGACTTTATATCATACTGACTATTTCATGCTGCTCATCTTCATCTTTTCTCTTTATATTCTTGACTCTTACCCCCTTATCCAAAATACATATTAAGTATATATATACATACTCAATAGACGCGACCAAAAATAAGACCTTAGTCAGCCTATTAACAATATACACAATGCTTCCAAACTAATTGGATTAATTGTATTTACAAGAGTGATAGGGACATAACTACAAACATATTACATTAGGCTTGTTATCTCTTTTTCTTGCAACACTTACCTAATGATGACAGTATACCTAGTATACTCGGATGCAACCTCTTTTAGGAAAGAGAAAGGCTAATTTCTAAGGATTGGATAATATCCTTCTTTGTTTTTGAGCTCCACAGACTTAGGCAGGTTTTACCCTTTAAAGATTACTGATATCTCAGTCTATGTATTTGGTGGATTGTTTCATTCACTAGGTATGAACCAAAAACCTCACTGTAACAACTTATAGAACACTTTGGAGATTGCAAAGACTAACTTGAAATAGAGTACTATAAGCCAAGATATGGTTTTGATAACATGAACCAATGAGTCAAGGATTTGCATCCTTCTTCCTTTTGTCTTTAGGAGGGATAACCTAATGATTCACTCTCTAAAGAATCAACAATATGGACACTATCCTGCTGACATAAGTCCTTGATGAGTTCAACTCATATATTTTAGTGACAAGTGTGTTTGGAATAATTTTGAATGTTTTGAAAACTTAGATGATGATAGATTATCAGACCTAGGTCTAGATCAGTGCCTATCCTTTGGGTTATAGAGTCAAAAGCTTGAAGTTTCACATAAACAAAACACTATAAGCTGCCTTACAACCCACATGCAATTAGGATAAGTTGCCTTACAAATTATCTGATTACCTCTAAAATACTATATCAAATCCTTAAATACTGATATGCTTCCTGAAAATACTCACAAAACTTAGTTCTTTTCATGAAAGAAACTTACAAGTAATTAGATAGTCACCTTGTAACCAAAATGCTTCGGAATGTCGTACAATCTTAAGAATAAAAAAGAATACACAGGAAATAAAGAGACAACAATAAAGAAGAGTAAAATTGCACCATATTTTATTGATGTAATCCTTCTTGTATACATAAAAAATCTTTTGAAGCTTGAAAGAACACAGGCACAGATTTAGAAAGACTGATTCTTTACATTATATTTTTTATCCTCTCTAACATAAAAAAATTCTCTTCTATGTATATGTCTTCAACCATCTTGGAATCCTTTTAAAAAGGATACTACAAGATTCAGATGGTCTTAGAAAACCTAACCCTAAAACTACAGAAGAGATAAAAGGAAAGAGAGAGAAGAAGCGATGGAATGACCAAGTCAAAAAGATAAAAATAGATATTCTTTGTTCTTCTCCTGATCTAGCGACTTGAATCTGATAGTATACATGGTAGATGGCAGTAGTTATGTCGAGTCTGGATGACCATGCTTTTAGATTTACCTACATTGTCCTTTTGCAATAATTGTCCTCTTTATCTTCAATGGTGAGGTGCCAAGTAGTCATCCTTACTCATCGTCCAAGATTTCTTCTTCAAATGTTGGCTTCCTTCTTTTAGGTGTAGTCATCACTTCCCATGCTTTTACTTCATCGTCTGATGGCCACTTGAAGTCCTGAGTACTTTGTATTTGGACCGTTTGCCTGTCCCATCTTGCATCAATGATATTTTTGACCTCTACTAGAAACTTGTTAATGTCAGTCTCTGCCTTGAAATCTTCGTCCAATATCTTATCGAACCCTCCTATATCAATATCTATTCCTAAAATAAATGCCTCATTACTAGGAATTTTACTGTCAAACTCACCCCTCCAGGCATCTAAGGCCTTTACTTGATCATCATCTCCTCTTAAGGAAGGTATAAATCTGTTAAAATCATCAAAAAAGAGGCTTAACTTTACCTCAATTTGGTTCAATTTTCCCTTAAAGAATGAGAGAGAAATCTTAACTCTTTTGATCTCATCTTCAACTTCAGTCACTTTTTCTGGCAAATCTGATCTCAGGGCCTGCAATGATGCTAGCTTCTCAAATAATTGTACCCTAGTAGACCACTTAGTAAAATAGGGGTTGAGGATAGCCAAATACCCCATCACCTCTGTATGAAAAGCTAGCAATTTGTTATAGGTATTAAGTACAACATTAGATTTATCTTTTAACATGTCAATTCTATGTTGTAACACACCCTTCAATGCTCTTAAAGCAATTGTATTTCCTTTCTCTTCCTCAGGTTTTTCCTCAACCACCTCCTCAGACTTTGCTTTGTCTTCAATTTGCAGGGGCTGTGGCTACATAGGTGCATACATCACCTTATGTTTTGCTTCCAATTCTACCATCAATTTCTTTATCATCTGGTCCCGCTGATAAAGTTGCATTCAGCATAATTCTCTATCTTTTTCCAATGCGCTAGTTTCTTCCACCAATGCGCTACACCTATCAGACAATTATTTAGTTTTGTCTTCTTTCAAGTGAGCCCAGTGTGTCATGATTTGGGATATCTCCAAATCCCCTATATTTTGCATCGTCCATACCATTTGACGGCCCACCATATTCTCTTGAATATTCACCACTTGTGGATTTTGATCTTTTGGGCACAGGCTCCACATTGCAAAGGCCTGAGACTTTGGGTTATACCCAAATCCTTTTATTACATCACCTACCTAAAATTCACTAGCCATCTTGAGGTCTGGTTGTTTCCTTATTTGATCAATTATGAAGGTGGATGCTAAATCCCAGCCCTCAGCCAATAGTATTCCACTTTCCAGCACCAATTTCCTGGCATCCTCTGGTGAAATATCCTCATTTTCAGGTTCATAAGTTTGCAAAGCCACCAATTCCTCATTAGTTATGGTATCCTTACCATCAACTGTCAGTTGAGATCTTATTTTTTCTTTCTTATACCATCTTAGGAAGTCTTTGAACTCCTTAGTTTTCACAAAGTTATCATCATTCAAAAATTATTGTTGATGAATTAATCTTTCATCAATACAGGCCTTAAGAGGCACTTAAACCTCATCATCTAAATCAGGTTGTTGTTTCTTTCCCTCCCTAATTAATTTTCATAGGTTATGATCATATCACCTATTGCCAGGTACTAAGGCCTTAGCCTTATCTTTCTTCTTATTTTTCCCTTCATTTGAAGGCTGACCTATCTCTAATTTCTCCCTCTTTGCATTAGGTTCTTCTATACCATTTGGTTGGGTGACTACTGTCAAATCCACAATGTGGCCCTCAGCTCCTTGCAACTGTGGCATTTAAGCAATATCTTGTTGTGGTGGAGCATACCTAGTAGGACATGCATAATCACTATCACTACTACTATTTTATTCAGACTCTGAATATTCATGTGTTTGAGCACCTTTTTTGTCAACAACCGTATCAAGTTGTTCTATAAGCACATAATACTTGTCTATCATGGCTTTAATCTGTCAAAATATGAGAGATCAGGGTAAAAACCTCCAAAATCCATCCCATTTCTCTTTATTTGCCTCTCAAGATTTAACAGCTCTTGAATCCTCAGCCTTCTTGTATGAATATCATCTTCATATAAGATATTCCTTGTTGCATCTTCCTCTATGCATTCACAATGGACATTAGTATTGGGGATTGTACGAGTATATAGTTTTCTTACCCCCGCCATAAAACCTTTTGGGTCAATATATCTGTAAGGGGCTAACCCCATTCTGTATCCTTCCAACCATTAACCCACTGCATCAATAGCACCCTTGCCAATTGTGAAGTTAAAAATTCTGAATTGCCTAGGGGTCAAAGTCCCCTTCTTATGTGGCACAAAATACTCATTGTCTGTCAACAGTAGCTACCATATAAATTCCATTGCTGCCACTCTTGCTGGTACATAATATGGTAATAGATGAGGTGGGTGAATACACCCATATACCCTAATTATTTTATAGTTTTCTTCCAAAAAGAAATCACCCCAATTATGCTTTCCACCCCACATATCTGTGTATTTACATGGCCTTAGTAGTTGTATAACTTTTAGTGGGATTCTTGTTCTACTGATCCCCAAACTTTGTACTATTGGATACGTGATCCAATTCTGAAAAGCACAATAATCACAGTCCCTAGAAGTGTAATTCCAAACCCTCACCCAAAATTAGATAGGATTTAGTCCTGCTTGGTAGAACCTCTGAGGGGCTAAATTATTAACATCCATGACAACAAAATTGAAATGCAATAGGAGATGCATGAGAATGGAGTAGTGTAAGAACTTGGGCTCCTTCTCCTTTGGATCTTTCAATTTATTCTGTGTTGCAATGAAACCCTCATGCATTTCATCTATGATATGTTGAATATAATCATAACTAGTATTGGAGTGGACTTCTTGTAGGTCCAACACCATCATCAAAATTCCTGCACTAATCTTCTCTGCATCACCATCTATCCCTAGCACTCTACACAGGGCATAGGCAACATACTTGATATAGAAGTGTAAAACCTTGTAATAATATGGGCTGGTCCCAGACATAGGATCCAAATAATTTCTCACTTCTTTCAGCATATGTTTCAGCAACTGGCTTCTAGCATTACCAGGTTTCAAGGTATATCTCTGTTGCTGCTTCGTCATGTCAATTCTGGTGGACATGGTGCTATTTAAGCCAAAGGCTTGCATGAATGAATTTCTATTCAATATCAATAGGGCAGTGCCATCATTCCTTTTGATTTTCTTGGACAAAATATCTTAATGATTGGCCAGGTCTAAGAACAAGTCTACATCTATGAAGACATCAGGAACAATTAACCTGGCTAAACCACAGGTCCAAGGGTTTGACAATGGAATGGCCTTATCAGAATTCTTATAAAAATAATTGAAAAGAGAAAAACCTATTGTTCCTGGACTAACAACATCTTGAACATCTCGATAGTCAGCAATTAGCACATTTGCATTTGCCCTTTTGTTCTGAGTCAAACCAAGAAGCAACCTGAGGAATTCATCTGAATAACTAAATTTTCCATTGGCCTCATCTTCCACCCTCTCACTTTCACCACTTGTTGAGGCTACACTGACCGCTCTACTCATGTTTTCAGTGCTTGAATCTCCTCTTCTTTACCGGTATTGAAACAAATCTATCACTGAGGTCCACAGACTTCCTTGTACATAATTCTGGAAACAATGAGCTCTTTGAACAATGAAAAACCCTACAGTTCTCTAAAATTTCACTTTGCCAGACAACTGAACTCTTCACGTTTTGGAATTCTAAAAGTAAGGTGAATGAAAATGAATAAGCCATCAACTCCTTATAGTAACCATTCAAAGTACATAGCTCACGATTTTTAGAACATTAATTATGTCTTTAATTCCACATACTGTGAACATAATTGAAAACCTAGCCGTAGTTTCTTGAGTGTGACAGGAAAATCAAATTCATAAAACTAAATTCTCGGAAACACCTTATAAAATTCAAACATGCTAACATGTCAACTTGGGATTGGCCCACTGTCATACATCTCAGCTACCCTTTTCAGCACAGTAATCAAAATCTAAAAATCTAATTGGCCGATGAATGATTCATAATGACATATTTGATACTGTCACCTTTTTATAGAATTTGGCATTAAGTGACCACGCGACTACACTTATTTTCTCTGTCGTTGACCCCAATCCTTAACTCATGATTTATCTGGAGACATGGTGACTACACAACTTCCTTACCTTTGCTAACCATAGTCACCATTTTGCGATCATGCGACAATGAGGAAATCAAAGTCGCAAATGGTTATCACTAACCCACATTTTTTTATGAGACTATGCGACTAACTGTTAGTGTTAACTTCTACAGTCATCTCCTAGTTGTCAAATGTTATCTTTCCTTTTCCAGACTGCGTGACTGCCCTTAGTCGCCCGATCGCTAAATGAAAATGCTAAGCACCAAAATTTCTTGAGACAACGCGACAAAGGTATCCTGCCCTTTAATTTATCTGACGACCTCGTGACATACCCTTACCCATTGAGTCGTGAGGACTTTTCTCCTTAGGCTCTTTTATTCTCAGAATTGGTGACTACTATAGGATCTTTCAATGATTTTATCTGATGGCTATCACTTAATCGCCAAGTAACTTCTCATACCCTTAAAATATTCTGAGACCTTGCGACCAACAGAAAATCCTAGTTAGTCTCGTAGTCACTGAATAAATCTTTACCTTTAAGCGATTACTCTGAAGTTCATTTACCTCTTGACACATGTCTTATCTTGATTTGAAAGCTGATTTATCTAGTGACAACCCGACTGTGCTCTATCCCAAATCGCAAAATATTTGTCGCGTAGTCTCAGAAGTTTTAACTTAACTGGCATCTTTTCTAGAGACTGTGTGACAAAGGCTTTTGCATCACACTTCACCTCAGATTTATTTAGCGATTGCGTGACACAAGGAAATCACAATGTCTTGTAATAAACCCTTGACTGTTGAAAACTTCTTGCGACCTCCCAACCTGTCTGTGGGCCCCTTAATATATTATTGTTCTATTTCAATGATTCCGTGATTATGTAACATAAAGAAAATCATGAAGTCTGGTAATGAAAAAGTAATATTCTTATGTTGCATGAGACTATGCGACAAAGGCTAATCGCTAAGTCTGGGATAAAAAGAAATATTCTATTTTAAGTTATGCGACTAGGCGATTAGACACAACTCATGACATAAGAGAGGTAAAAAGGTAACTGAGAAACATAAGCAAACAACACCTTAGGGTTTCTCTTTAAATTTGAACACTGAATAAGAGCTAGGGTTTCAAGCCTTTTGAATATTCTCACAGGTTTAGACTTGAAAACATGAAAACTTGGAGAGGGAAGAGCACAAAGTTGAGGGAAAGAAGCCAAAACCTAGAATACAACCAACAGTGGCTCTGATGAGGATTGGCTAAACATCATTTATGAAAAAGAACCACAGAATCTCTGGTTGCAGACCAACAAAAAAATGGAGGAGAACACCAAAAATAGGAGGGAAACATTTACAGAACCTACGAACAGGGAAAAGACTAAACATATAATACATATTTACTTGTGCACTGCAATGATTTTCATCTGAAGAAAGGTTTGAAAAATTTCCCATGTACAGGAAACTCAAAACCTTCTCCCTCCATATCTGTCAAAAAATATGAGTCTTTGCCAAAATGTTCTGAGATTATATAAGGCCCTAACCATAAAGACTCAAATTTCCTATGCTTACCTCTATCTTCTACCCTTGCATTCCATTGGAGAACTAAGTCACCAGCCTGAAACTTTCTGTTAGTAGCCCTTTTGTCAAACAAATACTTCATTTTCTACTGCAACCTTATGTTCTCCCTCTGACTATCTCTCCTGGTTTCATCTAACTCTATCAATTGTATCATTCTATCTTGCATTGGATCAGAGAAATTTAAATGTTCTTCTTGTATAAATTGGTAAACAGGTAATAAATTATTCATTGGAAACCTTGCTGGTAAACCATATAACAATTCAAAAGGGGATTTACCAGTTGCCTCTATGAGTGTTATCCTATCAGCCCAAAGGGCTAACCTCAACTTTGTATGCCATGTTTTCTTATTTTGTTCCAAAGTCCTTTTTAATATCTTCAATATGCTTTTGTTGCTAGACTCAGCTTGTCCATTAGCTTGTGGGTGATATGGGGATGAGTATGATATTGTAATCCCATACCTTTCACAGTAGCTTGTCATTTCTTCTGATTTGAAACTCATAGCATTATCCATCACTAATTTACTAGGCACACCAAACCCTATTAAAATGTTATCCATGAGAAACTCAGTAACCACCTTGCTTGTCGCTCTCTAGGTAGGAATAGCCTCAATCCATTTAGTAAAGTAATCAGTGGCCACCAATATCTAGCTATGTCCTGCACTAGATTTCTCCTAAAATTCACCAATAAAATCAATCCCCCACATAGCAAAAGGAGCCTCAGTACTTACTGGATTTAGCAATAGAGCACTTGCAAATTTTAATTTGTTAGAAAACCTCTGACATGGTTGACATTTCCTGACATGAATATATGTTTCTTTGAACAAGGTAGGCCAATAATATCCTGACCTCAAAATATTATGGGCGGTAGTCTTAGCAAAAAAGTGACGTCCACATTCCCCTTCATGCATCTCAGCCTGGAATTTGTCAAGGCACAACAACACTATACCATTTTTATCTTTGCAAAACAAATCTCCTTGGATCAGAATATACCTTTGAGTTTGTAACTTTAGACTTCTCTTTTGATTTTCATATAAATGATCAGGGCACTTAGCATTTTTGAGAAAGAAAACAATATCAGCGTAATATGGTTGCCTTTCTATACTAGAAATAGCTTGATCATGTACTTCTGTCTGGTTTAGCTGCACTAAATCTAGATTTTCCTCTCTCATAAGTTTTTCTAGACCTTGTCCTCTTATTAGTTTGGTGATACTGATTTCAATTTGAACTCTTGGATTCTTGTAATCCATTTACATCTCTTACCAGTAACCTCTGACTATGTAAGGATATCTTTTACTGCTGAATGAGGAACATAGGCCTGCACCTTAGCATAGAACAAATAAGGCCTAAAAGATTTTACAGCCTTAACCAATGCATAAGCCTACTTTTCCATTATTTCATAGTTAAGATCTGTAGCCTGCAAGGATCTACTGTAAAAAGCTATAGGATGTTCAAATCCATGTTCATCCTTTTGAAGCAATATGGCAGCAATAGTATGAAATGAGGCAAATGAAAACTAAGAGAAAGGCTTAGTGTAATTTGGAGATTTCAAAATTGGAGCCTCTTGTACTGCCTCTTTAATTCTTTCAAATGATTGCTGAGATTCCTCATTCCAAACAAACTTAGCATCTTTCTTCAGCAATTTCACAATGGGCTTAACAATTTCTGCAAAATTGACTATAAACCTTCTGACAAAATTTATCTTCCCTAAAAAGGACTGAACACCTTTTAAATTTTTTGGAGCAATTACTCTTTGAATTGTTTCCACTCTCTCAGGGTCTATCGTTATCCCTTCTTTGGACACTATATGTCCTAGCAACTTCCCCTCTTTGACCGCAAAATGACACTTCCTAGGGTTCAATGAAACACCATATTCCAAAGATTTGTTAAAAATTTTACCCAGGTGGTCACAGTGATCAAAAGCTTTTTTGGAATATGCAGTCAAGTCATCTTGATAAATGACCATGAATAGATCTATAAAATCCTTGAAAGCAACATCCATGGCTCTTCAAAAAGTTTCTCCTGCATTTATTAATCCAAAAGGCATTCTAATATACACATATGTTCCCCAAGGAGTAGTAAATGCAGTTTTATACTACTCTATTTCTTTAACTAAAACCTGGTTGTAACCTGAAAAACCATTTATCATGGACAACAATTCACAACCAATTACCTTATGCAATATTGTTTCCATATTTGGCAGTGAATAGTTATCTTTCAATGAAGCAATATTGAGGTTCCTGAAATCAACACATAGTCTGATGTCACCATTTTTCTTCCTAACTGGCACTAGATATGATACCCATGTTGAATGTCTAATAGGCTGGATTATCCCAGCATCTTTGAGTTTCATCAACTCTTGTTGCATCTTGGGAGCCAACAAGGGATTAATAGGTCTTTGCTTCTGCCTAAATTGCTTGACTTCTGACTTCAAAGGAATTTCATGCTGAAAAAGGTCTTCTCTATATGCTTTCAAGTCATCATATGACCAAGAAAAGACATGTTTGTATTTTCTCAATAGCTTAATCAGGTTTATTCTTACATGAGAATCCAAACCTTTTCCAATATAAACTATTTGAGGATTATTTTTAGATCCTAAGTTTATTTCTTCTAGATCCTCAACATTGGCATTGCTTATCTTTGATGTAACATTTTGCTGAGTTATAAACAATGCCTCAAGTTCAACCAAACCCCTAGGAATCTGATTAGAACTTAATTGGATGACCTCATTTCCAAAGATATAATCCTTTCCATCATGTTGTTCCAATAAGGAACCACAATCAATACTTTGGTTCTCATAGTGATCTAAACATTGCATGAACCTTAAAATATCTTGATCATCTTGGAACACCTGCCAGTTGTATATGTTGTCCGAGACAACTGGTCTTGTTTTAACTTCAAGTATTGATACCCTATGTAAGGTCAAATCATCATTTTTCATAGCCACATTTGTAGAAAATCAGCCATAATATTTTTTGACCTTTCTATCCAATTTATATTAAAGGCATCAAACATCTCAAGTTGATCCCAAATAGCATGTTTGTAGATTTTCAATCTATCATTCTTCACAACATATTTAGATCTGACCTGTGCTACCACCAACTTAGAGTCACCATAAAACTTTAAACATTTTATACCATGTTTGGTAGCAATTTCAAGTCCTAAGAATAAAGCCTCATACTCTATAGTATTATTTGTACATTGAAAGTCTAACAGAAATGAGTATTTAAAAGTTGTACCTAATGGAGATATGAACAATACCCCTGCCCCTGATCCTTGTTTAGAGCAAGCACCATCAAAGTACATTTTCCAAAATCCATCTTCTTGCAAAATTAATTCTCTATTCAAAAGGTCATCTTCTTGATTTTTATACTCATCTCTTTGCATTCTAAAATTTTCCATGTCTATGTCAATGCAACAGTTCACATGAGTATCCTCATATTTTTCTATCATGTGGGGAGTTCGGATTTCTCTCAAGATATTAACGTTTTCTCCAGCAATGTTGAAAGTAGCATATGATAAATCATTTTGTATACTACCGCTCATTGAAGCACTCCATTTTCTTGATAAAAACATGCCATAATGAGGTAGTATGTCAACCACTAGGACATTCATTTTCATCACTACATCAGGGCAAACCACTAGTCGATAAGGCATAGCCTCAATAGTTCCAATAATAGGGACCTCTCTGGAATCCATAGCTCTGCATCTGCCATGAGGTGTATCAACTTGTGGCCCCATTGCCTTCATGATTTCAATTGGCATGACTGTATTTGAGGCTCCTGAATCAATCATGCAATTCTTGAGCATTTTATCATTAATTATCAATGAGAGAAAAAATGGGTCAACAACTTTTGGAGAAGAAGTTGCATTTAGGAATATTTGAGGAATTTCAGATGTCAACACCTCCAATTCATTTCCCTTTGTAGTTGGCCTTTCAGAAACCACCACTAGACCCTGAACCTTTATTGTGGGTACACTATTTAATAATGACATCACTTTCTCTTTATGTTCTTTGATCCTCATCATTTCTAAAAATGGAACCTTAACTATCATCTGGAACAAGCACTGACCCATGTCTACAAGAGTATACCTCACATCTGAACACTTTGACTTGTCGATAATAGCATCATTTTCCTCGTTGTGTTCCTTTTGAACTGACTCAGGAACAAAATTTGGCTCTATGGATTTTGTAACAATCATGACCTTGTGTTTATTTACACTTTCATTAGGTCCTTCCTTTTTCTAAACATACTTAGTGTCTGCCTTGTTTTCCTTTATAAAGACACCTGAAGGTTGGCTACTAGTTCCACCTACCACCCTGTTCCTTAAGTGATAATTGCTTCTAGCTTTATTCACTAACTCAGTAGTAATTCTAGCCTTCTCTTCATCTGAAGATTTCCTTATGAGTGGAACATCCTGACCTTCTTGAGCATAACATATTATATTGTCATCAGTTTCATCAGTCTCACTATCAGATAAGATCTGTGGGTGATGATTCTTAATCCTTTTTTGTGAGACATAGGAATCATGATTCTCCTCCTCATTGTTTGAATCAACATCATGGCATGAAAAGGTATTGGTCATACTATGATCACAGTGATCCCCTTCATCCTTTTCTTGTCCCTCACTTTCCATTAAATCCAAGGAGACAACACAAAAATTAGGATTATGAGGAGCGTCACAAGCCTCACACCATGTCTCCTCATTGCAGAAATGGATAGAATTTCTATGTAGGGGGTCTGGAGTTTTATTGTCTATTTTTTCCCTTTTGCGTGCAATAATAGGCTTTCCATCTTTGAATTGAGTTCCATACAGATGATTTTGCATTCTATTCTGAGGATTATAAGTAGTATTGAAAGAAGTTCTATTATTCTGAGGAGCCCTATATTCCTTATATTCCAGCTCTTTCAAATTGCTCTTGATAAACCTTGCATCATCCCTCCTATTTAGTTTACCAGACACTCTTCTGTTCATTTCAATATTGACTGCTATTTTATAAGCATCAGTAAGAGTTCTGGGGTTTTTATCTCTCAGAGCATATCCCATCTTGGAATCAAAGGTATTTAAATAAGTTGCTAGACATACCTCTTCATCTAGCTTTATCTTTTGGAATAGCTTATGCATAGCTCTTTGAAATCTTGTGTTAAACTCAGTAACCTCTTCATCGTAATTTTTCTTGATATTATTGAACTCATTCAATAAAAAGCCTTTATTTGTTTTGTCTCCATAATGATCTTTAAATAATTCAATCAACTCATCCATAGAAACAACAGAGCCATTAGCAAGGCTTCTAAACCATTCTCTTGCATCCTCAACAAGGGACTAAACAAATAACTTCATTAGTACATCTTCATGGGTGATATTCAAGTCATCAACAAAGTCAATAAATTTCCTTAAATGTGTTTCACAATAAATCACATTAATACTAGCAAACTTTGGGAGCTTTTATCCTATATCACCCACATCTTTAGGAAAAGCATTAGGGTACTCAGGGATACCAACAAAATCAAATTTTTTGTACCTCTCATTATGCAGTGGTTTCCTTTTAAAATTATCATCCTCTTTAGCCGTAATAGCTTTTCTTCTAAAAGTTGTATTATTCTCTGGTCCGGTATAAGAATATTTTTAAGATTGTAAAAAATCTATCTTTTTCTTCTTTTCAATTGTGGCAGCTTCCATTTGTGCCTTTTCCAACATTTTTTCCATGGTTTCTTTTTCAATTATCAATTTTTCTAAATCAATTTCTAACTTAGACATTTGTTCAACCATAGGCTTCTGAATTTTAGGTTCTTGATCTCTATGTTCACCCATCTTTTGTTTACCCTTATTTATTTGTAAAATAGAAGCTTTATGAGTGAATGGTATTTCTTGGTTCTTCTTAGACCTCTCTATTTCTTTCATAGTTTTGTGTTTTGGAAGTCTTTTTCTATTGTTATCAAGAGCCTTATGATCATTCCTTTTCTTTCTCATTTCTCTTTCTCTCTTCATTTGTTGAACTAGGGCAAGTTGTTTCATAATAAACTTCTCTTCATTGGCTAGCATATCAGAAGGGGCATCTTCTAAATCTGAACTAGGTGTAGAAATCTCTTCTCTCTCATTTGAAGTAGAAGTAACTATGGGTGTATCTAATACTCTTTAAGTAACCTCCTCATAATCTAAAGTATTTCCATCATGAGAGTGTTGAATAGTATTCATATCATTCCTAATATTTACCTCTTCACCCTTTAAAGGGGTTTCATTCATATCAACTTGATTCTTCTTTTTCCTCCAAGAGGTTCCAACCCTTAAAGATGATGGGATTCCTTCATGTAATACCCTCTCTAGATCAGTTCTCACCCTTGACCTAGTATTCATTCTGTAAGACATTTATTTCTTTTGCACTAATCTTAGAGATGTCCCTTTTAGAGTCGCCACCCAAAACTTGGGATGAATACTTATCAAGAGAGTATTTTAACAATAACCATAAATATACTTGTAAAAAATTTTAAAATTTTAAGTGCCAGAGATCATGATTACTTGGGAAAGAGATATTTTGCAGATTCTTGACAAAACTTTTAAAATCTCTTAGACTCCCCAGTGGAGTCGCCAATTTGTTAGCTCTTTTTCTTGCAACACTTACCTAATGATGATAGTATACCTGGTATACTCAGATGAAACCTCTTTTAGGCAAGAGAAAGGCTAATTTCTAAGGATTAGATAATATCCTTCTTCATTTTTGAGCTCCACAGACTCAGGCAGGTTTTACCCTTTAAAGATTACTGATATCTCAGTCTATGTATTTGGTGGATTGTTTCATTCACTGGGTATGAACCAAAAACCTCACTGTAACAACTTATAGAACACTTTGGAGATTGCAATGACAAACTTGAAATAGAGTACTATAAGCCAGGCTATGGTTTTGATAACATGAACCAATGAGTCAAGGATTTTCATCCTTCTTCCTTTTGTCTTTAGGAAGGATAACCTAATGATTCACTCTCTAAAGAATCAACAATATGGACACTATCCTGCTGACATAAGTCCTTGATGAGTTCAGCTCATATATTTTAGTGACAAGTGTGTTTGGAATAATTTTGAATGTTTTGAAAACTTAGATGATGATAGGTTATCAGACCCAAGTCTAGATCAATGCCTATCTTTTGGGTTATAGAGTCAAAAGCTTGAAGTTTCACATAAACAAAACACTGTAAGCTACCTTACAACCCACATGCAATTAGGATAATTTGGCTTAAAAATTATTTGATTACCTCTAAAATACTATATCAAATCCTTAAATACTGATATGCTTCCTGAAACTACTCACAAAACTTAGTTCTTTTCATGAAAGAAACTTACAAGTAATTAGATAGTCACCTTGTAACCAAAATGCTTCGGAATACCTCACAATCTTAAGCATAAAAAAGAATACACAGGAAATAAAGAGACCAAAATAAAGAAGAGTAAAATTTCACTGTATTTTATTGATGTAATCCTTCTTGTATACATAAAAAATATTTTGAAGCTTGAAAGAACACAGGCACAGATTTAGAAAGACTGATTCTTTACATTATATTTTTTATCCTCTCTTACTTAAACAAATTATCTTCTATGTATATGTCTTCAACCATCTTGGAATCCTTTTCAAAATGATGCTACAAGCTTCGGATGGTCTTACAAAACCTAACCCTAAAACTATAGAAGAGACAAAAGGAAAGAGAGAGAAGAAGAGGTGGAATGACCAAGTCAAAAAGATAAAAATAGATATTCTTTGTTCTTCTCCTGATCTAGCGACTTGAATCTGATAGTATACATGGTAGATGGCAGTAGTTATGTCTATTCTAGATGACCATGCTTTTAGATTTACCTACATTCTCCTTTTGCAATAACTATCCTCTTTATCTTCAATGGTGAGGTGCCAAGTAGTCATCCTTACTCATCGTCGAAGATTTCTTCTTCAACTGCTGGCTTCTTTCTTTTAGGTGTAGTCATCACTTCCCATGCTTTTAATTCATCATCTAATGGCCACTTGAAGTCTTGAGTACTCTGTATTTGGACCATTTTCTTGTCCCATCTTGCATCAGTGATATTTTTTACATCTACTAGAAACTTGTTGATGTCAGTCTCTACCTTGAAAGCTTCGTCCAATATCTTATTGAACCCTCTTATATCAATATCTGTTCCTAAAATAAATGAGTCATTACTAGGCATTTTATTGTCAAACTCACCCCTCCATGCATCTAAGGCCTTTAATTGATCATCATCTCCTCTTAAGGAAGGTATAAATCTGTTAAAATCATCATAAAAGAGGCTTAACTTTACCTCAATTTGGTTCAATTTGCCTTTAAAGAATGAGAGAGCAATGTTAACTCTTTTGATCTCATCTTCAACTTCAATCACTTTTTCTGGCAAATCTAATCTCAGGGGCTGCAATGATGCTAGCTTCTCAAATAATTGTACCCTAGTAGACTACTTAGTAAAATAGGGGTTGAGGATAGCCAAATACCCCATCACCTCTGTATGCAAAGCTGGCAATTTGTTATAGGTATTAACTACAACATCAGCTTTATCTTTTAAGATGTCAATTCTATGTTGTAACACACCCTTCAATGCTCTTAAAGCAATTGCATTTCCTTTCTCTTCCTCATCTTTTTCCTCAACCACCTCCTCAGAATTTGCTTTGTCTTCAATTTGTAGGGGCTGTGGCTGCATAGGTACATACATCACCTCAGGTTTTGCTTCCAATTCCTCCATCAATTTCTTTATCATCTGGTCTCGCTGATAAAGTTGCATTCAGCATAATTCTCTATCTTTTGCCAATCCGTTGGTTTCTTCCACCAATGTGCTACACCTATCAGACAATTGTTTAGTTTTGTCTTCATTCAAGTGAGCCCAGTGTGTCATGATTTGGGATATCTCCAAATCCCCTGTATTTTGCATCGTCCATACCATTTGACTGTCCACCATATTCTCTTGAATATTCACCACTTGGGACTTTTGATCTTTTGGGCACAGGCTCCACATTGCAAAGGCATGAGACTTTGGGTTATACCAAAATCCTTTTATTACATCACCTACCTGAACTTCACTAGCCATCTTGAGGTCTAGTTGTTTCCTTATTTGATCAATTATGAAGGTGGATGCTAAATCCTAGCCCTCAGCCAATAGTATTCCATTTCCCAACACCAATTTCCTGGCATCCTCTGGTGAAATATCCTCATTTTCAGGATCATAAGTTTGCAAAGCCACCAATGCCTCATTAGTTATGGTCTCCTTACCATCAACTATTAGTTGAGATATTATTTGTTCTTTCTTATACCATCTTAGGAAGTCGTTGAACTCCTCAGTTTTCACAAAGTTATCATCATTCAAAATTTCTTGTTGATGAATTAATCTTTCATCAATACAGGCCTTAAGAGGCACTTCAACCTCATCATCTAAATCAGGTTGTTGTTTCTTTCCCTCCCTAATTGCTTTTCTTAGATTATGATCATATAACCTATTTCCAGGTACTAAGGCCTTAGCCTTATCTTTCTTCTTATTTTTCCCTTCAGTTGAAGGCTGACCTATCTCTAATTTCTACCTCTTTGCAGTAGGTTCTTCTATATCATCTGGTTGGGTGACTACTGTCAAATCCACAATGTGGCCCTCTGCTCCTTGCAACTGTGGCATTTCAGCAATATCTTGTTGTGGTGGAGCATACCTAGTAGGACGTGCATAATTACTGTCACTACTACTGTTGTATTTAGATTCTGAATAATCAAGTGTCTGAGCACCTTTTTTGTCAAGAACCGTATCAAGTTGTTCTATAAGCACATAATAGTTGTCTATCATGGCTTTAATCCTGTCAAAATATGGGAGATCAGTGTAAAAACCCCCAAAAGCAATCCCATTTCTCTTTATTTTCCTCTCAAGATTTAATAGCTCTTGAATCCTCAGCCTTCTTTTATGAATATCATCTTCATCTAAGATATTCCTTGTTGCATCTTCCTCTATGCATTCATAGTGGACATTAGTATTGGGGATTGTAGGAGTATATAGTTTTCTTACCCGTGCCATAAAACCTTCTGGGTCAATATATCTATAAGGGGCTATTCCCATTCTGTATCCTTCCAACCATTGACCCACTACATCAATAGCACCCTTGCCAATTGTGAAGTTAAAAATTCTGAATTGCCTAGGGGTCAAAGTCCGCTTCTTATGTGGTGCCAAATGCTCATTGTAAGTCAACAATAGCTGCCATATAAATTCCATTGTTGCCACTCTTGCTGGTACATAATATGGTAATAGATGAGGTGGGTGAATACACCCATATACCCTGATGACTGTATAGTTTTCTTCCAAAAATAAATCACCCCAATTATGCTTTCCACCCCACATATCTTTGTATAGTTGTATAACTTTCAGTGGGATTCTTGTTCTACTGATCCCCAAACTTTGTACTATTGGATACATGATCCAATTCTGAAAAGCACAATAATCACAGTCCCTAGAAGTGTAATTCCAAACCCTCACTGAAAATTGGATAGGATTTTGTCCTACTTGGTAGAACCTCTAAGGGGATAAATTATTAACATCCATGATAACAAAATTGAAATGCAATAGGAGATGCATGAGAATGGTGTAGTGTAAAAACTTGGGCTCCTTCTCCTTTGGGTCTTGCAATTTATTCTATGTTGCAATGAAACCCTCATGCATTTCATCTATGATATGTTTAATATAATCATAACTAGTATTGGAGTGGACTTCTTGTAGGTCCAACACCATCATCAAAATTCCCGCACTAATCTTCTCTGCATCACCATCTATCCCTAGCACTCTACACAAGGCATAGGAAACATACTTGATATAGAAGTGTAAATCCTTGTAATAATATGGGCTGGTCCCAGACATAGGATCCAAATACTTTCTCACTTCTTTCAGCATATGTTTCAGCAACTGGCTTCTAGCAATACCAGGTTTCAAGGTATATCTCTATTGCTGCTTCGTCATGTCAATTCTGGTGGACATGGTGCTATATAAGCCGAAGGCTGGCATGAACAAATTTTTGTTCAATATCAATAGGGCAGTGCCATCATTCCTTTTGATTGTCTTGGACAAAGTATCATAATGATTGGCCAGGTCTAAGAACAAGTCTACATCTACGAAGACATCAAGAATAATTAACCTGGCTAAACCACAGGTCCAAGGGTTTGACATTGGAATGGCGTTATCAGAATTCTTATAAAAATAATTGAAAAGAGAAAAACCTATTGTTCCTAGAGTAATGACATCTCGATAGTCATCAATTAGCACATTTGCATTTACCCTTTTGTTCTGAGTCAAACCAGGAAGCAACTTGAGGAATTCATCTGAATAATTAACTTTTCCCTTGGCCTCATCTTCCACCCTCTCACTTTCACCACTATTCGAGGCTACACCGATCGCTCTACTCATGTTTTTAGTGCTTGAAACTCCTCTTCTTAATTGGTATTGAAACAAATCTATCACTAAGGTCCACAGACTACCTTGTGCACAATTTTGGAAATAATGAGCTCTTTGAACAACGGAAAACCCTGTAGTTCTCTGAAATTTCACTTTATCAGACAACTGAACTCTTCATGTTTTGGAATTCTAAAAGCAAGGTGAATGCAAATGAATAAGCCATCAACTCCTTATAGTAACCATTCGAAGTACATAGCTCATGATTTTTAGAACATCAATTATGTCTTTAATTCTACATACTGCGAACATAATTGAAAACCTAGCTGTAGTTTCCTGAGTGTGACAGGAAAATCAAATTCATAAAACTGAATCCTTGGCAACACCTTATAAAATTCAAATGAGCTGACATATAAACTTGGGATTGGCCCACTATCATACATCTCAGCTACCCTTTTTAGCACAGTAATGAAAATATAAAAATTTGATTGGCCAATGAATGATTCATACTGACATATTTGATACTGCCGCCTTTTTATAGAATTTGGCATCAAGCGACCACATGACTGCACTTATTTTCTCTATCGCTGACCCCAATCCTTAACCCGTGATTTATCTGGAGACATGGCGACTACACAACTTCCTTACCTTTGCTAACCACAGTCACCATTTGGCGATCACGCGACAATGAGGAAATAAAAGTTGCGAATGGTTATCACTAACCCACATTTTTTTATGAGACTATGCGACTAAATATTAGTGTTAACTTCTGTAGTCATCTCCTAGTCATCAAATGTTATCTTTCCTTTGCCAGATTGCGCGACTGCCCTTAGTCACCCGATCGCTAAATGAAAATGCTAAGCACCAAAATTTCTTGAGACAACGCGACAAAGGTATCCTGCCCTTTAATTTATTTGACGACCTTGTGACATACCCTTAGCCACTGAGTCACAAGGACTTTTCTCCCTAGGATCTTTTATTCTCATACTTGGCGACTAAAGTAGGATCTTTCAATAATTTTATCTGACGGCTATCACTTAATCACCAAGTAACTTCTCATACCCTTAAAATATTCTGATACCTTGCGACCAACAGAAACTCCTAGTTAGTCTCGTAGTCACTGAATAAATATTTACCTTTAAGCAATTACTCTAAATTCCATTTACCTCCTGACACATGTCTTATCTTGAATTGAAATCTGAGTTATTTGGTGACAACCCGACTGTGCTCTATCCCAAACCGCAAAAGGTTAGTCGTGTAGTCTCAAACGTTTTAACTTAACTGGCATCTTTTCTAGAGACTGTGCGACAAAGGATTTTACATCACACTTCACCTCAGACTTATTTAGTGATTGCGCAACACAAGGAAATTGCAATGTCTCGTAATAAACCCTTGACTGTTGAAAACTTCTTGCGACCTCCCGACCTGTCTGTGGGCCCCTTAGTATATTACTGTCCTGTTTCAATGATTTCGCGATTATGAGACATAAAGAAAATTGCAAAGTCTAGTAATGAAAAAGGAATATTCTTATGTTGCATGAGACTACACAACAAAGGCTAATCGCTAAGTCTGGGATAAAAAGGAATATTCTATTTTAAGTTATGTGACTAGGTGATTAGACACAAATCATGACATAAGTGAGGTAAAAAGGTAACTGAGAAACATAAGCGAACAACACCTTAGGGTTTCTCTTTAAATTTGAACACTGAATAAGAGCTAGGGTTTCAAGCCTTTTGAATATTCTCATAGGTTTAGACTTGAAAACATGAAAACTTGGAGAGGGAAGAGCACAAAGCTAAGGGAAAGAAGCCAAAACCTATAATACAACCAACAAGGCTCTTGGCCTTTGCAGAATAAAATAATATACGCTGATCCAAAATATGAAGTTGGCTTCATACTCTATTTTCTAAACTGTTAGTGCACTTAATCTTTCTGTAACTTTTTTGTACTATCATTCCATACCATGTGTGTATAAGGTAAACATAAATACATATCATATAGCTTAATTATGAATGCACATAGCCTAATTCGATTGTACGCATGTGTGCTGGTGCTCTAATCGACTGTATATCTATGTTTTGTTCTCTCTTCCATACTTAGCCAATTTTGCTCTTCAAAGTTTACTATCAAAACTTTATATGACTTTTTTTCCATAATGACAACACAAAATATGTAATATTCTCCCTGAGAGTCAACTTTCCAACAATCTCCCCCTTTGTCATTAATGGTAACGAAGGAATGTGGCCAAGTTACTCAAACTTTGACTAACACCAAAAAACTGTATATTATAACTTTGTCTATATAACATACATTACTACCCCTTTGACATTAATGACAAAGGTGTCAAAATTCTAATTCTCTAGATACTTACTCCATGTACACATCTAGATAAGCAATCTGCAGATTCTTGATCTCTTGCTACTAGAATGACTTCGGTGTAGCAAGTGTCTGAAGATTGGTGCATAAGGCATATGTTAGCTTCTCCATCTTTGTCAGATCCAAGTAGGGTCCTTGATTATATGTAGCAATGGTTGCATCTATCTCTTTTATGTTCTCATTTAGAACAGCTAGTGATAGCGCAAGTGCATTTCTTAGTTGAGTCTGTCTAGTTCTTATCTTGGTGATCTCCAACTTAGCCTTTTCAATCTTATCTAACTTCCCTTGATAGATATTGTTGCATACATTAATGTCTTGTGAGGATGTTTCAATTGATTTTCTTATAGTTTCAACCAAGATATCAGCTTCCTCAATCTTGTTGATGTGCTCTGAGGTGAATTTTACTATGTCCATGCAGTTTGCTATTACTTCTCTACCTTTAGCTGCTAGTTCTTTCAAGATTGCTTGACCAATCTTCAATGAGTTCAGATCTAAAGAGAAATTATTTATCAACTCATCTAATATTTTCTTCTTTTACTCATCTTCTGCAATTTTAGTAGCAGAGTCTCGTCATCAACTGATTGAATCTTAGCCACTTTTTTATCTGCTGGCACTAAGTCATTCAGAATGTTCACTATCTCCAAAAAGAAAGGATTTCTCATGACTTGTTTCTCTTTGGCTTTATCCATGGCTAGCACACTGATCTTAATTAAATCTTCTTCTTCCCAAGCATCTAGATTTGTTGAATCAAGGGTAAAACTTGACAACAATGATGGTTTGATGGATGGAGTATGTATTACATTCTAACTGGCATCCATATATTCACTCTTCACAAGTATCTCCATAACTGGTATTTCATTAGTTTGATTGTCTTCCTCACTATTCAAGTCTATTGAATCTTTAGAGGGAACTTCATCCTACTGTAAGGAAGTGTTATTAGTGCATATTTTCTCTGTCTCTTAAGTGCTAACAAATGCTTTATCAACTTTGTCCATGTCATTGTCAGAAGTGGTCATGGATATTTTAACATCATAAATAACAATAGTTTCTTCTGAATCTTTGACTGTATCAGAAGGTGTTAAAATAGTATGCGCTAAATCCTATGGAAATTTTATAGGCGCACTTTGAATCACTGGTTCTTTATCCTATTTGGGCAGGAATGGAGTCACATTTTCTGTAGGCATCATTGATGGATACATATGTCTATCCAGAAATACTTTCTCAAAATCTTCCTGAGTCTCTTCACCAACCAATTCATACTCTTTGTTCATGATATGGAGAGTTCTTATTTTGGTTCTGAGATGAGGTTTGACCAAATCCAATAGTATAGCTTTCTCATCATGTGATAAAATAGGGAGAAGACTATCCAATGTTTCTTCTCTTATCCTCTTCAATTTATTGCCTCTTCAATAGGTCAAGTATGTTCCATACTTTGTCTGGTATGACTGTTTTGAGTTCCAATACTGACCTCTTGAATTTAATCATATGAGAGATAATCATTGAGTGAATTTTTTATTTATCTATCTCTTGGTATTTGTCATAGACATTCCTAATAGAGTCTAGTCTACCTTCATTGACAATTATATTCTTTAGGACTATTATACTAGGTCTGGATCCTACCTCAGGAGGGACTTGAGTGTTATTTAACTTGCTCCTTGTTTTCCTTGAGGATGGGTGACCTGTGGGAGCTTGCTTCCTCCTTCTGGTCAACTTACTTGGTACTGATGGTGGAGATGCTTCCAAATCAATAGTAGTAGAGGATGTAGATGTACCTTCATCAAATTTATTCTTCTTCTTCTTGGGGATATCATAACATTTTTCTCCATTTTCACCTTTGCAACAGTTTTCTCAAGTTCTTTTGCAATCTTAGCTTCCCTAGACTTTATCTAGGTCTTCTTGAGTGACATCATGAACTCTTAGGATGTTGGATGTAATCCTTGATGCCTTTATTTTATTGTCTACACTGTATAAGACAAAATCAAATTGATTTGTCTTTTCTTTGTAAGTATGACATCGAGGTTCATTAGGGTCCTTAGGCTGAGATAAGAGGACTTGTGCATATCCTTCCAAAACTTTCTCTTCAACTTCATCTCCAAGTGGGTAAATCCATTTTGTTCTAGGCTCAACTGCCTCCAAGAAAGTATAGTCAATTTCCACCATGAAGTATATGGTGTCTTTGTATTTCTCAACTATCTTCTCTGATAATCTGAACCTTTTCTACATTTTGATCCTGAATGTTTTTATCTCTATATCCATAGAGTCCTTAGCACTACTCTCTGATGTAGCCTTTAGTGAAATTTGTGACATGGTAGGTTTACTCATGTCTAGGTAAAGATTAGCAACTTTACCAACAATGTGAAAGTATAGATAGATGATCAAAGAGCCAAATCTAAATATCTTTCTCATGTCATGCTTGATAGCTCTGATAGTGTCAATCAGTTGTGCATGCAATATTTCACATAGATTGTACTAAGTATTATCCTTTTCCATCTTTATTGTTGCTAGGATAGTAGCTCCAGATACACTATTCAATCTACTTACGTCTTGGAACTTATATCCTAGTATCATAATGACCAATTTGATGTCATTTTCCTTAATGGGATCAACAGTCATTCCGCACCTATCACTCCTGGATAAGCATGCTTGTTCACCCTGCTTCTTAACATCCTTACCAGTGTGAAGAATTGGTCCAGTCTTAGGAATTCCATTCATATCATGAATTAAGTCTGCAGTAATGTGGATAGGAACTTCACCAATCCAATATAGGTCATCATGTATCCTGCTCAGTAGGATTTTAACCTATTTTGGATCATAGACTTTGTGTGTGTTAGAATACTTGAAGATAGGGTTATCAGTGAGATGCGCATATTCGTCTTTGAAGGAATAGTATGGTTTCATCATTGAAGCCATAAGAGTAGCTATATTGTTATCTCCAATAGTTTCCTTCTTGCAATATATATATGCATGAATGTCTTATAAATGTACAAATCCTAAAGAAGTCTTAGAAAATGATCCTTCAACATCATCTAATATGGACTTGAATGGATGCTTCTTGAACATGAATCTTTTCCTTTTAGCAATGTCAATACAACAGGGGTTTCCATACATACTTGTTGATTGATTAAATAGGGTTTCATTGCAATTCTGAAATGATGTGACTACTAGGGTTCTATTTTGAATTCAATCTGTTCACCAACCAACAAAATCATTAACCTTTACTTATTTTATGCTAAGATCTCATGTGCTCTCTGAGTGCTCAATATCGAATGCAAAGTGATGATTAAAGATCTTTTACAATCTTATATAAAGGATTATTGCATTTAGTGCTCGTTGTCGTAAAGCGGTTTGCATAGAGAATTTCAATCTTTTCTTATGTCACTTTTCAAGCTATGCATCTATGCATACTTCCCCAATTTTTCACCTAATACATGAATTCATAGGCACATAATCAAAGGTGAGTATACTAGCCATGCAAGGGTTTAGATCTAGAATAGCTCCCCTTAAGACTATGAGGGTCAACTAACCAGAAGTAGAAGGTGAGGCCACTATGGATGCATCTACTACTTTTTTGTCATCATTATCCTTCTTTAATTCAACCCAAATTTTATCTGAATCAACTTTAGCTTGTACAAACTTAACTTCTCCTAATTCTTCAAATAGTGACTTTTTAGGATTTTGTTGTCTTTGTGCTCTTGACCTACAAAACTTTGAGATGTGTTCAGATTTGCCACATGAGTGACAAATGATAGGAGGTCTGATGTTATTAGTCATCATGCTACACTGCTTGGCTATGTGTCCATAGTAATTATATATATGACATGTAATTTTCTACAAGTTTCTTTGAAGTTGATTTTTCTGATTGTATTGAGTCATATTTCTTTGGTTTTGTTGCGACTAATTTCTTTGACTTGTTCTGAAATGTATAGCCCAATGACCAAAATTATTATAGGTGTAACAATAGCCATTGAAAGGTCTTACCTCTTTACAATCTCTTTCCAAGTGTCCATGCTTGTTACAAGCATAACAAGTTTTGTTAACTATCTTAAGTTAATCTTTAGGTGGATCTATTTTAGCCTCTACAAGATTCTCAGTTTTCTTTTCTTCAGTAGATGTCTCTTGTGTTTTGTTTCTTTCTTGCATTGAATTGATCTCAATTTGAGCTATACTGTATCCAACACCAGTAGTATCACCTTTTATCTTCTGTGCATAAAGCTGTGATTGAATTAAATCAGAACTTGTGTGAAGTTTATCAATCTTATATTTTCCTTCTGTTAATTTAGATTCTATTTTTTTCTTGATGTTTTCTAACTCCAAGATTTTCATGTTTTCTAATTTTTTACTCTCTTTGGTATTTTCTTCAATAGTTGTTAGGATATCTGTAAGTTGTTCATTTAGATCCTCAATCTTATCTTTTAAAGACATGTTCTCTTCATTCAGTTTCTTGACCATTTTTCCCAAATCATTTGTAGAGCAATATTTTCTTAACTTTTTGATAAGCATTTGTGAGCCGTCAACTTTTAGTTTAGGTTCCTCATTTTCTTTTTCAGATCTATCAAGATCTTCAATGGCTGCTTCAAGATTCTTTTTGAGATGTTTCACTTCTGATGAATCCATGATCTCCTCAAGTGATTAAACTTTATTTCAGAGGACCAGAGCTTGGAAACACTAAGAGGGGGGTGAATCACTGTTTAACTATTTATTCTATTTCAGCAATTTGAACATAAATTAAATAGACAACATATGAATCATAACACAATAACACATAACACCACATATGTTTATGGGGAAACCTTGATTAGAGGAAAACCCCGGTGGTGATTAGTACCCACAAACGATTGTACAAGTATAATAAACTTGTTAAGGTTCCTTTGCCCTGTAGAAGCAGTCTTTACAATGAAAGTGAAATGACCCTATTAGGAGTCTTTAAAAAAAACCTGTTAGGGGTGAGGACTCACTATCCAAGAGCTCACTACTCAATAAAATAAGGCTACAACCTCCTGAAGATATATATGCAATAGATCTAAAAAATGACTTACTGAAGTGACACGACTATCTGATTAGTTCCTTTTATGAGCTGATGATTGATCTCTTTAAAGGACTTTATCTCATACTCACTAGTTCATGCTACTCATCTTTATCTCTTCTCTACATATTCTCAACTCTTACACCCTTATCCAAAATACATATTAAGTATATATATACATACTCAATAGATGCGACCGAAAACAAGACCTTAGTCGGCCCATTAACAATATACACAACGCTTCCAAACTAATTGGCTTAAGATTGTTTACAAGAGTGATAAGGACATAAATACAAACATATTACATTAGGCACTTCACCTTTGCACAATAAAATAATATACATTGATCCAAAATCTGAATTCGGCTTCATACTCTATTTTCTGAATTGTTAGTGCACTTAATCTTTCTGTAACATTTTTGTACTGTTATTCCATACCATGCGTGTATAGGGTAAACATAAACACATATCATAGAGCTTAATTATGAATGCGCATAGCCTGATTTGATCATACACACATGTGCTGGTGCTCTGATCGACTATATATCTCTGTTCTATTTTGTCTTCCATACTTAGCCAATTTTTCTCTTCAAAGTTTTCTATCAAAACTTTATATGACTTTGTTTCCATAATGACAACACAAAATAAGTCATATTCTCCCTAAGACTCAACTTTCCAATAGACTCATCTATTCCTCTAAACACTTCAATGTTTCAAAACTCTAAGAAATGGATAGGGAGGTGTATCCATGTGGGGATCAGAGCACCTAGGTCACTATGGGGATCAAAACTAGGTTTCCATTTAAATAAAGAAAATAATATTTCTTTGATTACTCCCATAAGTACAAGGCATGTTTGTGAGAACATACATCAAATCATCTTTATTAAGAAAAATAAAAAGGAAGATACTATTAGACATAACATTGATTTTGACATGTCAGCTTAATTTCCATTATGAGGAGACCCATTTTTAAATTTATTAAATAGAGGGTCTAAAGGAAAGAAACTTACCAACCAAGGAAAACTCAAACTCAACAATCATATTTTGTAATATTTAATTAAGAGTGTGAATCATTTTACCATTGATCTTTCATGCAACCCACCCTCGTTCATAGAATCAAAGTACCTCATTTAAGTTGGACTAAAATGTTGAAAATATTCAACAAATGAAGAAGGATTCTCCTACTAAAAAAAAAATAATCTTCATATTTGTTAGGATGGTTAAAGATATAAATCCCATTCCCTTCATGAGAATGGATAAAACAAGTGTGCCACATTTTTGGACAAGGGATATTTGGATCCCTAACTAGTAGGGAAGAGGAAGAGGACAGTCGATATGGGTCCCCTCCATCGGCCCCATGAAAGGAGCTTTGATTCATAACAGGGAAGAGTAGTAGAAGTGAAATCCTAGAAGAGAATCTAAATACATTTAGCAATTCATTATGTTATAAAGAAATAAATTTTTCCAATTAGGATGAAAGAATTAAAAGGAACTAGTTGGGACTAAAGATCCCTCCTTTTACTGGAAAAGGGGGAAAGATAAGTAATATTAGTAGAAATCAATGTACTTTGATCACACCAAAAGAGGGATGATTTAAAATAAATTTTGATGATTCCTCTAAAAACATCCCTAGTTGTTTAGGAGTTGACTCTATGATCCACTCTTTGAATGAAAATTTAATAGAAAAAATGCTTAACCAGAAGAAGAGGAAACCAACAACATTAAATAGAATTTAAATATTTAATAGAAGGTCTACTCTTATGTATAGATATAAGATTAAAGAGTTTGGAGATAGAAGGAAATTAAACAATTACATTAAATGGTCTCGGAACTCATAGCACGTCTAACTAAAGATTGAATTATTTATTAGCAAAATCTAAATATCTACTCAAATACTTTTAAAATCCACCAATTAATCACATTTATAAAGAAGGAAATGCATTGGAAAAATTTAGGAGCAAATGGGAAGGTTATTAGATAGGTGAACTTTAATATGAACATAGTCTAAGTTTTGGTATTGAAGGAATTAGTAGAGTGGAGCTCAATAGTAGAGTCGAAGATGATCTCATTTTCAAAAAAATGAACCTTCAAAGGTTTTAAAGGAATTGTTAAGTAATATTTGTAGAGGGCGTGGTTGGAAGAAATTAAAATATTCAATAGTCAAAGTTAAAACATTAAGCCTTTGAGCCGATATGTTATGACCTTGAACATTATTCAAATGTTATGTTTATAGAAGATGTGAAGGGTATTAGATAGGTGAACTCTGACCTAAACATAATCTAGGTGCAACGATTGAAGGATTTTTTAGATTATATTTGCATAGTATAATTGTAGAGGATTTCATTTGAACAAATTCAAACCTTTAACAATTAAAAATGAATTTTTAAGTCATATTTTCAAAGGGCATAGTTGGAAGAAATTCCTATACTCATTCGTAAAAGTTCAAATATTAATTCTTTGATCTGATATGTATGAATTTAACTGTCAATCAAATGTTCAAATATTAATTCTTTTATCTGATATGTATGAATTTGACTGTCAATCAAATGTTATGTTTTTTATGCAAAATGATAGCATGCATTAAAAAATATAACATTAAACCTCTTTTCAAAAGGTTCTTATTGATGTTAATCACATTAAGAAAGGGTTGGGTGGGATATTGATTAGCAATTTTTTTGAATGTGTTGTCCATGACAAGTTGGAATATTGCTTAGGCAAAATATGAATGTGTTGGATATGATGTGTTGGAAAACTTGAGATCAATCAAATTAGTTAAGTGGGTGAGATAGAAAATGAATTTGACATATTTGGTATGAGGTGGAGATATACAAAGATTAATAGCTAGTGGTGGAAAAATGACCTTAGATTGCATTGATTTTGTTAAATTTTACTAAATCAAATGCATTATTGGATTTCAAAGTACTTTTCTTAGAGGAAAATTCATAAATATAAGTAGTATTTATATCATGACTATGGGTGGCTTCCAATAAAATTAAGAAGAATATTTTTAAGAAAAAAGAAAGGTCGTGGAAACCCTATAAGCTACATACTCATTTATCTAGCCTTTCTCTCCTAGCATTTCTCTCCTAGCATTTCTCTAAATATTATTTTATCGTCATCTAGTTAAGGGAGGAGATTGTTTGAAATAGATTCTCCCATTAGAATTTTTTTCATTAATAGGAAGATAACCTTTACGAGCATAATTACTAATAAAAATATTAGGTAAACCATCAAGCATCACCACCATGTAATTGTCCATGCTATTAGAAGGATTCTAGGGTAAAATTTGATTCATACAGACCATATACATAAGGTGTGTTACAATGGTGAGCAAGAGTGATTGTGTCCTTGGTCTCCTTGGTTGTTCAGCGTAGCGGTGGTTCATGGCATGGATTAACCACCTCCGTTGTCTTCTATATGTCTAGTGGTTGTATCAAGCATTAACAAGTTGATATTTTGGTGCAACAAAAACCTCTAGTTGTAACAAGTGGTATCAAAGCTTGGTCACAAGTTCAAACCCCTTGCTTGCACTAGGGGGATTTTTATAGTGGTGGGAAATACTAATTATGCCCTTGTTCTCCTTAGTTATTTAACACAATGGTGTTTCATGACATGGATTAAGTCTCTCCTATGTCTTTTATATGTCTAGTGGTTGTATTGGTCATTAACAAGTTGATATTTTGGTACAATGACAACTGCTAGTTGTAACATGGAGGACATGGACATACCCATGATATTCCTTACATCCATCCTAGTGGTGAGTGAGAAGAAGGTGGTCTAGGAGGAGCTATACAAAATATTATAGACATGGACATACCCATAGGATTCCTTTTATACATCCTAGTGGTAGGTGAGAAGAAGGAATTCATGGAGGAACTCTTCAAAAGATTATTTGACAAGAAATTCTTGGGATACTAACATAATATCATCATCAACATAAATGGTAACTTAACCATTCCTACCCATCTCAATTTTATTTAGTCATGAAGGTGGAAGAAGGGTTTCCCAAGTTCCCTACTTGGTTGGGTTGGATGGGATACATAGGGCAAACTTGAAACTATTAAGTTTTAACTAGTTGGAAGTATGAAGACCAAATTATTAAAATAATGATTATTTTAAGAAGTTTAATTTTTCTTTTAAAATCAAGGGGCATTACAGATGTGTTAGGCAAGCCAATTGGTGATGAGTTGAATAAAATAGAGGAGTGGGTATAAGAATATAAACATGTACAGAATCTTGAGGGTTTGGGGAGTACTAGTTCTTTTGAGATAGAGGAAGAGGAAAATGAAGAACATGAAGAAATTGGTACAAGGATGAAATTCATATCTTCAATAGGAGTGTCCTAGGGAATCATTGAAGTTGTTCAATGATCACATGATGAATCAGGTACTTCACCCATGAATAAAATGGAGGTGGAGGTGATCCCTTCCACTAGTGACATCACTGAAGAAGTTCATGAGGAGGTTGGACCCTCAACAAGGATGGAAATGGAGGAAGAATCTTCTTCTAGGGTATGGTCGTTGTTTCTGATCATCATTGGTTTCTTAAAGTTGTTAGTTTAGGTAATTTTGTTGATGGATTTAAAACTTTATAATTCTATTGTATACATTGCCTATTTTATGTCACTACAAAAAGAAAAATTGATACTCATAGATATTTACTAGTTTTTTACTGAATCCTTATCCCAAATCCATTGTACATTTTTAATTGATTGGTCTTATGATACTAAATTTGTTGGTTCTTCATCCTGGGCTAATAGTACCTTGGTTATTTAGGGAAATTAGTATTATCAAGGGATGGAAATGCCCTAATTCTTTTTTCTTTTTTTGTAATTTTTCTTTCTCAAATTTAATAGTATACTTATTTTAGCGTCGACCCTTTATTGAGAATAAAAAAATTCTACAACCTTTTTTGCATATCTAAAAAAATTGTTATCATCACCACCAATATGAATCTTACCCATTTAAAAAAACACAAATTTGAATATGCCTAAAGTCTTTTGTCAATACTATAATCAATATTTTAAACAATAATTAAGGCTCTATATTTAGTTCTTATTGTAAATATTTATTATTTTCTCTCTTATCAATAAGTTACATAAAGGTTTTTTATACACATCCTAATTAAAATTAATTAAATATTGTATTTTAAGTTGGTGTATTAAATATAAATGTGGAAAAAATGAAATAAGAAAATATTGTTTCTAAGAATACATTTTATTGGAATCTTTGATTTTCATTAAAAATGCCACTATAGAAAATGGGGACAATTGTGTTGCAAGAGCATGTTTAAAATGTTCTTAGCACAAGAACTAAAATATCAAGGTGGTGCTAAATTGATAGATACAACAGCCATTATGGAACGGTGTAGGTCAATAATGAATCTTATGAACTATAACTGATTGAATGTTTGAAAATAACAAAGCTGATAATCACCGAGATGCAGAAAGTAAATGAAATAGATTAAATCAGTTAATGTATTTTATTGTCATTTCAATGTCAAATTGATATGGTATGATTTATCATACACATATTGTCACAACACTTAAAGATTTGAAGAGACAAATTTTTTGTCATTGGTAATCATGTACACCGAGTGACAGTAAACCCCAAGGGACAGTGAACCCCAAGCACATAAGTTCATAGTGTTACCTGATGGACAGTGATACCTGAGAAAGCATTACTGAGCTAACTACAGTTATCACTAAACAAAATTGAATTTGATGCCAGAGCTATCTACAGTAGTCACAAAGAACAAGTGAAGTGTTGACCGATGATAACTCAAGTTACGAAAAATGACAAAACAAATTAGCTGGCAGCAGCTAATTATAGAGTTAACTGATTATTTACTTTGTTTTCATCAATTAGTTGAAAGCTAAAGATAAGAAGGAGATTTAAAGCATGTTTTATTCCAATAAAAAACATGAGAGATTTTTGAAATAAAACTTAAGCAAGCATGGAGAGCTTTATGGATCCAGAAGTGATCAACGAAGAAAACAAGAAGGACAAGGAACACTGAAATCATGTCTATAGAAAGATAAAAGTAATTCATTATCAAGAGAGGAATGCTAAAGAGAATTATAGTGAAGATAGAAGTATTCATACGGATATGATCATACAAGCTAAAGAACAAAGCTAAATAGTTTGTAGACATGGAGAAACAGAGAAGCAACAACATTCACCGAGTAGAAAGAAGTGGAGAAAAGGAATTGAAGATAACATTGATAAGAAGAGGTATTGTGAACTTACAATAGATATGAACATCTGCAATATTAAGTTGTATTTATGAACATATCATCTATTGTTTTAGTTTAACCATTGATTCAGAAAATTTGTTAACAGAGTAGGATTCAACCATCGTTTATATATTGAGATACATCCCAAGGAATATCAAAAGGTTTTCATGTTGAAAACATAGTGAATGCTAGGTCAAATGATAAAATGTTAGTTTTAAATCCTGTAAAAAGTTTGCACTTAACAGTGTGTTGGTAACCTTTAATAGGGTTTTCTCTTCACTGAGCTCACTTCAGAAGAGTGAAAATTTTGGGTTAGCGGTCCCAAATGGTTTTTCCCCTAACAAGGTTTTCATGTTAAAAATCCATGTGTCAAAAGTGTATATGGTTCATTGCTTTATTTTTTTTCTTTACACGTTACTAAAACATGATTGATTGGTAAACACTAAGTTACTTATTGTATTTTGGTAAAGGTTAAGAAAAGATAGACTTCTATTCAGTAAATCTTAAGGAAAGGATAAATAGTATATTCGGCAAGAAGCATATATTTGATAAAGGGATACATCTTGTAGGACTGAAGATAACTAGAGGTTTTATATTTGTGGTATAAATTTTTGGTTGAATTATTGGATTAAATATTGAGGCCAATGATTCAACCCCCCTCTCAGTTATTCTAACAATTGACCTATCAAAGCTTGTGTGCTTGGAAGGGACTTTTAAGATTCAAGCTAAAGATTAGAAGATGAGAAAAAGATATGTGCCTAAGTTAAACAATGACAACATTGCATCATGGAAAAGTAGGATAAGACTCCACCTATCTGGTGTTGGAAATGATGTCACACAGTACTTGGATACTAAATTTTTTCTACCCACTGGACCGCCAATAGTTGATCAATTGAGAGAAAAGAATGAACACAATTTTATGATGACATAACTTGCTTCCACACTCTCCAATGATGAATTTGAAGATGTCAAATCATGTTGCACCACTACAAAGAAAATGTGGTACAAAATCAAGCTAGTACATGGAGGAGATAATAATGTGATAAGAGATAAGTCTGAAAGCCTAAGAGAAAGGTTTGATGACCTTAGAATGAAAGAAGGGGAAAACATCACTTAGTACAACTACATAATCAAGGAGGTTGTTAATTCTATTTGGGGAAAAGGAGGTGTACTTGAAGAAGAACTAGTAGTAAGTAAAATTCTTTGAACCTTACTACATGTTTATGCTATTAGAGTATCTGTTATACAAGAAATGAGAGCAGTAGAAAATAACAATGTTACTCTAGATAGTTTTATTTGTAGAATTATTTCATTTGAGATGAATCATTTTGACAATAGTGTCTGACCAACTATTGATTCAACATTCAAATCTTCTTTGAAAATAAGTAAATCAATTCATAAACACACTATGAGAAATGATAGTGAAAGTGATAGTGATGACCAAGAACTTAATGAGATTGAAGCACTAATGGCTAGAAGATTGCAGAGAGGCAAAGGTAGATAGAAAGGTAAATTACCATTAGTATTTTTTAATTGTAAAGAGATTGGAGACTTTGCTGCTAGATGTCCTAAAAAAAGAAAAGAAGATAGAAAAAATGACAGATTACACGAAATGAATTTTGACAGAGGTGATGACAAAGATTACCGAAGAAACTAACAATCTGACAGAAGAGACAATCGAGACTACAAGGACAAAGGAAAGAAGTCTTGTTACCTGGCTGAGAAAAAAGATGAGAATACTGACATCAAATATGATGAAGATATTAAGGTGGTATTTCTTGCTATGAAGGATGATTCAGAAAAAGAGGAAAGGTATGTTTAAATTGCACTCATATCTAAGGTTAGTAAAAATGATGTCTAGATTATTGATAGTGGTTGTACTCACCACATGACTGGAGATAAGGAAAAGTTTGAAACTTTTGAATATTATAATGGTGGATCAGTAAGAATGGATAATGACTCACCTTGTCCAGTTGAAGGTAAAGGAACCATAATGTTGAATAATCTGATTAGATGTGAAAATGCATATTGGGTGACAGGACTTAACTATGATCTATTCAGTGTTTCATAGCTAAATAACATAGGACACTGAGTTGCATTTTAGAAAAAAAAAAGGAAAAGATCTTTAATGAACTAGGAAGGTTGATCAAAACTGGTGAATAGACAAAAGGTAACCTATTCTATCTGGATGATATTAATACCACTTGTTTATTTCCTAGAAATGAAGACATGTGGTTTTGGCATAAAAGGTTATGTCATGTGAATTTTGACAACATGGTTAAGATAAAAAATAAAAGGAAGTAAGAGGCTTACCGAGCATGTCAAAACTCGACCATGTCATGTGTAAGAATTGTCAAAAAGATAAAATGACAAAGTCTAGTTTCAAGAGAAAAACTTACACATCTAATGCTATTATAGAGCTTGTACATATTGATCTATGTGGACCAATGAGAACAAAGAGCTACTATGGTGATAGATACATCATTCCATTTGTAGATGATTATTCTAGAATGATGATTGTTATGTTCTTAAAAGCTAAATCAGAAGCATTCAAGATTTTTAAATGGTATAAAGCTATAGTGGAAAAACAAAGTGGAAAGGAACTAAAATGTCCAAGGTTAGATAAAGGAGGAGAATTTTTTTCTGATGAATTCACTAACTTTTGTAATGAGCACAGAGTTCAAAGATAGGTTTCTACACCAAGAACACCAAATAAAATGGGGTTATTGAGAGGAGAAACAGATCAATTGTTGATTGTGCTAGAACAATGATGATTGAGAAATTCATCACACAAACATTCTGGAGAGAAGCTGTTAGTATGGTCGTCTACACATTAAACCGAGTTCAATTAAAGAAAGACACCAATAAGACACCTTATGAGATATGGTATGGATACACACCCAATGTAAGTTACTTCAAAAATTTTGGGAGTCAATGTTATATTTTGAAAGATGATAGAAATGGAAAGCTTCACTCCAAAGGTGAAGAAGGAATATTTCTAGGTTATTCTACCAAAAGAAAGGGTTATAAATGTCTTAAAAAATCCTCTAACAAAATCATTGAAAGTGCAAATGTCAAAGTAGATGAATTTGCTGAGAAAAATGATGAGGAAAGAAGAAACAAACTAGAAGACTGAAATAGGTTTGTCTATAGTGAAGAACCTAACACTCTACCTGAGCAACAGTATACCACTCTTGAGTGACAGAACAATGCACCCGAGCATCATGCTGCAAACACCAAAAATTAGGAAATTGCTCAAAATGATGCACTAAGTGATGGAGATCAAAATGAACCAGTACTTTCCAAGTATGTCAGAAGACACCATCCATAGAACCAAATCATAGGAGACAAAAAGGATGGAATGAGAACAAGAAGTAAGTCTTTGAACACTAGATGTTTGATTTGTGATTTTGAGCCTAAATCTGTCAATACTGCAATTGAAAATCAAGAATGGGTTAGTGCTATGAATGAAGAGATTGAGCAGATTAAAAAGAACAAGACATAGACATTAGTATCTAGACTGAATAAAAAAATTTCATTGGTACCAAATGGATATTCAGAATCAAGATCAATGAGAATGGAGAAGTCACAAGGAACAAAACAAGATTAGTATGCAAAGGGTGTGAACAAGAAGAAGGTATTGACTATGGAGAAACCTTTGCACCTATTTCTAGGCTAGAAGGAGTAAGAATTATACTTTCTTATGTTGCATTCAAAGGATTCAAGGTATACCAAATGGATGTCAAATATGCATTCCTAAATAGAATACTAGAAGAAAGGGTATACATTGAACAACCATAAGGGTTTGTTGAATCCAAAAAAATAAATATGGTTTTTATGTTAAAAAAATCCTTGTATGGATTTAAACAAGCACTGAGAGAATTGTATGAAAGACTTCACTCTTATCTCATAAGTATTTGATTTGTAAGAAAAAGTTATAATAATAATTTGTATTTAAAAAAAGATACCGATGATAACATTCTGATTGCTAAAATATTTGTTGATGATATCATATTTGGAGGTAATGATATGGGTATGTGCAAGATCATGAGGGGCCAAAAAGTGGCAATGTGAAAAAAATCCACTTTTCACTTGTCCAAAAGTGCATGAAAATGTTTGTTGACTTTTTAGTAGGCCTGGGTGTTAGTACACCTGGGCAAACCTGACACCAAAGCACAAGCCTAATCGTGTACCCAAAAATATTGGGTACCAAAAAACCAGTGGAATAAATCAAAACCTGGGAGCCATTTTCCTCATTTCTCTCATCGTTTTGGGATTGGAAAACGGCTCTAGATATCCTATACACGATATTTTTGGGTACCTGATTTATTTAACAACAAATTAAACTTTGCAATATATATGGTAAGTAAATTCTTGGTATATTTTGATTAATTTATTTCATTTTGATGTTAAATGTAGTTATTTTGGTTGAAATAAGGTTTTGTATTGATTTTTTTAATAATATATGAAATCAATTTGAATTTTATATTTATTTTATATTTAATCAGGCATGGCTGACAACAATGAAGAAAATAACAAACCCAACCAAATAACGATCCCTAAAACAATCTAGAACTGCTTCAAAAACCTAGATCTTTAGAGGATTTGATACTAGTGTTGGAAATACAATAATGGGAAAGAAAGATACTGAGAGGGGGGGGTGAATCAGATCTTCAAAATTAAACACTTAAAGTAAAATTGATCCACATTCATACATATATGAATCTAAAGTAATCTCAGTAATCTTAGATAGCAATCACACAATGAAATAAATAACACATAACACAATAACTTGGTAACCTAGAAACCCAAATAGGTAAAACTAGGGTGGGGATGACACCCACAAAATTATCCACTACTACAATAATAAAGTGTACCTGTTAAGGTTACAAATGTTGATTAAAAAATGTAATCTACCCTATTAAAGGTCTGCCCTATTAAGAGCTTAAGATCATTACAATCTACCCTGTGAAAGGATTTGAAACTTACAATGAAGTAAGCACTATGTTAGGAGATTTAAGAAAGGTCTGCTAAAACCACTCTGTTAAGAGATTTTCACGTAATATAATGATTAGAATGTCTCAAGTATTTATCCTTCGATATGCACTCTGATGCTGATGACAGATCTCCTCTTTTTAGTACCTTGTATGATCTCATAATCTGATATAGCTCTTCTCTATTGTTCACTGTGTTATTACTTTGCTTGATCTCTGCTTTTGAAAAAAATAACCCTTGTGCATTTCACTTTGAAATGCATTAACTTAGACAATTGCTCTACTGTCTCTTACACACACTCACATTAGGGTTTCGAAGCAATCTAATATACCTATTCAAATCTGATAGCAATATCTATATCAATGATCAAGATCCAATACCCATATCTTGATGGTAAAATAATTAAATATTTACAATGAGTCATGCATAGGATAAAACAATTAAATGTATAACTAACTTAGTAGAAGAATATTAAATGCATACATAAGTCAGCCCAAAATGTTTATATAAGTTGTTCGGATCACTTATCCTTGAATTTTGTATCAACCCTGACAAGTATACAAAAAATGTCCTACTCGGCATTTAACATTCCTGTCTCTACTCGGCTTGGCAATGTAACTCGGCTTGGAAATGTAACTAGGCAATCTGAAAACTGCTCGGCCTTGCATAGTTTTAGCTCGGCCATAGTGATAGCCAACTAAAACTTCCTAATTGAATGACTAAGTGTTGGTCACTAATCATCAAAAAAACTTATAGATTAACAATCTCCCCCTTTGATATTAGTGGCAAAAACACTTATCATTACCTCTATTCATTTCATCAAAATATTGCCTAAGTACGCTAAGTACTCCCCCTAGGAATAAACTCATACAAAAGTTTATAATTCCCTCAAAAGTTATATACAAGTGTACCTGTACTGTACTAATGTATCATTCTATACCTTCAAAAAATTATACAAGTGTACCTGTATTGTACTAATAGATAAGTGTACCTGCATCCATTCATACTTCCTTACCAACTTCCTTACTAACTTCCCCCTTGTTTTTGTCACTGATTGCTGGTGGGGTTAAGTTGTACTTATCCAAAAATTGTTTATGAAGCTACAGGGTGGATTCAAATGTAGTATCCCAGCTTTCCTTTGCAATATTCATAACTTCCAATTTTATTTCTAGCTCAATAGATAGACTCACTAAACTTTTTGCAATCGAGAGATTTGCACTGCTCTTGTATAACTCCTTTGGTTTTGAAAGTTCCTTCTATATTACCTCCAAATGAGGCAACATGATTGTCTGAATAGTTATCAATTTGGCCCTAATTTGATGCAAGGTTTTCACTAATTGTCAAGGTTCTTGGCTAATTATGTCTGTTGTAGCTCGGCAAGATCATATTTATGATTCTTCTTGACAATTTTGCATACCTGATCAATCGATGTAGAAGGAACACTATCCAATTTGCTGGACTGATAGAACTTATGTGCTATTACCCTTACTCCAAAGTCAAGTTCTAGGTTAGTAATTGTAGAGATAGTCATACCTCTATTGTTCCATACTGCTCCAGTGTTCAATGTAATCTCATCTTTGCTATTATCCCTCATGGTCCATTTTTTGTTCACTATCGGATATCCAGTCACTCGGTGAATCATGCTTCTGGTGATCTTGACTGGTCCATTATCCAACCACATGCACATGTCATGAACTTGGCTAAGGATAACCTTAATTCATTCATTTTTGAAACCTTGGGGAAATTCTAGGGCATGAGTTAACCCTTTGTCGGCTAGATATTTAAATTCTACCTTCATAACTCCATTTACACACAATTTGTTGTAGGATTTCCTCAATTCATTATCTCCTACTTCTCCAATCTTAACCATATAACATGATAAAACATCATGGATCATGAGTACCTTGGGTGGAATGGATGAGAGGGCTCCCATTAAATTACTCTGAATTGCACTTTCAGGAATGGCTAGAAAGTTGAGAGGTTCACATTCATCACTCCATAATAGCTGAATTTGTTCTAGTTTTGCCTCCATACTCTTAGTTGGTGTGGAAGAACTTGTAGCTATGATCGTTGAAATTAGGGTTCGAGAGATGAAAAATAGAGTACCTCAGCAACTAATGCTTTTCACTATTCACCTTAGGATTGCCGACGACATGCTGATGAAATCTTCAAAGCTAACTCCGTTAAGATCAATTCTACAAATCACTTCAATCACTTCGTAAACAGTAAAAATCACAAGGTAAAAATGAGATGTGAACTATTCATCCTTTATAAGCTTTGAAATATCAAAGTAGGTGAGCATTAAATGTTCTACCCATTGAGTTAGTGCAAGCCAGCTGTCCTTGGCTTTAAAAAAATTTGCATCTCACTCAGCTCACTAAACTTGGTCATCACAAAATTTACTCGGCCAAAAAAACTCAGCACTCACTAAAGAACTCGGCTTTAGTGTCCATGATTGATTCTCGACACCTATAGTGCAATTTTCTCATCTCGACACTTTTTCTTCAAAATATGTCTTGGTGCATATTAACATATGCAGATGTGGACTTTTGTACATTTCATATTAGGAACTAATGTAAGATACGAGTTTTAGATGTAGTTCCTTATATACCTCTTTTTCTCAATTGGAGATGATGTTATCACCTGATCCATTGGATTGGGTGACCTTAGCTTCACTTCCTTCACTGCTACATGGTTCAGAATTCTTAACCCATGTCTTGTTCATCTATGCTCTAATTTCCTCAACTATAGGTTTAGGTACTCTAGTCTTACAATCTTTCCTTGTATGTCCAATTTTCAGACAACTGTAACAAACTAGGCTTCCATTCATCCAACTTTTATATTATCCTCTGAAATGTGTTCTTATATAGTTTTCTGGAACAATTCCATACTCACCACAATAATGACAACTATGCCATGTATTGTAATCCCAATTGTAAGTATTGCCTTTTCTTGGTGATTTCTCTTGTACTTTTGATGTCCATTGTTGTTTACCTTTAGATCTACAATCTTGTGTTCTATGACCATATTTGTGACAATTATAGAAATTACCATTGAGTCTAGGTGTTTTTCTTGCCTTTGTATTACATTCATGCGCTTGATGTCCAAATTTATTACAGTTAAAGCAATAACCATTAAAGTTAGTTTTCGGATTGGACTTACCATTCTTTCTTTGGCAAATGTTTGTTGTATGACTTGGTTTCCCACAGTGGTGAAAAACAGGTTTCTTATTTCTTGGCTTTGCATTCTTTCTTTCACCTAACTTAGATGATTCTCCGTCTTCAGTGGTTATATGTTGTTTAGTGTGACCTAATTTAGAAGAATCTTTAGGTCTTCTTGATGCTTCCACCAGTTGTTCAAAGTATCCCATAGCTGCACTTAGATCATTCACTCTATTATTAAGTTCTTTCTCAGATCTCAATTCATCTTTCAATTGACTATTTTCAGATCTAAGATTTACAATCTCCAAGTCTTTCCTACTGATCTCCTGGTTCACAAGTAGTAGTTGATTTTCCATGTCTACTTGATTGACTGTCAATGTTTGCACATCATGTGTTCTTTCATCAAGTCTGGTAGTCATCATTCTTTTGTCTTCTTCTGCCATAGCCTTTTCATCTTGAGCTTTCTTTTTCTGTTCAACAACTTCACACATTCTTATTGATTGGGATTCTTGTTCCTTTTTCAAGTTTTTGACTTCTTCACATAGTGCACTGTTCTTTTCTGGTAGATCTGCTATTGTTGCATCACTCTCAGTAGAATCTCCATTCTGAAATATATTTGAGGTGTCCTCTTCCTGATAATGAGTGTCATTCATTAGTCTGGCCAAATCTTATCTTGTAGTTAAGGACTTCTTTAATTCTTGTCTGGCAGTCTCAAGTTGTTGTAGTGCTATCTAAATATCAATCTTTTGATTCTCAATGACTTTTCCCATCTTGTAGATCTCCATCTCAAGATTTGTATTCTCAAGCTGATTATGACCTTTTTAGAGAATTATGCTCTAATACCAATTGTTGGAAATACAATAATGGGAAAGCAAGATACTGAGAGGNNNNGGGTGAATCAAAACTTTAAAATTAAACACTTAAAGTAAACTTGATCCACATTCATACATATATGAATCTAAAGTAATCTCAGTAATCTCAAATAGCAATCACACAATGAAATAAATAACACATAACAGAATAACTTGGTAACCCAGAAACCCAAATAGGTAAAACTGGGGTAGGGATGACACCCAAAAAAATTTCCACTACTACAATAATAAAGTGTACCTGTTAAGGTTACAAATGTTGATTACAAAATGCAATCTACCCTGTTCAAGGTCTACCCCGTTAAGAGCTTAAGATCATTACAATCTACCCTATGAAAGGATTTGAAACTTACAATGAAGTAAGCACTCTGTTAGGAGATTTAAGAAAGGTCTGCTAAAACCACTCTATTAAGAGATTTTCACCTGATACAATGATTAGAATGTCTCAAGTATTGATCCTTCGATATGCACTCTAATGCTAATGAAGGATCTCCTCTTTTCAGTACCTTCTATGATCTCATAATCTGATATAGCTCTTCTATGTTGCTCACTATGTTATTACTCTTCTTGATCTCTGCTTCTGAAAAAAATAATTCTCTGTGCATTTCACTTCAAAATGCAGTCACTTAGACAATTGCTCTGTTGTCTCTTACACACACTCACATTTGGGTTTTGAAGCAATCTAATATACCTATTCAAATATGATAGTGAGATCTAGATCAATGATCAAGATCCAATACCCATATCTTCATAACTTCCAATTTTATTTCTAGCTCGACAGCTAGACTCACTAAAAATTCTGCAATCGAGAGATTTGTATTTCTCTGTGATAACTCCTTTTATTTTAAAAGTTCCTTTTGTATTACCTCCAAATGAGGAAACATGATTGTCTGAATGGTTATCAGTTTGGCCCTTATTCGACCATCTTTAGCCATAAGCTCAGCTATTCTCCTTTGTGCATTTATCAACTTATTAAGATGTAAAGAACTAGAAGTAGTATATTTACCTAAAGTAGTACCAGTTGATCTCAAATATAACTGTATCTTCTCAATAGGCTGTAGATTATCCTTTGTGAAAAATTCAACATCACATAATTTCCTATACAAAGAATAAACATTGGCTGTAACTTTCTCTAAAGTTTCTACAAGAACCTAAAGTTCAACCTGTTTAGTGGCAATCTCTTCTGAGATCTTCTCTTGAACTTTGCTCTCAAATCATCTCTTGGACCATTATAGAAGCTTATCATTGCTGTCTATGTCCTCATCTTTTACCTTCTGTACAATCTTGACTAGCTGATCAATGATTAGAGCTTGAGGCATTTCATCCTATAAGTCAAAAGCCTTTGTAAATATGTCTTTGATGTCATGCAACACCTGCTTTTTATTTTTTTCTCTCTTCATCTCTTTCTATCTCTTCTTCCTCTTAAGGAACATCTAATGCTATTCTAGAGCTTATACATATTGATCTATGTGGACCAATGAGAACAAATAGGTACTATGGTGATAGATACATCATTCTATTTGTAGATGATTATTCTAGAATGATGATTGTTATGTTCTTAGAAGAGAAATCAGAAGCATTCAAGATTTTTAAATGGTATAAAGCTATAGTGGAAAAACAAAGCGGAAAGGAACTAAAATGTCCAAGGTTAGGTAAAGGAGGAGAATTTTTTTTGATGAATTCACTAACTTTTGTAATGAGCATGGAGTTCAAAGATAGGTTTCTGCACCAAGAACACCACAATAAAATGGGATTATTGAGAGGAGAAATAGATTAATTGTTGATTGTGCTAGAACACTGATGATTGAGAAATTCATCACACAAACATTCTAGAGAGAAGCTATCAGTATGGTTGTCTACACATTAAACCAAGTTCAATTCAAGAAAGACACCTTATGAGATATGGTATGGATACACACCCAATGTAAGTTACTTCAGAATTTTTGGGAGTCAATGTTATATTTTGAAAGATGATAGAAATGGAAAGCTTGACTCCAAAGTTGAAGAAGGAATATTTCTAGGTTATTCTACCAAAAGAAAGGCTTATAAATGTCTTAACAAATCCTCTAACAAAATCATTGAAAGTGCAAATGTCAAAGTAGATGAATTTGCTGAGAAAAATGATGAGGAAAGAAGAAACAAACTAGAAGACTGCAATAGGTTTGTCTATAGTGAAGAACCTGACACTCTACCCGAGCAACAGTATACCGCTCTTGAGTGACAGAACAATGCACCCGAGCTTCATGCTGCAAACACCAAAAATTAGAAAATTGCCCAAAATGATGCACTGAGCGATGGAGATCAAAATGAACTGGTGTTTTCCAAGTATGTCAGAAGACACCATACATAGAACCAAATCATAGGAGACAAAAAGGATGGAACGAGAACAAGAAGTAAGTTTCTGAACACTAGATGTTTGATTTGTGATTTTGAGCCTAAATCTTTCAATACTACAATTGAAAATCAAGAATGGGTTAGTGCTATGAATGAAGAGATTGAGAAAATTAAAAAGAACAAGACATGGACATTAGTACCTAGACTGAATAAAAAAATTTCTTTGGTACCAAATGGATATTCAGAATCAAGATCAATGAGAATGGAGAAGTCACAAGGAACAAAACAAGATTAGTATGCAAAGGGTATGAACAAGAAGAAGGTATTGACTATGGAGAAACCTTTGCACCCATTTCTAGGCTAGAAGGAGTAAGAATTATACTTTCTTATGTTGCATTCAAAGGATTCAAGGTATACCAAATGGATGTCAAATATGCATTCCTAAATGGAATACTAGAAGAAAAGGTATACATTGAACAACCATAAGGGTTTAATGATTCCAACAAAATAAATATGGTTTTTATGTTAAAAAAATCCTTGTATGGATTGAAACAAGCACTAAGAGAATTGTATGAAAGACTTCACTCTTATCTCATAAGTATTGGATTTGTAAGAAAAAGTTATAATAATAATTTGTATTTAAAAGAAGATACTAATGATAACATTCTGATTGCTAAAATATTTGTTGATGATATCATATTTGGAGTTAATGATATGGGTATGTGCAAGATCACGAGGGGCCAAAAAGTGGCAATGTGAAAAAAATCTACTTTTCACTCATCCAAAAGCGCATGAAAATGTTTGTTGACTTTTTAGTAGGCCTGGGTATTAGTACACCTAGGCAAACCTGACACCAATGCACAAGCCTAATCGTTTACCCAAAAATATTGGGTACCCAAAACCTGTGGAATAAATCAAAACCTAGGAGCCATTTTCCTCATTTCTCTCATCATTTTGGGATTGGAAAACGGCTCTAGATATCCTATACATGATATTTTTAGGCACCTGATTTATTTAACAACAAATTCAACTTTGCAGTATATACCGTAAGTAAATTCTTTGTATATTTTGATTAATTTATTTCATTTTGATGTTAAATGTAGTTATTTTGGTTGAAATAAGGTTTTGTATTGATTTTTTTAATAATATATGAAATCAATTTGAATTTTATATTTATTTTATATTTAATCAGGCATGGCTGACAATAATGAAGAAAATAACAAACCCAACCAAATAACGATCCCTAAAACAATCTAGAACCGCTTCAAAACCCTAGATCTTTAGAGGATTTGATACTAGTGTTAGAAATACAATAATGGGAGAGCAAGATAATGAGAGGGGGGGTGAATCAGATCTTCAAAATTAAACACTTAAAGTAAACTTGATCCACATTCATACATATATGAATCTAAAGTAATCTCAGTAATCTCAGATAGCAATCACACAATGAAATAAATAACACATAACACAATAAATTGGTAACCCAGAAACCCAAATAGGTAAAACTGGGGTGGGGATGACACCCACAAAATTCTCCACTACTACAATAATAAAGTG